>CM033272.1:13581145-13856145 GCA_019343175.1 Oedothorax gibbosus
TTTATTGTATCTGATGACATAACCCAGAGGGAAACTACATGGACCGCACAGGAAGCTTTAAAACAATTGAACTTTATTAGGTCAAATTTCAATAGCACCGATGACAATATAAATGGATTTTTTTCTGATTTAAAAAATAAATTAGAAAAAGAGGTGGTTTACGAAAAATAAAAAAAATGAAACCCACAGAAATTTCTTCTTACTTTAAAAAGGTTTAATTGGTACATACTAGTTTGTTAAAATAAGTTAGTGTAGTATTTTCTCCACATACTACAGTTTGTTCAAAAGTAAGTTAGTATAATTCTTTGTATATGTATTTGCGATTTAATAAATAAATGTAATGATAAATGAATTTTTGTAATTTTTTTAATGGTTAATAATACGCTGTAAAATGATATTTCAATTTTCTAGCTAATTCACTTTTTTTACTCTAGGAGCGACCAACCTCCATTTACGACCGATTTATTAGGGAACGGCAGGATGGTTGCTCTTAGAGGTTTCACTGTATATATATATATACCCACCTTAGCACCACATTACATTTAAACAATATAATCATTACCTCTTTTTGTCTACATCCTTTTACATTGCATTTGTTGGTGTATATCTATAAAATAAGAAAAAAAGTTTTAAATAAGACAAAAGATGTTAATTGGATGAAAATTTAAATAGAATACATTTCATTATAATTGACAGAAAATTATATAAATGGGCAATTTTATGAAAGACCAGGCCCTAAAAAATAATATTTAAAATTTGTCAAATAGTTTACCAACTTTTTGTAACTCTGCAATTGCATGGTGTTGTACGTAAAAATTTATTCCAATTCCTTACTTTAAATCCAAATTACTTAGAGTAAAAGCATCTTGATTGTTCAAAATTATTTTTTAACAACTTACCCAGGTCTGACATGTAATATAGTGCAACAAGAATTTCTGATAAGCTTTTTAACTTTTAAAAAACATTATTTACTTACAGTGCCATTAGGTAAAGGGAAAAAAAACATTTTCATCAGATACCATGGGTGAGAAATTATTATTTAAATACATTGACCTATGAAAAATAATTTTACTCTGGGCAATTTTTGTTACTTTAAGTTTTATATGACTTACAACATTTTTTTTATTAACCTATTTTAAAAACGTTGATAAAATTTCCCATAGAGTGTTTGCAAAGAGGTCTCCAAAAGAACTTCTATAGCATTCTGCCGGTTGCCAATATAGGATTGACCAAAGGCAGTGGCTGGCAATTCACCAGGTATTTTTGTGAGAGCAAACTAAAGAAAAAGTTAATATTTTCTGAAAAGTTAAGATTTCCAAATTAAAGATCATTCCAAAGAGTTTTTAAAATAACATGTTTTATAGAAAAGAGAAACAACCAACCAAACAGTACATGTATATTGTATAATATTTATTAAACGACTGACGCCTGTTCCTGAACCCCGTTAAGGCTCATAAAATGTTTTTGCTAATATATTAAAAATATTTTTGAAAAAAATACTTATACTGAAAAATGTTTAGGTCATTTCCAAAACCCTTACTAATAAAAAAAAATCAAGTTACAGTTATAAGAGTTACTCAAAAATGACCTATATTATTTTAATATAAATAATTATAATTTCCTTTCATAAATATTATACTATAAAATTAAACACAACTTAAACTTCATTATAATTTAATAAGAGATAATTGTGTCTTAATATCAAACAATACTTCCAGATTTAAATTGCTGATATTCTTTTTGTAAACATTAATTTAAATCATTAATTTGTAACCAAAAGAGGCTTTTGAGATAAAATAAAGCACTATTGCATGAAGGAAGATTTGTTGATAATGTTTGGATATTCTTAACTTTATGTTATTGCTCAGGAGGGATTTATGTTTAAGTCGAAATGAACAACTAAGATTATTTTTAAAACATATTTTTAAAAAATTATACATTTTTAAATAACAAAGAAATATTTATAAACTTTGAAAAATCAACATGAATCTTTACTAATTTTTAATTTTTTTTGTTGATTTACCAAAATTTAAGGAAGAAAAAGGGGGTTGCCAAAATGAAGTCTCGCCCCACCCATGAAAAAATCCTACAGCTGCCACTAGTAACCTAGTTCAACTTATTATTTGATGACTCAGCAAAAAAAAGCATGTAACATTCTTTTAATGCCTCATGATCGAAATATAAAAACATAGTTTGTAAAACTTTAAACTTTGCAGTAAAGTATTGTGTACTAGACTTAGTTGCAAAATTAAAGGTTCCTCAAAGACTCAAAAAAAATTTCAATAATTTTTCAGATAATTAAGGGGAATGAGACCACTTGACCGAGGGTCACCAAACTAGAATGCCTCAGTGTTACTAAAATGGAGAAAAAAATATATTCTCTATTCTTCCATATTTCTTCGTTCTAGTATATATATATATATATATATATATATTCTTCTCTTCATTCTTTTTTTTATGAGATAAATTTAGCTGACAAGTCCCAACAATCACTCTTTTCGAAATTACGTACCTCGAATATTTTTTTTTTTAATTTTCAATATATAATTTGACACATAATATTCAAAGCAATTTCAAAAAGTGGGATTATAGAGACCTGTAATTTATCTACATTTATCATTCTAAAAAAACCTTTTGTAAAAATATTCAATACAGCAGGAGAAATGTGGCTTAGAAAATAATTTTTTTCCCATTGGATTTCCCACTGAGGCACTTTGGTTTGGAGACCTTTGGTCAATCGGACTCATTTGCCCTTAAGCTGTTTTTATAAGACCAATGTACTAAAATATAGTGATACCTTTCTTTTCGAAACGGCTGGATCCGACTTGCAATCTCTGTCAATGTGCTCCCCAACAGCTATATCTGGTTGCTCCCCTCTTTTGGATGGGATTGGCTGGTTACATAAAGG
Source organism: Oedothorax gibbosus (assembly GCA_019343175.1). Classification (NCBI taxonomy): domain Eukaryota; kingdom Metazoa; phylum Arthropoda; class Arachnida; order Araneae; family Linyphiidae; genus Oedothorax; species Oedothorax gibbosus. Next base: position 13,584,054 of record CM033272.1, read on the forward strand.
ACAGACCGGAACCTGAACATCTTTTTGGTAGGCAAAGTTACAGGAATGATTCGTATACAAAAAGTGATCTTTACTGCAAAGTTAAAAATAAATTAGTAACAGACTTTAAATAAATAAAATAATAATTAAGTTTATTACAATGCTTTAATGTTTTGGGAGCTATTCATTCAAATAGAAAATTTAATAGTGTTTTATATTTTGAACAGCTCTAGTTGGGAAGAAATTTGGAACATTAATTTGATTAATATTTCGTTGAAAACTTTTCTTCTGTTAACTAAACATACGATATCCACTCTAGGGTTAAGTATGTGCCCATGCAGATAAACATTATTTGCGGAAAAGATTTGCCACAACATTCAAACTTTTTAGTTACTTGAAAAGAAATCATAATTATCTACCTTGAAAAAAACATGAGGCAAGTGTTATACTTTATAATTATATTATTTTTATAAAAACTGTAGGATAGGAAATTGAAAAGCTCACCAAAAGACACTTGAACAGGCATCACAACGCATAGGCAAAAAATCTGGAGAAAAAAATTTAGACTTGAAGTTATTATAGTACAATATAGAAGTATTGCACAATGCCCATACCAATGGTCGTGATATGACAGATTTACATGAAAAAATAATGTATTTGAATAAATAAATTACTTAAATTCAAACATGATAAATTAGTTTCTTCTCTTTTTAGAAAAAAAAATCTTGGGCAGAAAGTGTTTTTATTTATTAACTTTATATATCTATCCGATATTTAAAAAATTAACGAATTACTGCTAAAAATATTTCCTCTTAGCTTGAAATTACAAGCAATCTGTGAAAATTACTTTAATTTTGAGAATAACAAAGAAATATCTTTAAATGCAGGATCTTACCTAGCCTTCTGCAAGATTGTTCACTACACTGGTTGCCTATTTCAGGAAACTCCATTTTGAGATGGCCGTCTTTACCTTCCCTTGAACTAACCCTGAATGAAGAAACTTCTCACAGGGTAGAATTATTTATAAACTAGCATTGCATCATCTTTGAAATCCTGCAATTCACCCAATTGCCTGACCCCCTGAATTGAAACCGGACCTGATTGTGCAAAATTGAAAGAATCGTCGAACTCACTCGAAAACGAACAGAAACGACAGAAACGTAAACAGAAAGTCAGAAGTAAATGTTAAGTTGAGTTGTAGTGAATTATATTTTGGAGGTAGGTTACGTCAACGTTTGGTTTTGGTTTTGTCTGAATTTTCCTTTTATATCATTTAATTATTTTTTAAAATTAATTTATTTGAAAATTTGGTTTTATACGCTAAACTTTTTTTTTTTTACTGGGTTTTTTTATTCAGTATGTCAGTAACTTACGTTTAATAGCTATTTCTTTATATTATAATAATTCATTAAATGGATTTTTGATGATTCATTAGCTGCAATATGGACTATTCGAAGGAGGCAGGACGTGGTTTGTTTGTGCGTGTAGGAAAGCAAACAATGCTTGAAGTAACTGTGGCGTTTCTAAATGCGTGAACGTTCTAGTTTAGACGAATTAGCTTATGGGTGGTTTGTTTTTGGGACTTAGACGACGGTTGGCGTAACTGCGCCATCACTGGCCTTCCCAGTCTTTCGTTTCCTCTCCCAAATCTGATATGCAGCGGTACCCATGGCATTGTTATTTTCTCGACTCTCCTTTCTACTCTACAAGAATTTTACGAAAGTCGGATTACAGCATTATATATAAAGCCCTACCCGGGAATTTGTAAAAGTTCAATGATGGAGTGCACAATTTCTAAAGAGAAAGGAACCCAAATCGAACTAAAATATGCGTCTAGTTTTAGACCAGGTATTGATTTAAAGATAATCTTCCAACAACACTTTTTGTTTCGATTTCTTTTTCTTTATTTTTGCAACAACATGATAAAATTGCCGAGTGATGAGTACAATGGCAGGATTTAATAAAAATGACGATCTGCTTTTCGTTTGCCCAAAAATTTAAGCAAGTGTGTTCCAAAACAAGAAAAATATTTATGCTAAGTTTTGGTATTGCATACGAATAAATTTGAATTATAATGTAATTAAATTATATGTAAATACAAAAAATACTAAAGTTTTTAATTTCATTAATTGTTCAGACGAAATTCAAAATGCAACAAAAGTCTAAATATGGCCATCGTTAGAGGAGATAAAAAAAAATTAAATGACCCGAAATTATTTTTAAGGTTTATTATTTTATTTAATCATAAACTTGTACTGTCAGGGAATTAGATATTCGGGGATTCACTGACTTGAACTTGCTTGCATAATCTCACACTAGATGGCAGCATGTGTTTAAATATTTCTAGTCTAAATCAAATCTTTTAAACTTATTTTGAGTAAGTTATCCCTCATCACACACACACTTAGAAAATATCAAAATATACTTTTTGCTAACTTTTCCACTTTTTATGTGTCGATTCATGTATTGATGCCTTGTTAACCAAATTGGCACCATAAATCTAGCTAATTTCCAAGATATGTAAAACTCCAATTGAAAGTCATTTAATAAAGAAATCATGGTCCATTAAAAAAATACTAATTAATCGTTAAAAAAGATTAATTTTTTATGTGTACTAAAAGATTTTCAAACAAATTTTACATTACCCAAAAAATAATACGGTAAAAGTTAAAGGAAGATTTTTTTTTAATTCTAACTTCATTAAAATGTAAAAAAAAAATCACGATCAATAAAAGCCATTTAACAGTGAAATTACAAAAAAAAAAAATATTCTTCACACCACCTTAGTCAATAATAGCATTTAAAAAGGCTCTTCGGAAATGTATTTATTTGTTTGTTTATTTAATTAATAAATTTCTAAATATTGCGATATGTCTATTTTAAGTTTCACTACTGCATGGCTACATCAAAGGAGAAAGCAGTTTTACAGCGATTTAATCTCAATAGCAACACAGAAGTTTTTCACGCCTTGATTTTGTTTTGTAGAACTAATACAGAAGGCTGTTTTGCAGAAGCTGTGCGATTTTATTGCTGCGGTTTCCTTTCTTAACGTTCGATATTAAGTGGGTTGCGCACAAAGAAAAAATCTTCCCGTATACACTGCGATGCAAAAGTTTAGACAATGACTTCATTTAGTTGTAAAATTTAGAATTGTGATTGTAGAATTACAAAAAAAAAAACCTAAACATATTAAAAATATATTTTGAAATGCTATAATTGAAACATAATTGTTTGGTTTGCTATAGGAATATTTTTTTTATAAAATAAAAATTTGTATGATGCAAAAGTTTAGACACAAATACGAGATTATGTTAATTTAAAGAAGATAATGGCCTAATTTCGTGATTTTATTGATGAATTGTATTTTTTTTCATATGATAAATTTAAAACCGAATGGCTGCCAATCCATCACCTTAAAGTTTTGGCACGAATTCGTGGATTTAGAGACATGCATTGACCGATTTTCTTGATGAAAAGTGCAGTCTTTCCCATATAAAATCACAAAATAGAGCGACATATTATTCTATTTTGCACTTTAGTACAATACAGAGATAGTCACCTCTTAAAAAACGACAAAAAAAAGTAGGTAATTTTAACGTAAATTCACTCCACACCATGCGAAAGTCCCTTCTTTATACTGAAGTTTAAAATTTCTTGAGAAAAACCTGTTTCTTTGAACCAGTTACAATATAACCGGTCTCTTTAGTGCTATTTAAACATGTTCAGTTTAACAGAATATTGAAAAATAAGCTTTTGAAAACACCGGTTTTTCCCCTCAAAAACTCTAGCATCAAGGTGGAACGTTTATAATGGTGTGGAGAGAAATACGTTGATGAGACAGACTTTTTTGTCGTTTTTGAAGAGGTGACTATCTCTGCATTGTACTAAAGTGCAAAAAATAACAATATGTCGCTATTTTGTGATTTTATATGGGAAAGACTGCACTTTTCATCAAGAAAATCGGTCAATGCATGTCTCTAAATCCACGAATTCGTGCCAAAACTTTAAGGTGATGGATTGGTAGGCATTCGGTTCGTATTTAGAGATGTTTATTGTACATTTGAAGCAAATATGATTTGAATAAAGATTTAAAGTGGCTATATTGTCTGTTTGGAGTAAAATTGAACCAATATTGTTATTAAATATGTTTAGTTCACCGGGTATCGAGGTTTTTTTTAATTTATCATATGAAAAAAATACAATTCATCAATAAAATTGCAAAATTAGGCCATTATCTACTTTAAATTAGCATAATCTCGTATTTGTGTCTAAACTTTTGTATCATACAAATTTTATTTTATGAAAAAATTATTGCTATAGCAAATCAAACAATTATGTTTCAATTATAGCATTTCAAAATATATTTTTGATATGTTTAGGGGTATTTGGTAATTCTACTATCACCATTCTAAATTTTAGAGCTAAATGAAGTCATTGTCTAAACTTTTGCATCGCAGTGTAGTAGTAAATGTTTGGTTTGTAGAATTATAAGAAGTTGGTTTCAAAGTTTAACTGAAAATTGAATTTATTTATATTACATTATTGAAAACTGCCTATGGTTGAAATGTGTATGAAAGTGTATTTATTCATTCGTTCTAGAAATATATGAACTTTTACTGTATAACTTACTGTATTATTTACTTGTTTATTTATATTTACTGTATTTGTTACATAATTAGTGTATTTTATAGTAGTTAATATACACCTTATCCAATTAAGGTAGTTTCGAATTTAAAAGAGTCTATAGCGGAAAATTATTTTTAAAAACTCTTAAATTCAAATTGAAATAGTTTAGGTACTTCAATAATTAATAAGAATACAAGGTTGCCGACAAGAAATATTTTGTTAAGGATAGAAATGAATGTAGAATGAGAGATTTTCCATTTCGCCATCTCTTAACTACTTCACTTATGAGTTAATTTGTCGTGATACTTATTTTCCTCCAGCTTTTAATTAAATTTTGCTAGTATTTCAAATTATTTTTTGTTAGAAAGGTATGATATCAGACACCATTTCTCCCTTTTTGTCCGACAGTCGGTAGCTTTTCCGTCCGCCTGTTCATCTGCCTCTTTATGGTCTGATTTAACCTTAGTTATAACAGTATCCGTTTCAAAATTATTTTTGTTAGGAAGGTAAGATATCAGACACCTCGTTACAGTATGTCATTATAAGAACATTAGTGAGTATTAAAGTAACAGGAAAGTAGGCTACTCTAGTTCTTTCAGAACTTCTTTTTTAATTTTATGCCTGTGCAGTACGAATATTTGTTACTAATGTTGTAGCTGCGTAAGCGGTTTAGTTTTTGTGTGGTTCTAATTCTTGTTGTGTTTCAACCAAGTTGGGTATTGTGGCACTTGTCGAGTTGGGTTATGCAAATTTCGAGAATTTAGAGTCGGCTAGATGGGTGTTTTATAAAAGCTGGTGATGCGTGGTTGCTTTATTTTTCGTTCGTTGTTTTGTTGCTGATTTCCTAGAAAGGTTTTTAATGGAAGGCTAAACTCATGTCGGGCCCTCTGCAATTGACGGTGCGTTAGTTTCCCCGATACGTTCGGTGCCTAGTCAAGAGTCTGCAATTGACCCAACCCTACCTTTGCAATCGACGGGACATTACTTTCCGTGATTCGTCCTGTGCCTTGTCAAGAGTCATACCTGTCCGCGCTATGAACTTCCATGTCTACTCCTTGTGTCTCATGGGGTTACTGTCCGAACTTCTGTGCCACCCCATTCCTTCATGAGCCCAACTAGTACCCTCGTCCACTGCCTGCCACATCGGCTCGTGAGGTGACCAACCACACTTGTACTTTTTTTAAGAATTTATTATTGGTGTTATACAAATCTGATTCTAAGTTTACTTTTACCCCTCATATATTTATTAAATATTCATTGAGTGTTTTTAAACCTTTATTCACTCTGTGTGTTTTATGTACTTAGACAGTATGTTTATATTTTTCTGCCAGGGTTTTGTCGATGCTTTTTAGTGTATCTTTTTCTGTGATAATCATGCCTGAGATTGTGGCCAGCTGGAGTAATTTGTCGGTCGTAGTTTTGTGAATTAGAGTTCCAATCAAATAAAAAAGTTTAATCTGTAATTGCTCGAAACACTTGTCTTTATTCTGTGTCACAACACTAAGTTTCATGAACTAGAATTTTACTAGGATATCACTCGTCAGTGAAGGTCATTATAATTCGTTAGTACTATATACAAATAGATACTGATGAGGACAAGATATTTTTTATCTAGAGATTGAGGATTTTTTACAATTACGGTCGGTTGGGGACAAGTGTATCTTTCCAAAATTTGACACAATATTTAAATTTATTCGGTAACTCACAAATGTTTATCTTGAGACCGTCAACCTTTCAACTTTTAATAGTCATTTTTTTCTAAATATATGTATAAACCCAATGAAAATCATTACTTGAATATAATCGAAATTCTATTGGGCTAAGCATACTTTTTCTTTACCAGAGGCTGCACATTGAACCGAAATTGAATCTAAACACAATCAGCATTTAATATTTAAAATTTATTCAGCATTTCACACCTGCGACCTTCTACTTTTCAACTTCGAATTGTCATTCTTTTAAAATATTATTAACTAGTATTAACTATATAAAAAAACATTACTTGAATAAATTCCATTGCGCTAAGCCAACTTTCTTGTAGCCAGATGCCACATTGAACAGAAAATGAGTACAAATCAAATCAGCATACTAAAAGGGGTCAAATCACAAGCATTTCAATTTGTTCAAGGAGCATACCGTTACCGAATTATTTCCACCCTTGGATCCGCGTATGTGCTTTAATGTAATCTTCCGATGCCATTACCGGGTCTTTCTCTGACAGCTCATTTTAAGCAGCCCCCCCTCCCCCGTACACATTCTTGCTGAAACAGACGAGAGGATAACCGAATCAACAAACGGAGGCGCGATTCAATTGTTGCTCGCCTCCCCCCGCGACAAACCTACCTAACCTCTGCAACAAGGAATCAGTGGAACGGAGCATTATTTACTACATCAAATGGGTGCTGTTTTGTATGAAAAGAACCAAACACCGAAACCCTGCTTTTGGGACATCGCCAGCTACAATCGTGCTTTTAAGCGATCACCAGTTTTTGTCCCCATTGGGCTAATGGCTACCGAAAATCGAAATAAATATTAGTATTATTTTTTTTCTCAAATATAGTAGTTTAGTAGTTTTCTAGATGGCTTCACAACATAGGCATGAAACCATTAAAATATATATGTATATATTTAATAATAGCAATGGAAACACGAACAAGTCCTTTCTCCGCCGAATTTCGTTATTCAATTTCAACTTTATTGCCTCTCGTTAAAAAATTCGGATTTTTGAAGAAATATATCTGCACGATGTTAAGTTCGATAAAATAAAGCATTGGCCCTATGGAAAAGAAAAAGACTGTCGATTATACTTAACCCATTACGACGATTGACAAGAAAATTTGACACGTGAAAATGATTTTTCTGCTTCAGTTTATCTAACTAAACGAACTAAAAAAAAGACCATTGTTTTTCTAAACAAAATACTAATTTAAAAAACTTAATATTTTTATACGGAAATGTAGGTATTCACGAAGTAGTCGTTAATGGGTTCAGTGTTAAGTATGAATGGTAAAACCACAAGAGAATTTTCTACTATTGAATGTTAGTTTTTTTAGGTTAGTTTTTTTTTAAAATAAACTCTCCAGCACAAATTAATCGGTTCTAATTTACAAACAACCCCATTTGTGATAAAATATCGAAGAGTTCCTTTCAGATAAAATATCGTACAACTGGGTGAGGGGTGTTTCTGTTCTTCCCAGTGTTTTCTGTTGTGGGGGTCTTCTCCACGTGCCCTGATTACTGGCGAGTGCCCGATTAGCCAATGAGATTTGTTCCTTCGGCCGATAATGAGCGAGGGCGCGTCAATCATAGAACGCTGGGGGAACGCTTTTAAAGTTCGTTAGTCCTAATTGCTTTTGTTTGGTGACTCGGCGTGTGTTGTGGAAGGGGTTCTAGGGGGTGGGAACAAGGAGATAACGATGGGGGGGGGGGGGGGGCTTTTTATCGCCCCCCCCCCCTTCAACACTCGCTCTCTTCACTTCATTTCGGGTTGTTTTTCTTCCAGTCGATGTCCGAGAAATCTCCGGAGAGTAGCAGTAAAAATGCGATTGTTTCTTATAATAAACCAAGAGGCTTCGTCTGGCTTTCTTTTTATTTACTTCTTTTGGCGATTATTTTTCGTTCATATTGCTGGGATGTGTTAGATGGGTTTCTTATAGATTGCAATGTGAAAAAGTTTTGTCTTTGTGATAAAAGCAGTTAGGAAACCGTAACTGAAGTTATAGTTGAGTAAAAATGAAAAATTTTATGGTTCTAATTTGTTTCAGAAAAAAACTTCTTTCCTTCAATTATTTTTTGCTTCTTAGCTGAGTTGAAATAAACAGTTTCTGTGCAAACTCAAACAGTTCGTTTAGAAAGAAACTCAATTTAGAGTTATGTGAATAACTATTGAAGTTCTAAACTAACATACACATGTTACATTATATTTTATAAATATCTATAAATTTTTATATACTGTATTAGTTGTTTTTTTGTACATAATTTTAATGAAGCATCAAATAGTTTTGAGAATTCATATATTTAATCTTTCTAAAAGGATTTTTGATTAATTTAATGGGTTTTAGAAAGTACTTATAATGCTGAAAAGGATTTAGATAATAACCTTACTCGCGAAACAACTAGATACTCAAGTTAAAATTGGTAGGATTGCACGCGTAAACAATTGGCGAACGAAATGTAATGAACAACCAGGGTTTCCAGAAATGAACAGTAAGATGCCCTTACATATAATTGTTACTAACGAATGAAAAGTAATGTGAGTACCACATATACAAACTGCATTGAACGCAGAGCTGTTTTCCTATGTGCTAAGCTTCAAAATGTGTTTGAAAAAAATATTTTTTTAAAATAATAATGATATAACTCAACGCGTCCAACCTATGCCAGAGGTTGGAGAAACGAATGATAAATCGCCTTCCAGGAAAGAAGTATCGGCAAGTAAAGACAACGAGATTTAAGACTTCACTCACCCCGCCTCCCCTGGTCATTCTTCTCGAATTTCGCTCAAAACTCCATATCCCATTCGTCATCCATCCTTAGATCCTCCCCTCGAAAATATATATCCCTCTTCACTGATAGAAATAAAAAAACATTGCAAAAGTTTCTCATACCTTTCGGCCAGTTTCAGATTTTCAAAAAGCTTCTGCTAAGAGACGTGCCCGAAATGCATCAGAAAGCTATACATAAGAGATCTGCTTCTGCGAGGAAAAAGGAAGTAGACAAATACAAAAAGCGAGGAGGACTTTCGTTACTATCGATGACAATATGGGCACCCAAGTCCTTCCCACTTTTCGGGAGGTATGGCTTCAGTTTTTATTTATATTATTATTTCTTATTTTTGGACTGGTTCGTTTTGAGAGGATGGGATTTTCGTTGGCAGATACAGAAGTAGGAAATAAAGAAATACTGGAAATATCTTAGGTCGCTTTTTGGGTAAACGAGTATGCAGATAGTCCTGGTGCTCGTAGCTTTTGTAAGGTTTTTCTTTTGGGTGAAATTTTTTATGTTCTTCAATTTTAATAAATAAAGTTTGGGAAAAAGCCGTTTTTAAACAAAATATTTATGTTTGCATTAACTGCAAATTGACAAGATTATATTGCGAAAAATGTAAATAACCAAAGTATCATTCGGTATTAATTCTAAGTATCATTCGGTATTAATTATATAAAGGTTTTGTTAAAACATAATTTCTAAGGCTCATTATTGGGAGTTTGACAAAGCCATGTTTCAAAAATTTGAAGGGTGTAGTTTCAAAAACTCACATTCTTTCTAAAATATAATTAAAATATAGCGTCCGGTCTGTTCATTTTGCCATCTTTTAATACTGATAAATTCAATTGGACGAAGTCGTTAAAAAAGGGCAGGACCCAAAATCTTAGTTATGTTTTGGAGAATGTCAGTTTTGCAACTACACCCTTTATATGCGAAATTCTTTTAAATGGTTGAACAAAATATTACTACAACAAAACTTCCGAATACTATTAGCTCTATTTCAAGTTTCACAACCACAGGACTACATCAAAGGAGAAAACTGTTTTACAGAGATGTATTTCCACTTCTAACTTGGGAATTTTCTTCATTATTTTCTTTTTCTTCATTATTTTCCTTTCCCGAATACAAAAACTCTTGTCGCAAATGATATCTCGTTTTACCTTACTGCTGTTATGTCTCGTTTTATTACTGCTGTTTTCCCTTAACTTTCTTACACTTTCAAACGTTAGTTGGAATATCCTAAATCATTTTCTCGTAGAACAGTATTTTTCATTCTAAAATTCAAAAATATTTGTAACTCAAAAATGAACGAATTTGCCACGTAAGTGTTTTAGAGGTAGAATGCGATTTATCAAAAACATTTTGTAGAGTTTTTCTTTGAGTTCAACTCCTGAAAGTGACACTGTTTATCGATTTTTTTTATTATCCACTCTTTCCAATTTTATGTCTCAAATTTCTCCCTTTCAATCTAGAAATATTAAAATTTAATTCATTTTAGTTATTGATTTGTGTGATGCTCTACCCTGTACCTAAAAAAGAAAATGAAGTGACAATATAATATAAATCCAAACCATTCCCTGGATTCATTGCAACTAAAAACCAACATCCCCATCCATTAAACCTCGCCCGACTCACAGATCCCATCGTCAATAATAATTGGAGACAGCTTCTCGAGAAGCACTTTCTAATTAAACTCGGATTCGCTCTTTCCATTCATTAAGCTTAATGAAAGACACAGCTTGACGTCCGCTTTTCTGTTTTAAGAAGAATCCTCCGCGCCCTTGTTAGCGACAAGAATCTGACAAGCTTTAACTAGTAAATCCCGTTTCCTCCTCTAAAACTCAGAAACTAACGGCGGATCTATTCGGGAGATTGGGAATGAATTTATCTGAAGTTGTGTCCGACGCAGGAACGGATTTCTGCTAATCGAATTAGCTGGTCGGTGGCGCGAAGCGTCACGAAAGGTATTAGTACAGGACAGAGTGGCGTTTCTTAACTTTGTAGATTTATTGAGTGTAATTTAAATTTTAGCTGATGAGGGTTTCGTATTTAGACACTGAAAGTTAGGGGATGTTAAAGGCACGTTTTGATAGATATTTAAAAAATAAATATTTCAAAGATAATAATTTTACTTGTATCTGTAAATAAATTTCTTATCTTTGATTATATTCCTATTTTCACCGACCAAGGAAAACGACTCAAATGCCGTAATTAACATATTATATAATACATGAAGGGATGTAATTGAATTTCCAAAGCTTATTAATTTTATAGATTCTTAATATAAGTTAATGGTGACTATGTGATGTATGGATTGAATTGCTTTTCTTCTAATAGTTATAATTTACTTTTGAATGTTGCATTGTTTTACAATGCATGAAATAAAAATAAATTGCCTGATACTACAAAGTACCACTTCCCCTAGCTATCCATTGTTCACGTACAATTTGAATTAAACAAACACGCTAAATACGAATTGCTTCTCAAACAAAACTTCAAAGTTATGTAAGAACAATTCATTAAAGTATTTCTAATAATAATTTATTGTTAACTAAACAAAAGAAAATGCACCCAGAAACCATGCTTTCAAGCAAAGAAAGTCAGAAACCCGTAAATTGTGTTTGCATTCAAATTACCTTTAAGCCTCATCATGGTTTTGACAAGGATCTTAGAAGCAATTTTCGCAGGTACTGGATCATTTAGAGCAGACAAAGCCATTCGCATCCTAAAACTTTCATTTGAAGAAAAATAATTTTGATTATGAACAAGGAAAACTTAATTAGGTGGCGAGCTTTTGTGTCACGCCGCCTAATTGAAAGAATTTTTAATTGTTTCGGCTCCAAAATTAACAAGGCATCTGAATTTTGTCTTGGGCGAAGGATAATAGAATGCTCAACAAATAATGTATTTATCTTTCAATCCAGTACTTTTCAGTGATTGTTCATTTCTTTATACCTTCAATATGTAGGGGAGGTCAGTGCTAGTTTTCACGTGTTCTCATTTTGCTGGTATATATATTTTTTTTATTCTATCTTCTTAGAGGTAAACATTTTGTCAATTTATTTCATGTACTTTTATCAACAGAAAAGAACAATTATTATTTTTTTTAAAAAGAGTTTTTAACATTTTAACAGTAAATAATCTAAGCTTTTGAGTCGGAAAATATGCCTCGTATATTGAGAAAAGTTTTAAAATTTTCTAAAATTTTACTCAACGATTGTTCAGAATCCAGAAAGCTTTTCTAACACCACGGCTTTTCTTGACTAATAAAGTAGAATGGTGTTAAGTATTTTAGGAGTGTACAAGTTTCGCTATGTTTTTTTGTTCAAGAAGTAACAGAACATTTTAAAAGTTTGTATACAAGTCTCCCTCTCGATCTATCTACCTATCTATTGCTTATGGTTTTTTTTAAATTAAGATTCGATTGGACGATTTCAAATCAATAGTAGATCATTTTTAAAAGTTTACTATTCCATTCGCCATTAATTAAAAGATATTATACCGCAAAAATTAATTTTTGATGAGTAGTAGTAGTAAAATGGGGAGGCGAGCCAGGCTGGCGCGCTTGGCGCAATCCAAGCCTGGCGCAATCCAAGCGTGGCGCGCTCCACCCTCGCAGATGGAAGGAATGGTAGCCACGCCCCCACGTCAGATCATGTATGAACATGGAGATGAGTGGTTTTTGGGGGTTACGTCAGGGGAGTTGAGTTGTTTTAGTTTCGTTATAGAATAGGTTTATATGACGTATAGTCTTATGACATTTATGATTCGTTATAGGGTAGGTTTATGTGACGTCAGTTGAGTTGGTTTGTACAAAGTAGGTTATAGACTAATTTTAATAATGGTAAATGGTGGCGCCATCTATCAGTGAGAAAATAAATGATTTGTTTTTAATAAGAAATACCGAGAAAAATATGATTTTAGCGCGAAAAATAAGGTTTTAAAGGCTAAAAAATAAGTGGGGTTTTGAACCCCCGATCTCTGACAAAAGATATTCACAGTCGAGAAATCTGCACCTTTGGCTTCTCGGCTATGAACACCTATCATTATGGAGAGTATATAAGGTAGTATACATGTAAGAAATAATCAGTTGGAGATATGTCGTCACCGAGTGAAGAAGCGTGGGCCACTTGTCTATATATTTTCATATTCTTAATTTTCGGTTTAATTTATATATTTACAGAGAGTGAACGAGTAGCTATAGATTTTGTACTTCGCATTAATGAAACTGCTAATCTAACTTTATCACTATGATGAGAGTTACTATACGAATAGGTAAAATTACATGTTGTAATGAATCAAACGTATCAAAACCCAGCAAGCGTAGCAAGTTTTGGTGGTGTAAGTGCATTATACCGTGCTGCGGACGGCAAAGTTCCGAAGAAGGTGATACAGAAATGGCTGGAAGGCGTGGACGCGTACACCCTGCACAAACCAGTTCGACACAAATTTCAGACGAATCGGGTAATAGTGTATGCGATGGATCAGCAGTGGCAAACGGATTTAGTGGATATGCAGAATATAGCGAAATTTAATGATGGTTATCGATACATATTGACTTGTATTGATGTTTTATCGAAATATGCATGGGCAATACCTCTCAAGAAGAAGACGGGTGGAGACATTGTGAAAGCGTTCCAGAGCATTATAAAGAATCAACAGCCCAAGTTCTTACAGTCGGATAAGGGTACAGAATTTAAGAATGTCACTTTTCAGAAATTTCTAAAAGAGAAGAAAATTAAATTTTTCACAACCAATAACGCAACGAAGGCTTCCATTGTAGAAAGATTCCATAGAACATTACGTACCAAAATGTGGAAATACTTTACTAGTAAAAATACATATCGATATATTGATGTATTACAAGATTTGATTAAAAGTTATAATCACACTTACCATCGCAGTATTAAACGTGCCCCCTTCGAAGTCACTTCAGAAAACGAACAAGACGTATGGTTTACATTATATGGTGATGACAAGAGACTCCCACCTAAGTGTGTTTTTAGTATAGGAGATATAGTTCGTATATCTAGGAAAAAAATAACTTTTGAAAAAGGTTATGAAACGAATTGGACTGAAGAATTATTTATAGTAACAGAGTGTGTGAAACGTAAGCCAGCAGTTTATAGAATTAAAGATCTATTAGGTGAGTCCATAGAAGGAACGTTTTACCCTCAAGAAATGCAAAAAGTGTTAATGAAAGACGAATATAAAATTGAAAAAGTGTTAAAGAAGCGTACAAGAGAAAAGAAAACTGAATATTTTGTAAAGTATCGAGGATACCCCAACAAGTTTAATCAGTGGATCCCCGCCTCAAACTTATTATCACTATAAATATCAATGTTATAGATGAAAAGACTCATTCAGCATCATGAGTTTCTACATTACATTAGTGTCGGACAGTTCCATGGCCTATTTCCCCGAGAATAAAATTTCACATTTTATTACTCGCTTACCTATCCCCATTGAATTAAAAGGAGAATGGGAAGTTGGAATGGTAGAATTTGTTTACCCGCACACATGGTATAACATTAACGACCAGAATAACCTGTTTGGGTTTGAAGTAGACGGAAATATTACAGCAGGAAGACGCATTCCACCAGGATGTTACGAGACAGTTCCAGATATTTTAAAGGCTATGTATGTAGAAGAACATAAAAATAAAATCATTATGAATTTCAACGAAGTAACTAAACGAGTTAAAGTCAATGTGAAAAATATGGCTAAAGTGGTTCTACACGATGGTCTTGCCCAAATACTTGGTTTCGAACCTATGGAAATTACTTCACCAGATCCAAACATTGAAACAACAGTTATAAGTCCAATGGTAGCAGATCCCACAGCACATTATCATGTGCTCATGGTTTATACAGATATTGTGGAACCGCAACTGGTAGGTGACGTTTTAGCACCTTTACTGAGAGTAGTGAGAGTGAAAGGTCAAGATGGTGAGACGGTGAGTGAACAATACGACAGACCTCATTATTTACCTGTGAATCGTAAAATGATAGAGACTTTAGAAATCGTTATAAGGACACACATGGGTTGTTTAACGCCATTTGAACGTGGACGCTCGTACGTGAAGTTACACTTTCGTCAGAGATCTCTCTCATAATGTATGTTCCTTATCAATGTTGTCAAAAATCCTTCGAGGATTATTACACTCACCAGAGAGGAAATGGCTTAAGCTATTATCAAGGAAGTCCCTATCAGAGAGGTTATGGATTAGGAGGACTATTTAGATCATTTTTCCGATCAGCCACACCCTTGCTCAAATCAGGTGTTAAAGCAATTGGAAAACAACTTTTTCATAGTGGGGTTAATTTGATGAATGATATTTCTCAAGGCCAAGATTTGAAATTGGCAGCCAAACATCGTTTTAAGGAAGCTGGTAAAGTGTTGACAGATAAAGCCGCTAATAAAGTCAAGAATATGATTGGTAATGGAAAACGTAATAAAAAGCGCAAGCGCAGTAAGAAGACAGTCAGTTCACGTTTAGTCAAGAAGAAGTGCACAACTGCAGATATTTTCTCCTAATGGCTTCCCTCATCTATAAAGATTCACCGCCCTGTGTGAAGTCGGAACTAGACCTGTTTACAGTTCCACCTACTCAGACTGTTATCGAAAAGGGTCAGTTCGCTGAATTTTTTCCCCTTTCAACTGTTAAAGATGGTGGACCAATTGAATTCAACATTTCTGGAAGTGGAGAAGAATATGTAGATCTCGCTGCATCTTATCTACACGTTAAAGTTAAAGTCATCAAAGCAGATGGAATTGTATTAGCAGACATTGATTCTGTTGCCCCAGTCAACCTATTTCTACATTCCTTATTCAATCAAGTGGATATTAGCTTAAACGAAAGGAATATCTCATCAGCCACCAACACCTATCTCTATAGAGCCTACATTGAAACATTACTTAATTATGGAGAAGATGCAAAGAAAAGTCTACTTACGTGTGAAGGATTCTTCAAAGACACCCAACCTGAAAAGATTGACTCCCAAGATAAAGAGGCAGATGTTGGACTCATCAAGCGAGGTCAACTTATTAAAAATAGTTAAATTATAGATTTAATTGGACAACTTCATTGTGACATGTTTCAGCAGAATCGATTATTGATTAACTTGGTAGATATAAAAATCAAATTTATACGTTGTAAACCAGAATTCTGTCTTGTCTCACCTACTACCGATGTAGCAGGTTTTAAAGTAGTCTTGGAACATGTTTCCATGTTTATTAGAAAAGTGAAGGTTAATCCTGCCATATCTATTGCACATGCAAAAGCGCTGGAAAAAACATCTTGCAAGTACCCCATAGACCGTGTCATTTGTAAAACCTATAGTATTTCTAAAGGGAGTTTTTCCTTTTTGCAAGACAATGTATTTCTTGGACTCATGCCTAAAAGAGTTATAATCATCTGTATCGAAAATGTTGCCATGAATGGAGATTATTCAAAGAATCCTTTTCTGTTTAAACATCATAATGCAAGTGCAGTATCCCTGCAACCGTGAATCTTAATTTGCATGTTACGTATTATTTTGTATACAACTCAACTCGAGTATTATCGTATATAAGTAGCGTGTCGGCTACGGAAATGTGTGTTCTCCTTATCCTATAATAAATCTAAGTTTGTTGACACTTGTGTACTTTCCTTCCAAGCAAACATATTGCAAATTGGCGACGAGGAATATCGAACCTACATTAGAAGTTTCTTCTGCCTTCCACCATGTCTAGTACAGGTAAAATTTCTGAATTTCATCCGGAAAGTGACGACGCAGCAACTTACGTTATGCGACTAAAGCACTTTATGGTTGCTAACAAGATTGAAGACAATAATAAACTGTCCGTTCTAATAACTGTATTGGGTTCAAAAGTGATCAATACTCTTGTGGATTTAGTTACCCCTGATGAGCTTGATAGCAAAACTTATGATCAAATTATTGAACTATTTTTGAATCAATATAAACCTGAGAAATTAACGGTAGCGGAGCGTAACATATTTAATACAAGAAGGCAAAAACAATTCGAGTCAGTTCAAGAATATATTATTGAATTAAAACACCTAGCTTCGACGTGCAAGTTCGGAACTCTCTTAAATGAAGCTTTACGTGATCGTTTAGTTAGTGGCGTTCTAGATGAAGAATTGCGGCAAAAACTAATAATAGAAGATATCACATTTACAAAAGCATGTGAAATTGCTGTTAAGTATGAACAGGCCCAAAAGCAAAGTAATATGTTCCAAAAACAAGCAGCGTTTTCAAACGATATTAATTCTTTAAAGAAATTTAAATCTAAACCAACTAAATTCCCGACGAAACTTAAGTTTAAATGTACCCGGTGTAACTCAAATTCTCATTTCCCAAATACGTGCCGGTATAAAACATTTAAATGTGAAAGATGTCAGAAAATTGGACATCTAAAAAGGGCGTGTTGGTCAAACTATAAAATTAATCAGGTAGAGCGGGAAGACAAATATCGCGTACCAAGATACGCTCGCGACCAACCAACAGATGATTTAGATAATCATCTGTACGCGGTCGAATCCAATCGTAAAAAAGGCGATAAGCAGAAGTCAAATAAAGTAACGGAAGACGAGCTGTCTACTTTAGGATTCGTATGTGAAATGGAAATAGAGGGTCGCAAAATGAGTCTACAAATTGATACAGGTGCATGTACATCAACGCTTCCCGAAAGAATATACCGTAAAGTTCCCCAACTAAAACGAATTCCAGTCATTCCTACTAAGTTGTCGCTAAGCACTTATCTTGGCGAAACGTTAGAAGTCAAAGGAAAGATTTATGTTAAAGTTAAATATAAAAACGGTGAATATGTTTTACCACTTATAGTGATTAATACAGCCAACGAAAAAGCTCCAATTTTATTAGGTAGAAATTGGTTAGAACACATTAAGTTAGATTGGCAATCTATTTTCGCAGTAGAAAATAACAGTACTGAAATACTGTTAAAAGATCTTAAATATAAATACCAGGATGTGTTTGAGCCTGGAACAGGTATTATTAAAAGTAAACAGATTGCACTTCACGTTAAAGAAGATGCAGTGCCTAAATTTTGTAAACACCGTCCTGTGCCGTTCGCGATAAAACCTCTAGTGGATAAGGAAATAGACCGTCTTTTGGAAGACAAAATAATTAAACGAGTGAAAACATCCGAATGGGCAACACCCTTGGTAGTAGTTCGTAAACCAAACGGGAATGTCAGACTATGTGCAGACTACAAAATTACACTAAACCCCGTATTGGAAGTTGAGCACTACCCACTTCCGACTACTGAGGAATTATTTTCAGAGCTAGCGGAAGCGAAAGTGTTTACAGTGTTAGATTTATCTCACGCATACCTTCAACTGCCGATTAAAGAAGAATCCCAAAAGTTACTGACTATAAACACCCATAGGGTCTTTTTTCATATACGCGTTTACCGTATGGTATAAAATCCGCACCTTTTGCCTTTCAACAGACAATGGATGAAATACTGGAAGGTATAAACAACGCGATTTGCTATTTAGACGATGTATTGTTAGTTAGTAGTTCTAAGGAAGAAGCAATCAAGTTATTGAATCTTGTGTTAAAACGTTTTAAAGAAAAAGGAGTAAAAGTCAATTTCGAAAAATGTAAATTTCTGTCCAATAAAGTAACTTATTTAGGATATGAAATTTCCGACCGTGGAATTTCTCCGACGGAAAAGTTGCTAGAAGCAATTAAAAATGCCCCAGAACCACAAAACGTGGAACAGTTAAAATCGTATGTGGGTCTCTTAAATTTCTACGGAAAATTTCTCCCAAATCTTTCTGGTAAAATGTCAAAATTGTACGACTTATTAAAAAATGTGCCGTGGTCTTGGTCAGATGAGCACAAACAACTATTTGAAGAAAGTAAAGGTTGGTTAACGTCAAAATCTTTACTATTGCATTACGATTCTACCAAACCAGTAATATTAACTTGCGATGCATCAGCTACAGGAATAGCTGCTGTGATCTCGCATACCACAGAATGTGGTCAAGAACGTCCAATAGCATACGCTTCTAAAACTTTATCAGACGCGGAAAAGAAATATTCACAAGTAGAAAAAGAGGCGCTTGCTATAATTTTTGGCGTAAAAAAATTTCATAAATACTTATTCGGTAGAAGTTTTGTACTATTCACGGACCATAAATCTTTAACTACAATTTTTGTGGAGAAAAAGGGCATTCCGGCGGTAACAACTGCCAGGCTGCAACGTTGGGCAATCGTGCTGTCAGCATATGACTATAAAATAATTTACAAAAAGGGATCAGACATAGCAAACGCCGATGCGTTATCGAGGCTTCCTCTTACAACTAATGAGGGGATCTGTCTAATGACTGGTCGGCTATAAGCTATGTTCAAAATTGCTTAGCGTTTTTTGAATCCGACACAACGGACAACCCTTTAACAGCAGAGGATATAGCCCGTGAAAGTAAGAAAGATTTAATCTTACTAAAAGTTTGACAATATACTATGCACTTGTGGCCCAATAAAGTTCCTGATAACCTAACCCCCT
The DNA here is from genome assembly GCA_019343175.1 of Oedothorax gibbosus. Classification (NCBI taxonomy): domain Eukaryota; kingdom Metazoa; phylum Arthropoda; class Arachnida; order Araneae; family Linyphiidae; genus Oedothorax; species Oedothorax gibbosus. The sequence goes on from CM033272.1 coordinate 13,603,683, forward strand.
TCAAAATAAGACAACATGAAATTACCACAGAAAACGGATGCTTAATGTGGGGTACTAGGGTAATCATTCCAGTAAATCTTAAAGAGAAAATCCTTAATTTACTACACGAAGGTCATAATGGAATTACGAGGACTAAAATGCTTGCTCGCAGTTATGTGTGGTGGCATAAAATTGACGACGACATCGAAAATCACATCAAGTTGTGTCTAATTTGCCAGAGCTGTCAAAACTCCGCCCCAAAAGTTCCCTATAGCCCTTGGCCAATTACTAAACATCCTTGGCAGCGTATCCATATAGATTTTGCTAAGGATACCAGCGAACAACTGCTTCGTACAAATGAAGGATACTATCTTTTGTGTGTGGTAGACACTTATTCCAAGTGGATAGAAGTGTTCCCCATGAGAACGATGACTGCTCAATTAACTGTTAATAAATTAAGAACTCTATTTGCAGCATACGGACTTCCAGAAGTGTTAGTCTCGGTCAACGGAGGGACATTTGTGGCTGAAGAATTCCAGGACTTCTTAAAGAAAAATGGAATAAATCACAAGCTGATACCTCCCTACCATGCTTGTTCAAACGAAGCAGCTGAAAAGTCTGTTCAGACCGTAAAAAAAGCTCTTCTGAAGCAAGTTTTGGAAGACTTCGGGAAAAATAAAAGCAGAACTATACAACATAAAGTTGATAATTTTTTATTCAATTACAGGAATACTCCCAATGCAACCAGTGGAGTGAGTCCCGCCGAGGTGTTCTTGAAAAGAAGGCCGAGAACTAAACTAACATTTTTACTTCCTAATTTAGCGGACCATTTATCCAAAAAGCAGCTGATCTCTAAAAGTTTTGAAGATCAAAGAAGGGGTCCGGAACGCTATTTTGGAGTAAGCGAGAAAGTGCTGGTCAAAAGTGTCAGAAACAATAAAATTAAATGGTTTCCTGGAGTTGTTTTGCAGGTTCTTAGTCCAGTCACCTACAAAGTTGAAGTAGGGGAAGAGCATCGAATATGCCATGCCGATCATCTCGGGAAGTGGTCGTTGCCACAGCCAGTGACTTCGTCCAGAGTTGAACCTTCACCTGAGGTCAACCCACCTGACCTTTGGCAACCACCCTTCCGGACTGAGCCGGCGACGGATCAATCTCCCTCTCCTACGGATCAGTCTCCTCCATCTCCTCTCCCGGTGATCAGGGAATCATCGCCTCCAATTGTGGTGTCACCAGCCTCACCGCTAACGCCGGTGGAGTCCCAATCGACGAGGCCCAGTCTCCCGGCACCAGGTACTCCAGCCGCACCTTCTAGCCACATGCCGGAATCGGATCCGGTATCCCAGCCTACGGTGGAGGTCCCACCACTTCGAAGATCTACCAGGATCAGAAGACCTCCTGATAGACTTGTGATTAGCCATAAGGACTGATATTTTAATTTGGTTATAAAAGTTATTTTAAAGGGAGAAAAAGTGCAGTATCCCTGCAACCGTGAATCTTAATTTGCATGTTACGTATTATTTTGTATACAACTCAACTCGAGTATTATCGTATATAAGTAGCGTGCCGGCTACGGAAATGTGTGTTCTCCTTATCCTATAATAAATCTAAGTTTGTTGACACTTGTGTACTTTCCTTCCAAGCAAACATATTGCAGCAAGTACTGTAGGAATTTACGTAGATGGGCAACCGGTTCCAGCTAAACCGTTAGAGTTGGATTTTAATTCTAACAATTACACACGAGCTTACTATAGTTTATTCTCAGGATTCAATAATGATAAAGGAATTTATTTATCGCAAGAAGAATATGCCAAGGGATATGTATTATATTCATTTGATTTAACCCCCGACATGTGTAACGGAGATCATTTCAATCTACAACATCAAGGAAATTTACGTGTGGAAATCAAGTTCTCGGAAGAAATTAAACAAACCTTATCTGTGTTGATTTATGCAGAGTTTCAGAATGTCATAGAAATATCAAAATCTCGCCACGTCTTGTGTGACTTCCCTAATTAATGGATACCCTGCAAATTACAACTATTCTCTCCAATCATGTAAAAACAAAGCATTCCTTTCTGGGTGTTTACCCAAGCGATCAATTACCGACAAGTCTCCCTCACTACCCCGCCTGTTTTGTCGCCAACACTGACAGGTCGTCGGAAGAAGGTAGCCATTGGGTGGCTTTCTACATAATTTCTCCCTCATCTATATGTTTCTTTGACTCTTATGGGAACTCGCCTATGTACTTTGAAGGTGGAATATCTAAATATGTGGAATATTATCAAGATCTTAAATATAATCCTATGAGATTACAATCTAATGTTACTTCAGTTTGTGGTCAATATTGTATCTATTTTCTATATGTTAAATGTCATGATTATTCTTTGAATGATATTTTATTATCTTTTGTACCTAATCAACTCTGTAATGATAGAAAAGTGCACCATTTTGTAACCAAACGCTTTAAAGTTGTAACACCATTTTATCAATAAAAATATTTAAAGACTTACATTTTTGTGTCATGTGTCATTTCAACATGGAATTCCCAAAGCTTCAGACGCCTTTTACTTTAGTATCTGCCGGACCCACGGGAAGTGGTAAGACATATTTCATACGAGAGTTACTCATCCATAAAGAAAACATGTTTTCAGTAGTACCCGATAAAATCGTATGGTTTTACGGCATTCATCAACCATTATACGATGAAATTGAAGACGTCACGTTCGTTGAAGGTTTACCTACAGACTTTAAAGACTATTTAGGAAAGAGTACACTTTTTATCATAGATGATCTCATGCATTCTTCTAACGATAAGCGACTCAGTGATCTTTTTACGAAGGGGAGCCATCATTGGAACTTGAGTGTTATTTTTGTTACTCAAAATTTTTTCTATAAGGGAAAAGAAATGCGTGATATTACATTGAATGCCCATTATCTACTACTCAATAAAAACCGGCGAGATATGAGTCAAGTAGGTCATCTAGGAAAACAAATATTTCCAAGACATGTGAAACTTTTCCAAGAGGTGTTTGAAGACGCTACAAAAAATCCATATTCTTATCTATTCATTGATTTACATCCCAACACTCCTGAAGACTTAAGATTACGTACCAATATATTACCTCATCAAACTCAATGCATTTACCAATTCAAGTAATATAAAAACATAACGCATGGGAAAATATAATCAGTTGACAAGATGACACTCCAGAAGAAGCAGTTGGATCAGTTGCGGTTATTGCAAATATGCCCTAAAAAGTTACGTAAACAATTTGTAGAAAAAGTGAATAAACAGTATATAAAAACTATATGTGAATGCTGTCTCAACACATTAAAAGGAAACGTCCCACTGACGACACAACAGAAGAAAAAGCTCTCCAAACATAAAGGAACAATTCGAAAATTGAGTAATCAAAAGCTATCTTTAACGAAAAAGCGTAAAATTATATCTCAGAAAGGAGGTTTCCTCAACGTACTGATACCTGCTGTATTATCTCTCTTATCAGGCTTCGTTAATGGCTCAAGTTAAAAAATTTACCCTCGTACCTGAAGAATTGGTGATCAAGCATACTGTTTCCAATAAAAGGCTAAGTGAATTAGACAAGTTAATGATAAATATATTAAATAGTGACTTACCTGATCATGAAAAATTAACTCGCTATCATGAGGTGCTGCAAACAAGTTTGAATCTACAGGAATTTAACCGACCCTTAGTGAAAGTGAAAGAAAAATTAAAACAAATTCCAAGTGAAACCCCTTCAAATCAGACGCATAAATATGATGAAGAAATCAAAATGAATGATAAAGTAAATGAAGAAATTGAAAAGGTGAAGAAAGACAACGAATAAGTTAAAATGGATAAGAAAGAGTATGACTATCGAGATTTCATATTAGCTGCGATGCCCAAGTCAAAACGCAATAAAGTAGAAAATATACTCGCTTTGATACAACAGCAACCTAATATACTTTCATATAATGAACGGGGACAAATTTCACTACATGGCCAAAGAATATCAGATTCTAACATTATCGATTTATTAAAATATATGTTCGACTCTAGAACAGTGCTACCTCATAAAGATATATTTGATAAAGCTTTAAAAGATTTAAATGTCCCTAAATCATTTATTGCAAACAAAAGATTATTAAATATGACGTTCGACAATGATTCAAGAAAGAAAGCCTCCATATCATCTAAGAAGAAAAAACGTACTATTGTAACACCCAAAGAAACTGTCTTAAAAGAGGAAGTTTCTGATTCTGTAACACCATCTCCTTTAAAATGGATTAGTCTTTAAAAATAAAAGTATTTCTTTGTCTATTTTTGTATCTCATTCCAACTTAATCCTTTTTTTTAAATATAAATAAGTAATACAAAAACAATTAAATAACAAAATATTCATTTATTAATACTTCCTGAACGTATATATACAATAGAATAGACACATTTTAAAAATCAATGTCCTCAAAACTGGATGAATTTGTCCAAACATTGAGATCATTACTTAAATACAATTCTTTTACATTGTTCAAAATATCATGAAAATTCAACTCATAAAAATAATTATTTGTAAAAAACTGTTTGTAAAGGGCACATTTGACAGAAAACGTGTTTGCGAGAGTTTTTACATCAATTTTGCATACAGCCTTATTAAAATATCGGGATAATTGCATATCTAGAGACATATCAACACATTCATGGCCTAGTTGATTAGCAAGGTTTTCTTCACATCCACTACAATTTTCTATTAGAAGTTCAAATATAATCTTTTTAACTTCGCAAATAAAAGATCTTCAATAGTAGAGGTTAAAAACTTCTTACCCACACTGCAATCTGTAGTTGGCAATGGTTGTTGACATTTAATCTTTGAGAAAACCGTAAAAGCCTTCCTTCGAAATAAAACTTGAAACATTTTCGTAAACACACTTTTGGTTATTTCCTTTTCATAACTCTCTAAGGTATTGAACTGCAGCTCATCGATGGATATCACATTAGGCATAAATTGACGAGATAAATCTTTTTTAACAAAAAGTTTCTGTAGAACAATTTCTTCCTTTTCTTGATTTCTTGCTGCCACAATAAACAGTTCATCATTCAATAAAGAGACTCTTCGGCGATTCGCATAATAATGAAAGCTTTTGATGCACATAGAATCTGGGGGCTCTTGCCACGTCAATGGAGAAAGAGTTGTTCCATCTTTTGTAGGCTTCATATAATCCATTTCTTGAATGTATTTGCGTATATGAATCTTCACAGAATCGAAAAATTCGCTAACGACAACAAAAACATGGTTTCCAAGATGGTAATGGTGGTCCGGAATGCTGTCCAATTTAAAAGCATTTCTAGAATCGACGGGGCTTGGATCTGCGACTGGAGCATTCATCTTAAATTTCTTATTTGGTGGCATAGACATCTCGAAGCAAAGTTGTAGCACTACTCACAGTTTTTAAGAAGGAATGAACTCTGCTTCAGGTTAATATATACAATACATAACTTAAAAACGCCCATTCTTAATCTTCTTCAGCCAATACAATTATTAACTCCGCCTACATAACCTATGATTGGAGTATAGGAGTGTCAACCACTGTTGCCAATCGTTAACACTTAATTTTCAACGAAGTTTCCCAACGTAAAACTTGTGACGTCTTAAAATATATCCATGTAAGAAAAATGAATTTCAAGCAGCCAAAATTTTACAACTCAACTTTACTCAAGATATTGATAATACCGTCAAACCTACATGAGTGTACTGTTCTCAACTCGTTGATACAAGTAATTGCCAGCAGTGTGTGAGTCATTACATGACATCATTTCCTGAAATCATCATTGCCTACGGTACCATACGCGTTTCAACAGGTATTCAAATGGTAGTTGCAACGCTACAAATTTTAATGTTATTGTGAATTTTGTTATATATGAAAGTGGTTGTTAGAATATGTAGCTCTCCTGTTTATGAATTAAATTATATATAGAAGCCGTTATTTTTATCCATTCAAATGGAGAATTCGGAAGACTCTACTTCAATTGATTCCGTAAGTACTATATTTATTATCTATATAAACAAATTTATACGTTAGATATAATTTTTAAAAATTACGATTGAATTAGATACAACATTTTTATTGTTATTAAAGAGGGAAAGTTATTTATAGTTAGTACTGTCTGGCCATAAAATTTAATACAATTGTAACTCTTTTTTTGAAAATGAAATATTATTTTAAATTTATATTTGTTATTAAATGCAAACTTTTTTCTAACTATTAATGACTATAAAATTTAATATAATTGAAAATATTCTTTAAAATGAAATATTTTAAATTTATGTTGTTGGTTAGTGAAAAGATAAAGTTACCTATGCTTATTAATGACTAAGAAATTTAGTATAATTCTGAATGTGTTTTGAAATTGAGATACCATTTCAAATTTATATTTGTTATTCAATTTGGAAAGTTTTCTCTAGTTGTAAAGTTAGTATATTATATTACTATTTATAAAATTCTTTCGTCTATAAAATTTAATATAAGTGTAAATATTCTTAAAACATGATCTAATTTTAAATATGTTTGGGGATAAAGTCTTATGAAAAATGAATAAATTAGAGATAGAAATCTTAGAAAAATCTTAAAAATATATAAAAATTACTCTTATGTAAAATTCTGCTTTGGTTCATAGCGATAAAAAATTTGTAAAAAAAAAAATTAAAAAAAAATAATAATAAATAAATCATAAACCTTTGAGTTTCTCACGTAAAATAAGTTAATAAATTAAAATTAAGCTTTGATTGCTTAAAATAAGTTCGATGTATAAATTTTGTTTCATAGTGTTAATTTTTTCTAGTTTCCTGAATTTGAAATTTCTAACGAAGAATTAGAGGAAAAATTAATTGCTGCGGAATTAATCGATGAATGGGTAGTAAATCAACCGGTATGGGATGTACAACCTTCAGCTTCTTCAATAAATGTGGAACCTCATATCAAGAAAACTAAGCATGTAAGTAATTTTTTTTTTAAAATCAATCTTATGGTTTTAATATAAATTTATAATGAAATGTTGTTGATATTTACAAAATCATGCAGGTAGTAGATGTTTATTCTTATGGCATGTGATGAATATTAATTTTTAAAAAATAGCTATATAGCTCTTATTCAAATTAACAATTCTTTTTTACCTAATGCTCTTTTTCTGTCCTATTTTATCTAAAAATTTTATATTCAGTTTTAAATCTTTTTAAACTCTAAATCATTTTTTTTAAACAAATATCTATATGAAATGTACTTTAGTATCAAAAACATATCTGCATTTAGCTATATAAATTCAGACTGAAAGAGTAAAATGTACTTCATTCAACTTTATTAATGAATTTTTTAGTCTAGAATAAAAGTATATGACTCTTTTAATAATTATCGGTAAATTAAATATGAAACCGTTAAAGTTTAGAAGGAAATTTTGATAAATAAAAATAGTGGAAGTACGAACTAGAATAATTGAAGTAACAGGCGTAGTTGCCTTATATTTAATGACTTGAAAATGAATACCTACAAATATATATAATTATTTTAATATTTATATGCTTTTATCTCGTATTTTTATTTCAACAATTATAAATATTTTTAAATTGGTTAAGTATTTCGCTATTTTTATTAGTTTTATGGGGATATAGCTTTTGTAAAAATTAACAAAGAAAAATATTGAGACCTAAAGAAAATGTAAAGTGAAAAATTATTTATAACAATTTAATTAGAATAGATAAGTAAAGTCATTTTTTTTTATTATCTTTAACAGGTCTGTCATATCTGTGAGAAATGTTATAGCAATAAATGGGGTTTAAATCGTCATTTGAAGAGTCATACTAACCCTCAATACGAATGTAACGTTTGCAGAAAAAGTTTCAGCCGAGAATATAATCTAAGAAATCATAAAAAATTGCACTTGATTACTTTTAGTTGCAAAGACTGCGGGAAGTCTTTTGAATTGAAATCGAGCCTTATGAGTCATATTCGTCTTCTTCATCCAACTGTTTCAAAAAGTTCAAAAAGAAACATTAACTCCCTTACCCATTCTAACAAGAAAATGAAGCCTAGTACGTCAGCATTCAATACCTTTTCCGATTTTGTAATACGACCCGAGGATGATTTACAATACGATATTTCGTTATTCTTAAATCATAACAGATCTAATCTAATACTCAAACTGAAAGAGGAGTTTCAGGAAAAAGGTGCATTAAAGTGGCATATAGTCCTAAAAGCTACGTTAACTAGACCCGGACAAGATGGTGAACCAGAATATATATCAACGTACTTTAGATCAAAATCCACAACTTGTCTACTAACAGATGACTTCGAAGCACAATTAGAAATTGCTTTTGGTAAGGTTCTGCAGTCATTTGAAGAATTTATTAATAATGGTTCAAATTGGGTACTTCATAAAATTATACATTTGGAATTAAAAAGTGCAAAATATCACCCATTAGCTGCAAGTAGTTACATACCCCTTCCACATAAGTTATCTAAAAAACAGGCTGTGTTAAATATCAATAATAACGATAACAAATGTTTGATATGGTGCCTATTAGCTTATAAATATAATATTCCATTAGAAAATAATCCAAGCGATGTAAGACATTATCAACCTTTCGAACACGAAATAATATTAGAGGATGTAGAATGTCCTGTTTCCATGTCGAAGCTGAAGAAGATTGAAAATTTAAACAATTTAAGAATTAATCTGTTTGGATATGAAAAAGAAGTATTTCCCCTTTATATTTCACAGCAACGTAACGAAGATTGTATAAATCTTCTTCTAATAAGTGATGGGAATACACACCACTATTGCTTAATCAAAAGTATTTCTTCACTCCTAGCTGATCGTACTAAGCATAGAGCAAAATCTTTCTATTGTCTTCGATGCATTCATAGATTTTGCAGAGAAGATTTATTAAATGAACATACTCCATATTGCATCGACCATTCTATACAACGATTGAAGATGGTAAAAGAAAATGATAATATTCTAGAGTTCAAAAATTATCAATATCAACTATCCATTCCGTTTGTAATATTTGCAGATTTTGAAACAATACTGAGAAATGAAAACGTTACCAATCCTTCAACTTCATCGCTAACGGAAAAAATAAATCAACACGAGGTGTGTGGATATTCTTACGTAATAGTAGGACCCGATGGAAAAAGCGTAAAACCTGTTGTGGTTTATAGAGGAGTTAATGCAGTAGACCGTTTCCTGGAAGATATTTTAACTGAAGAAGAAGAATTAGTTAAAAAATTAACTACTATAGTTCCATTGTCTATGACAGCGCAAGATAAATGCCATTTTAGAAATGTAACTCATTGTCATTTATGTAAAAAGAAACTCGAATTGGATAGAGTAAGGGATCATGATCATATGACGGGTAAATATAGAGGAGCTGCGCATAATCTTTGCAACTTAAAATTTCGATTGTCAAAAAAGATTCCGATTATCTTTTATAATCTCAAACGATATGATTCTCATATAATTATGCAGGGATTGGGGAAAGTTAAAAACAGGTAATTTCATGTAATTGCTCAAACAATTGAAAAATATATTTCATTTTCTATAGCAAAGAAACATAACAACATTTCCATAAGTTTGAATTTTATCGATAGCTTACAGTTTATGAATGCTTCTTTAGAAAAACTTGTTGCTAACTTACCTCCAGAAAAATTTCATATTTTGAAAGAAATTATTCTGAACCCTAATTGGCAATTATTATTAAGAAAGGGTGTATACCCTTATGAATATGTTACATATTTTAAAAATTTAAAGAAGATAGATTACCTCAACGCTCAGATTTTTATAGCAGCTTAACAGGTGAAGGTATTACTGAGGAAGAATATTCATATGCTCAAAAGGTATGGCAAACCTTTGAAATTAAAAACATCGGAGAATATCATAATCTTTATGTTAAGACTGACGTGTTGCAGTTGGCCGATGTCTTTCAAAATTTTCGCAATTTGTGCAAAAGCCATTATAACATAGATTGTACACATTTAATGACTGCCCCTGGGTTAGCTTGGGAAGCTTGTCTAAAGATGACAGGACAATCACTAGAGTTGTTAACGGATATAAACATGCATATGCTCATCGAACGGGGAATAAGATGTGGTGTAGCCATGATAAGTCAAAGGGAAGCCATTGCTAATAACAAGTATCTTAAAGATTATAATGCTACAGAAAAAAGTAATTACATAATGTACCTGGATGCGAATAACTTGTACGGTTGGGCAATGTCTCAAGCACTCCCCACTCATGGGTTTCAATGGATCGAACCCAATGACAGCCTAATCGACTACATTTTATCATTACCTGAAGCTAGTACAGATGGTTTTATCTTGGAGGTTGATATATTATATTCCACAGAACTGCACGATCTACACAATGACTACCCCTTAGCTCCTGAAAAAGTTAAAATCTTATTTGAGGATTTATCACCCTATGCAGTCAATTTATTAAATGGAGGAAAATTTTTATCATCTAGTAAATTAGTCCCAAATTTAAGAGATAAGCATAATTATGTAATCTATCATAGAAATTTGCAGTTATATTTATCCTTAGGGATGAAACTTAAAAAAAGTGCATAAAATTATTAAATTTGAACAGAAACCGTGGCTAAAACCATACATAGATTTCAATACAAATGAGCGCAAAAAAGCAACGTCAAGTTTTGAAAAAGATTTCTTTAAATTATTAAACAACAGTGTGTATGGCAAAACCATGGAAAATGTGAGAAAACGCATAGACGTGGATTTGGTGAATACGGAAACAAGAAGTAAAAAGTTGGTGGCTTCCCCTGCATTCAACCATTTTAAAGTTTTTGATAATGATTTAGTAGCTGTTCATAGAACTAAAAGCAGTGTAACTTTTTAAGAGGGACTGTCAGTCCTATAGACGTAATGCTTTATTTTTCTAATCATAGTTTCTGGTAAAGTATTTTTTTAACGTATGATTTTTTTGCACCAGATATGCAAATAGGAATGAAAGACAGTTTAATAAGGATTTGAAAGAAAAATGTCTACCAGTTTTTTAATTATTATTTTTAAAAAAAAAATCCTCATTTAAGAATCGTGGCGACATCTGTAGGACAAATTGGCATCAGTGATACCAATCTTTTTTAATAAATCTAAACAATTCACTTATGTATTATCTTTGTATGTTAAGATTAAATTTAAATGATGCTTTTGCATTTCAAGTACTTTTTATGACATAACCCAGCAAACAATACTCTACTCGCCCATTATTGGGCCAATACTGAAATGTCGGCATCTCCAGTATTGGCCCAATGCACGGTGGCCGTAACGGCGTCGTCACAAACGTGTCCGCCTTTGCCAGTACCGGCCCAATGTTACGGGCCAGTACCATGCCAATACTTGCAATCCGGGATTCATGGAAATTTCGACGTTGGGCCAGCATTCCACCGCTACAGTTGAAATAATATTTGGCTGGTCAGTACTAGCCCAGCATTCTGCCAGAAGTTCTTATTTGGAAATTCGGCTAAAATGTGTGTTAGCTCAGTACTCAGCCATTAAATTACATTGATTCGCGGAACTATCCCAATATTATGCCAGTGATGTTTATACTTTAAATCACGGCATTAGCGCAATACCGTTTATATTTTAATCACGTCATTAGCCCAGTACCGTTTATATTTTAATCACGGCGTTAGCACAGTACTTCTTATATTGGAATGGCAGCAATTGTGTTCTATTCCCATCCAGAAAATCCGACGACTCAGCCGGGGCTCGAACCCGCGATCTTGGGCTTATGAGGCGGACGCGTTTGACCTCTCAGCCACTGAGCCGCGTGTGTGTAAATGTTTGTATATTAATTTAAATTTATTTCACAACAAATAGAAAATAAAATTCAACTCTCCTTGTTCATAATTTTGAACAAAATACTTAAAAAATTTGACAATTCGTAGAACAAAAACCGCCGAAGGCGGCACAAAAATTTTTGCTTATTATTTTCTTCCATCTTATATCAATTTATTGTTTTTGCAATGTCTTTTAATTTTTGTTCACTTTTCGGATGCAGGTGAAAAACTGTGAATCGTAAAATAAAAAGTCTAGACGTTAATAGATAGCTAACGTTGGACAGTTTTTATTGACCCATAATACCGTCCAGTTTGTATTAGCCCAATACGGGTCAGTTTTTATTGGCTCAATTCTGTCCTGGTTATATTGGCCCAATACAGGTCAGTTTTTATTGGCCAAATTCTGCCCTGGTTATATTGGCCCAATACTGATAAGCATTCATTTAGCCAATACTAATTAGTCCGAATAGGTGATTTTTAGAGGATAAATTTCTTCATTTTTCCTATGTCTAACACAGCAATTGTGTAAATTAATCTTTATCGAAAAGTTTATTAAAAACCTTACTAAAGGCTTCGTATTCAGTTTTTAATATTTTTAAGTATCGGCAAAACAGTGGCAGGGGGATGAAAGCCCAGTACTGAAAAATCAACGTTGGCCTGGTACTGGCCAAATGTTATTGGGCCATTACATAATGTCCATCACAACGCCGTAACAGTAGGGTAACAACGGGTATCAGTATTGGCCTTGTATTGGGCGAGTGCACGACTGACCGGTGGACAGCAGTAGCCAACACTGGCAGCACTGGGCCACCAGTTCGCCATCACTTCAATGTTTGCTGGGAAACGTTTATTACGAACGAGAAACTATGATTTTATCGGAATTTCAGACAGAAATAAAGGTCGCCAAATCGTAGAAGTAAAACAGCAGCCAACTTGCAAGTCTTTTGAAGTGTAACCCTAAAACCACAAAAACGAAAAAGTGGGAAAAGTGGGCGGAGCTCATGAAAAATCCAGTCAAAGAATTTGCGCGACTTTTAAACTTGATTACTTTAGTTGTAGTCAGGTTTGATACTATAACACAGCGATTTTGATGTGCAACCTGAAAAGTGAAAATTGAATATTCATGAATATTGGAGCTAAACTGAAATACTTAAAAATTTCTATTACTTACCTAAGTAAGTAATAACATTTTTTAAGTATTTCAGTTTAGTTTAGTTTGAATTATCGTCGCACTAGAGCTATACGAGGGCTATTTAAGTATTTCAGTAATATGTTACTTTGTAAAATGGGGGTGCCCCTTGTTTTGATAAATTGTTTTTATAGATATTGTAATATTTGCCTTTTTTAAACTCTAAAGTATTCTTATTCTTGACCAGAAAAATTGTTAAACCGATATGTTATATTCGATTTATATCATCGTTCTTCATATAAAAAGGCTGACGTGTCGACCTCTTGACCGCGGTTCTAAATTACGAGGTCCGCCACCAATAGCAAAGGTGTACAATGTAGGAAGCTCGTTGCAGAACGAATGTACAGATTAGTGGCGGGAGTGAGGCTTGTAATAAAAAAACTTTCAGTGTCTAATATACAAGAGCCATCGAATGAACAAATCGACGAACTGTCACTAGCAACACAAAACGTTCCTGCACATGTTTTTGGAGACTATAAATTGTGCGGAGATTTTTGTCGCCGTAAAATCAGTGACCCATCAGTTAATGTTATCAACATATTAAAAGAAGGCGGTATGCTTTCTGGAATCCAAGGCGAGACCAGGAGAATTCTTGTCTCTTGTTGTAACACTCTGATTTACAATTCGACAAACAATCCGGCAGAAATATATACGAGTCAATTCTGCCAAACAACTGGTGGCAAAAAAATCGATTTTTCTAAAGGGGGATCAATTGAAAGAAGATCCAATGTTGCTGCTTTAGCTTTTCAAGAACTATCCCTGAAATGACAGTATTCAGTGAATAAGGCATTGGTTTGAGAAAGCTCTACATCACCCCATAGGAAATTGCTGCACAAGCGGAATATTGAAGCACTTAGGAAACTTAAAAGAAAATCCCTCTTTCCTGACACCAATAAAAGAAAAAGAAGGAAGCTAGCTGATCATATCAGTCGTGGGGGCGATGAGCATTATGGTGATGATCCGAATGTTCCTGATTTGGATGCTGCAGCGATTCGGGTGAAAACAATTGCACACCTTTCATCTTTACAAGTGAAATCTATTAAGGCATTGGTTCCCAACCGGTGGTACGCGTGCCACTGGTACGCGGGAATATTTCGGTGGTACGCGTGAGTGATGTGAGCAACATAATGCTATCAATAGCTTCTGTACGCATGAGCAGTGAGCAAACATATTACTTATTACTTTAAACATTAACATCATTTTAAAGAGAAATTAACTTTAATTAACTTCAGGATCGGATGTAAAACCTAGAACCCTTTGATCTTCCGGCAAGCTCTGCTATTTTTTATGCCATTTGTTACGAGTTACTTGTGTGAGAGTTGATTTTCTGAACTCTTGTACATAAAAATTAAACATAGAAGAATAACGAGGACTTAAGGGTGAAGATAAGTTCCATTACACCTACTGTTGATATTTTAATCTCAGGCAAACAACAACAAATTTCGCACTAAAAACTAAAAAAGTATAGTTTGTATGATGATAAATTTTTTGCTGAGTTTGTACTATTTTTTTTATTTGTATGTTTTTAGGAATATGGGTAATAAACAAACCTGTAAATTAATACTGTTTTAATCTTTCTAATTCTCCTTTATTATAAGTATGCTATAAATAAACAAATATCTAACCATTAAATGTGAAGTTTTCTCAGGAACTCAATTCAAAAAGCCTTTGAACACTTTTAGAAGAGTGAATATTAGACGTTTATTAATATATTTATATATAGGTCTGGTGGTACGCCAAAATTTCTCAAAAAGTCAAGTGGTACGCATGTGCAAAAAGGTTGGGAACCCCTGTAGGGATGAATATGAACATTTAACTCGAACCGAAGCCACGTCACGGTAACGAGAAAGATGCAAAAGAATACCTTCAACAATTTTTAAGGACGTCGTTCAACGAAGAGCAACTACCCTCAGCTCCAACTTGGTAAAAAGAATGTTATACTAGGATAATATATCTACTAAGTCTCTGGAGTACGGTAGAGCAAATGAAGACATTGTACTGAAAGAATATTCAATAAAAAATAACGTAAAAGTGGAACGGTGCGGGATGTTCATCTGCCCAGATATGCCCTTTTGTTCAACACCAGACGGTTTAGTTGGAACGTATGGACTGGTCGAAGTCAAATGCCCATACTTTGCAAGAGATTCCAACAGTTTGGTTGAAACATGTAAAAAACACGCCATTGGTATTAAAGCAAGTCCTAATGGCTCTTTGCATGTGCCAAGGTTCCACCAATATTTTTTATCAAATTCAAGGACAGCTTGCATTGACCAATAGAAAATTATGCGATTTGTTTTTCTGGTGTCGAAATGACAACTTAACTTTTCGAATCGAAAGAGAAGAAGAATTTTGGAGGAAAATCACACCGAAATTGGAAACTTTTTATTTGGACTGCTGCGTACCTGAGATAGTCGATCCACGAGCATCACGAAATGGGCCATTACGTGAGCCCCAATACAGTTTGGATGCAATTGCACTATTGCAGAGAAAAAAAGAAAATAATCGATTTATACTGACGGCTCTTTGCAAGGTGGTACAATAAATACAATAAATTGTGTGCTGGCATGGTGAAGCAGTTTCTTGAGTTTTTTTTTTAATATAATTCAACAAAGTATGTAATGGAGATTACAAAATAATTTAAAATTTATTTTAATATTTCCGTAAATACTTCCTTTTTCCATTTAGTTATATCGCTCGCCACTTTCGGGACGAAAATATATAATAAAACGAGAAATTTGAATTTGGGTTCTGTGTTGCAGGCAGGACGCTGAGAAGCTGTGTTGGGCCGGATCCAACCCGTCGGTCCAACCCTCTTGCAGGGTAAGGTGTTATGGCAATAAAAGACAAATATGATATATTTGGTCTCCCTCTTCCCCCTTTTATCGTTTGACCGGAACTTTTCCGACTGTCTAAATTTTTACCTTGCAGTACAGAGTTTCAACACGTTCACCTCGTAGTTTTGAGCAGCGGTTAAGTGACGAGGTCAGAACCTGAGCCGGTACCTAACGCAACCTTCGAGCGATAACCTAAGGTACACATACACCCGCATTTGTTTGTATCTTGCTGACCTATTATTGCCTTTAAAACAGCTAACGACATATTCATTATACATCGGGTTTCCACTTTTGCATTGGTAGGCCATTAGTTTTAACAAACAAACAAATATTACTACGCCGACAATTAAAAGTATGGAACTAGATTTAAAAATTATACTGTTCATATGCCGAAGATAAGCTCGCATTCCGAAGTTTACAGGGATGACTTTAGAGCAGTTTATAATGGCACCACATCTCGGTAATTATAAATAGAAATATAATATATTTTAATACGAGTAAACCAGAAAAGAATTGACTGAAAGATCTTAAGATTTACAAAATTAATATAATTTTTTAAACAAATGAAAAAATTAAATAAAAGAGAAATAATCAAACAATCCGCAAATAAATTTCCGGAACGCCGTCTCAGCTCGCAAAAGAGTACCGGAACCAGTATCCGTTAGTCTAACCCTCTTTACAATCGAATCCTCTTTATCTTGTGATTAAGAAATCTTGCCGTGTGCACCACTCTCCAGAAAGAGAAACGCATCCCTTTTTTTTTAAATCGCCAGATATATCATTTGGCGGAAATTGTAGTGCCATCTGGTGAGTCAGAATCAAAGTACCGTCGGCTAGGGTTAATTCTTAAACAGGCCCATTTATGTAGGTTTCGTAATTTTGGAACTCAGCAAATATCATATGTACTCATTTCATTATAATCATATTAAGAAGAAATATGGTGAGAACGCAAATCTTCTATTCACCGATACTGATTCTTTGACGTATCAGATTTTCACAGAAGATATCTATGCAGATATGATGCAAAACCCTGAACTGTACGACACATCAGATTACCCAGACCATCATCCGTCTTACAATTCAACAAATAAGAAGAAGATTGGTTGTTTTAAAGACGAAATGCATTCCCAACCTATAAAGGAATTTATAGGGCTAAGAGCAAAAATGTACAGCATATCAACAGAAAGCGAAGAAAAAAAAGCTGCCAAAGGTGTAAGTCGCAATATAATTAAGCAAAAAATTCGGCATTCGCATTATAAGAAATGTCTAAAAAGTAAAACGACTATGAGAGAGAAACAATATAGCATACAGAGTGAAAACCATCAACTATACACAGTAGCGGTTAATAAAGTTACATTATCTCCATTTGATGACAAGAGATGGTATTTGTTGAAGAATGGTATTCATTCATTATCATATGGCCATTACAAATTAAGAAAATAATGTACCTAAAAAATTAAGAATTATGATATGTTCTGTAATTATTATTTTTTTCATAAATAAATTGTTACTTTTATGAAATATGTTATTGTTATTTAAAACACACACACACTCTAATATGTATGATAAATAAACACACTAATTATGTTTTATTATATTTTAAAATTTAATAGTTTAGCAATTGAAATAGTTATTCATGTAAAAATCTAGATGGCTCCACATGTTATTCTCTCCATAATGATAGGTGTTCATAGCCGAGAAGCCAAAGGTGCAGATTTCTCGACTGTGAATATCTTTTGTCGGAGATCGGGGGTTCAAAACCCCACTTATTTTTTAGCCTTTAAAACCTTATTTTTCGCGCTAAAATCATATTTTTCTCGGTATTTCTTATTAAAAACAAATCATTTATTTTCTCACTGATAGATGGCGCCACCATTTACCATTATTAAAATTAGTCTATAACCTACTTTGTACAAACCAACTCAACTGACGTCACATAAACCTACCCTATAACGAATCAACTCATGTCATAAGACTATACGTCATATAAACCTATTCTATAACGAAACTAAAACAACTCAACTCCCCTGACGGAACCCCCAAAAACCACTCATCTCCATGTTCATACATGATCTGACGTGGGGGCGTGGTTACCATTCCTTCCATCTGCGAGGGTGGAGCGCGCCAGGCTTGGATTGCGCCAGGCTTGGATTGCGCCAAGCGCGCCAGCCTGGCTTGCCTCCCCATTTTACTCCTACTTTGATGCGATAAGAATAAGAATAGCCAATTTAGGTCAAAACAAACTTTCCTACGAGAAAAATAACGAGCTACAAAGAATACGTGCCACAAATGTTTTTGGGAGAATCTGCTCGTCATCATATTGGAACTTTGACACTACCCTTCGAGTAGCAGTATAAGATTTTTTGGAAAATAAATTCTTTGTTAAGTTAAAGACCTTCTACCCTTAAAATTCATACAATATTGGAACCGTAAATGCCAATTCGTTCATTTAAAATTTCCATTATAATTCAGAACATTTAGATTTCGAAGCTTCAATATTTGTTTCTGTAAAATTACTGACCACAAACAAACTAATTATTTGAAATTTGGTAAATTATTTTTTTTTACTTAACGTGTGCTAACAACATTATTCATTCATCTTTTCTCAAATATTACAAAATGACTAAGCACTACAAGAAGATAAAACAGATGGTTTTAATAAATAACGATACTGGACAGTTCTTTAGAAGATTATCTCCTTTTGTATTTATACAGTTGATTTAGGTTTTCTTGATTTTTGCAATTATTTCATTAAGCAGAAGCGAAAGAGTTATTTGGAGTCAGTCATAAATAGTTATCAGGGTGTCTTTGAATTATGCAAATTGTGTTTGCTTCAGTTGTTGTGAAAAGCAAATGAAAATAAAAATAATCACATAATACCTTGACAAGATCCTTATTTTATTTTGTGTATTCTTTGTTTGATATTTGAATTAGAATATTTAGAAATTTGTATATATTAACTTTAATCTGCAAATTAGGGAATCTGGAATTAAATTGGTTAATTTACGTCACTCTATCAGCTGCACTGAGGCAAAAAATATTGAAATAGAAACATTTCCCTTCGTAAACGATTTTTTTTCGAAAAATTATTATTTACAAACTATTACGTTATTTGACTTCTGCTTCTAAAACTATTGAAGCATAATAAAGCATATTTTATTGCTATCAATTCATGAGTTTTCTTTGGAAAACAACCATTTAGCTTCATTTCAACAATCAGAACTAGTAAGCCTTACTAAAGGAATGAACAAGTACTTCGTATATGTATATAAGAGTCACGCCAACCAGCTAATAAAACAATTGGCTTGTTTCAGGTGACACATTTCCTTCCAGCTTTCATTCCTGCATTTCCTCGGATAGGTACTTCAGTGTGTACTTGGTTCTCATGGACCTTGATTCAATAATCAAGGTACGAGAAAGATTTTATTTTCATTCAGCATTTTTGTTGCCGTTCAAGAGAGCGCATTCACCAGTTTAAGTCCCAAACTATAGAATCGTTATCGCTCAATGACGCCGGCGCAACTAAGCCAGTAATGATTTTTTTTTCCGAGCTATTCATACCATAACTGAGTGACACTCAATGCCATTCAGTTTTTATGCCTTTTAGAAAAACACCAACATTCGACAATAATTATTCGCAAAAGCAGCTAAATATTGTTTACAATGTTAGCAATGTTACTGTCCACAAACGCCTCTTTTCAGTTAAGCTAATAACTATTTTTACTTTACAAGAATGCAGTGTCCTTATTCAAAGAAAGTAATGTAATAAAAATATCAACAATCTTAATTATCAGAATTATTATTAGCAAAAACTCGATAAAATTCCTAAAGCAAACTAAAAAGGCTTTCTGAAAAATCTAAAATTAAACACCTAAAAACTTTCTTAATATAAAAGTTTTTAGTGCAAAATGTATCTTAGTCCATTCTTATTTATAATATGCAATGAAGAAATTAAATGTGCCTAAAATTTTGTTAATTAGGAAGATTTTTAGCAAGCACTCCTATTTTTTCTCGCGACTCGCTGTGGGGAGAAAATAAATTGTAGCATAAGTTGGAAAATCTGGGAAAACGCGTGAGGGTTGACGTTCGACCATTAATATTGAAATTATTTCTTCTCATATTCGCACTCTCTCCAGAGGGGAATATTAGGCATCCTAATCAGAACTAATATTCAATGTTTACCTTAAATAAAATGTCCTGAATGAATCTTCCGCTCTAAATTAACGAGTACACTTGATGCTATTCAGTTTTTATACCATTTAAATGTCATCACTTCAGACCAACTATAGTTGGTCTGAAATGATGGGATATTTGGTTGCGGCTGAGATAGCTATCACAAACGCAACCAAATATCGTCTGCAATACTATTGTCCCTAAACGCCAAACACTTAACTTTTTTCACGTAAACTAATAATTAAATTTATTTATACGAATGCCGAGTTCCTTAATAAAAGATAGCAATGCCATAGTAATAGTGACGAATATAGGAATAATACTACACATTAAAACAATAAACAAAGCTATCATTCATATTTTTTAAAAAATACAAATTCTCCGTTCCGTTCACGTTATTTGTAGGGACAGTTCTATTCGAGTTATTCCGTCAGAAATATAATGGCTGCGTTGACGCGAGTCGCGTGTTCTTACTTCCCGTGTCAACCAACATGTGTCAAAAAAAGCACGCGTACGTGACTTTGGTTGAAAAAATTAATAGACCGATCATGAGGCGGCACGTTTTCTACCTTTAAACGTTAAATGACTATTGTACAACAGAAGCGGTTTCTGCCTCGCTAAAAAAGCAATTTTTGCAAAATTTTAAATTTGAAATGTGTTGTGTGGACGTAGAATAGTTGCTAAGAGTTTTGTTTGAGTTTGAAAATTTCAGGCACTTATGCATATGTAATTAAATATTGTAAAACATTTTTTTAAAATTGCATATTATATGATTTCTAAGATAATAATAAAACACAATTTGTCATAAAAAGCGCGTTTTATTTAAAAATTCTAAAGAATATGTTATAATTAGGAAAAAATAGAAAGCAACTTTTTCTGCTTTCTACATTGAATTGAAAATATTTTGAGATTTTAAATTACTTTTCTATACTATAAATAATTACTATTTTATCAATAAAAATATCGGTATTTCCTGGTACAAATTATAGCTTTTAATATTTTTTATAAAACTTGTTTTCCCCTATTGTTAAAAAAAATTCAGTTCATAATTTATGATTTAAAACAAAACCAATACACCAAGAACACTTCTAACTTTACAAGGCTGATTAATTTATAGTTTTAACTATTCAATTAGTTCTAACTCAGTTTGAATTTTTACTATTAAGTGCTCTATGTGTTTTATAACACCATCCTAACACAAATACTTCATTAGAAAGACTCAAATACTTCACTCAATCCAGAAAAACAAAGAATGGAATGAAGTCCATAGCCATCCACCCTTCCATTCAACGCCAGCAAACTTCATCCCAACCGATGATCAATATTTCTTCTCCTTCTACGTGACATCACGCATCACTTTTCCATCTCCTCCCTAAATCCTTTCATTCCCGGGGAAATAAGAACCCGCCGCCATAAAAGAGGTTAAGAAGAAGAAGATCTCCAGGAAAAGAGATAAAAGTTTTATGGTCATGAAGAGCCATTTGTCGAGTTCATCCGCTTTTTCCTCTTTTTCCAATTAGAATTCAGGATAAAGCCAGTACCGGGCGTCATTATTTAACTTTAATGTCTGCGCCGCTCTCTCTCTCTGTTCCTAAATCCAGGGCCCGATCGAGAAGCAAGGGATCTACTGGATCTTGGGGAGAGTCTTCGGGGGCGTATAGTTGCTGAAGAATTTTCGTACGGTACCATTAAACGGGGTAACTTTGGCCTTTAAGGTGATTTCCTGCCAACTTTTACTCACTAATAGTTTTTTTTTACTAAATACGTTCATTAACGATTTGTATTTATCATACAAAGCAAGTAAAAGTACACAGTTAAAAATTTGGCGATTGGTTTCACCAAAAATATGGTTCCTAGTAGCTGCAACGGCTGTGTGGTAAAATGCTTCAGCATATTTTAGGTATTTGGATGAACCAATTATCTGGTTTTGGTTTTAAAAAACTGAAAAAGAGTTCAACCTAATACCGAAATTATGGTAAAATATTTTACCACACAGCCGTTGCAGCTACTAGGAACCATCATTATAATGAAACCTTGTACACAATTTTTAACGCCGTAAGTAGGCTTGTATGCTAAGTTATTATTAACAGCAAAATTTATTCAATCTACAGTAACCTTTTAAAGATGGTTTATAGAGAGAAAAGATCAACACCGTACCGATAAAGGAATGGTACAACTACGCTATTCCACACGAAACAACGCAAAAAAAAACATACAGTCGCGTTGTTTATGACAAAAATAAACTTCGCTTTACATATAAGAAATAAATATCTCTATTACTTTATATTGCGGTTGCGTTGGGTGCCTATTCAGGTGTCGGCTCGTCACTTGACTGTGGTTCTAAAATACGACGCCCGTCGCCAATAGCCATTGTGTAGCTCTAGTGCGACGATAATTCAAACCTAACCTAACCTAATCACTTTATATTGGTAACGCTAACGATTAGGAATCTATTCCCAAGAAAAGAATTTTATAACTATGTCAGATCTTTAACTCCATTTCAATAACGAGGAATACCTGAGTTAAGACTTAAAAGCTACCTAAATAACCGTCAAGTGATTGTAATATTTTTCACCCACTTCCCTGACCTTTCTCGAAGACCAAATTCAACCAAGGAAGGACCGAAATAATGACAAGATAAGTAATCCATTAAACACAATCCATCATTAGCCAAAGGGCAACACGCTCTCACTAAGATGAGTGTTCTGGTACGTACTGATGCCTCTTGTTCTAAAGTATTTTAAAAATCCTTGTGCTATAAAAGGAAGCACTCGCCATCTCTCCAAGACTATACTTGTTGTAATGCTAAACTAAATTGAGTGGCTACCCCATTGGGCATGTTTCAGGTTTGAGTGTAAACCGAAATGCCGCATGAAAATAAATTCTTTCTCGAGCCTCAATTTGTGAATCAATGTCAGGTAAGAACTGAACACCAAGTGGAGCACCTATCAAAGGAAAGGCAGGAATAAAAGCCGCACTGTAAAAAAAAATTACCATCACAGTGTGATGGTTAAAGGTCTGCCATATCCTGTGCTATGAAATCCCATTTGATGTAAAATTTATTGTGCTATTGGCGAAAACTTTTGCTTTACTGTTAGTGATTGGATGCAACCACATTCTATATTTAAATGCTATTGGAGTAAGTTGTTCATGTGACTCTGTACGTCCTGAAAACATCATTTTGCTCTAAAACAAACGTTGCTGCACTGTGGTGTAAAATATAGACGCAAAATGTGCTATTTTACAGATTTTTTTTTACAGTGTAGAACGAACTAATGTCACCCGAAACAAACTAGTTGCACTAAGTATCCGATCCCTCTCAAAAGAGGATGGAGAGGAGTGTCTTCTTTCATCCCTCCCAGAGCATCATTCCAAGAGCTCCTTGCAGCGGATAGGGGGGCGAATGTCGCGGCGATTGGTCGTTTACTGCCAAACGACCAAGCATCTCAATCCCCAGCAATTTGGGAGGGGATAGGTCCTTTTTTCCCGTCTCTTCATTCTATTGTTTTTGGTGCACCCTGCCTTCTTTAAGTGCGATCGGCCCCCATAAAGGGATGCCAAACGATGGGTAGTTGTCTTCTATTTATGCCCTCTTCAAGGGGAAGGTGGAATTAGATTTCGAATAATTTGGTTGAGGTGTGTGGGATGCTGGAATTTCCTCCCCTCATAAAATGTTAATAAGATTTATGACTTAATGGTTTTTTATTGGGGTTATTATGAAAAGCTATTGATTGTTTTGCATTGTCCTTATGATAATTGGTGTTTTTTGCATTAAAAAGAGCAATTTGAAGTTAGCTTAAGTTGTGAAGGTCATGAGTGGGATTTCAACATACAATATGGATGAATTAGCGCAGAAAGCAAAAATAAAGATATTATATTGAAAGTTAAAACTCAAGTTTGCAAAAGAATGTCTAGATAGGCATACATGAAATTTGTTTTACAAATAATTTGCATCCGTGCTTTATTTTCCTCTTTCTTTAGTTCCTTCAATAAAAGGTAATAACTTATAAGATTTAATGCTTCAATTTATTTGTGAATTTTAAATATTTACTTTAACATACACTCTTAAACAAACGACGTTTTAATCAGTCTGATTAATTCACCTTCCATGCGAATGCACTCTCTATAGATGAATTCAACTTTTGAGGTGGTAAAATAGAAATCTGCCTACCTCTTAAAACGAGCGTTAACCAGTCTGAGTTAATTTCCACTCCTTTCCGGTGCCGAAAATGCACTTCTCCTATAGGAGTGAATTTTACTCTTTTGTTTTAAGAGTGTACGTATTTTCATTTGGTATAATTAACAGTAAAATAATAGGAAATCACACGTTATTAAAACATTACTGTGGGTAACTAGCGTCAGCGAGGATCTTTCCATATTGAACATATTTTTAAAGCTTTAATATACTTAATAAGTGCTTCATATAGTAGTGTAAAGTTTATTTGTTCAGGTTTTTTGTCAGGTTGGAAACAGACTCAATTTTATAGCCATAATAATTATCTAAACAAAGATTATTTCTTTTTTAAATGTAAGCACACTCAGAAAAAACTTGTGTTGACTATCAATACAAAAAAAAATATTTTTTCCCAGTTATTATACAAGTTGTGTTGAAACAATACAAAAATTGTATATTGCCGCCGAATAAAAATACATGGTTTGCACAAAAATTGTGTTAAAGACGTAGCACGCTGCACGCATGTATTCTTCCGAAATGTAGGTCCGCATTTACTATTTAATGTATCGGATAAATAACTATACTAAAGCATAAAATATTTGTATTACGAACTTTAAAAGAAATGATATAATTTTGTTATACATTTTAGAAAACTATATAGTTAATTGGGTTTTTTTTTGTCAAATGCGCATGGATATAATAATCAACTCCTCTCGCGATCGTTAGTTAGGTTGACAACACAAATTTGTATTTGCATGTCATTAACACAATTCTTGTATTGAAACAACACAATATTATAACGTTGCCATTTATACACAATACACCCTACTTATGTTCCCCTTGTGCTGTGTTAACACAGGTTTTTTTCTGAGTGCACTTGCAAACTCTTGAACTTTTTATGTATAAAATTGATTTCACGAACGAATGATTTATTTAGTAATTACTTAAAAAAGTAAAAGAAAATGAGCATGATTTCGTGTAAAATTTTAGCTATGAAAGAATTCAGAAAATTTTCAACTGAAAAAATTTTACAAAAAAAACCTTGTGTTATTCGACTTTACACACAAAAAACTATCTTTAACAGAAAACTTACCAAGCACTGTGCACAATAAAATTACCCCATTTCTTCAATGCATGAACTACAAAATTCATAACGATATTACTCTCCACTGCCTTTTATACAACCAAAACCCATTCATGTCTGACACAAACAAAACGAAAGGATTTCGAGGCGCCATCGAGTTCTCCTTTTGATGTACAACCCAACCGAGTTGGACATCATGGCGGGCGAAGACAAGATTGGTGACATCAGCCACTTAGATTATTTCATGAATAATTCAAACGGCCCTGCGACTCCGCGGTCGAATCCCAAACAATAAAAACGATAATCTTTCCATTAGGTTGATTTAGGGAGGATGGCCCGGCGATCAGAGCCGATCCTTGGGAACTTAGGGTAGAGTGGTTTGAGGGAGGTTGTTCTATTTTATTCTTGTTTCTGTGGACTATTTTTTGCTGAGATTCCTTTGAGTGGATGGTAAATTTGAAAAATGTCTTTAAAATTACAGCACATTTGGTATTTACTTTTTACATCACAGTGTTTTAAAGTTTGTGTTACAGCAAATTGATGTTTTCATGACGCACATCACAGTCACATGAACAACTTACTAAAATAACGTTTAAGCAAAGAAGGCTGGTGAATCCAATCACTGTCAGTGTTCACTGCCAAGTTTCAGCAAGCCGTTTTCACCGATACCCCACAAATAAAATAACATTATATGTAAATTTACAGCACAAGGTGATTGCAGAACTGTTGTCATCACATTTTGATGATCAATTAGAGGGGTTTTTACAGTGTACGAAGTGAGCGAAATTGTAAACTAATCTGTCATGAGATAAGAGACAGTTCTTTACGTATACATTTGGTTAATATGTAAAAGGACATATAGATTTACCATTCTGTAAAATGTTATTGAACTGCAAAATTTTCTCTTCATTATCTGTAAAAAATCCTGTTATATTAGAGAAAATGTCTGACAAGCAAAGTTGCCAGAAAGTTATAGTGAATTTAGTAAAAGATAGTTTTAGTTATTTTAAAATTTTTACTACTTACGTATGCACACATATAGAAATCTTCAAATTTCAAAAGACATTTTCAAATTTTCAAAAAAATTATTCCGTATTGTTTCTACATCTTAACAGTATAACTATAACTATACGAAACATTTTCTGATACCTATTGACAGTCATAAAGCTCTGTTAAAATTAAATCATTAATTCCATAAATGCTACAATGTTAAAAATTCGGCATTTGGTTTCATCAAAATTATGGGGGGTTTATAAGCGAAGGTTTTTGTTTATAAAACCTGAAAAATTATTATTCAACCGAATACCAAAACTGTGGTGAAACATTTCACCACACAGCCGTTTCAGATATTCGTAACCATTACTATGGTGATACCAAGCGCAGTATTTTTAAGAGTACAGGAAAATTCAAAAAATCACTTCACTACCAACTGTAGCGGCATATATTATTCAGTCTAACCTAACTATTTCCCACACAATAAATGCAAAACGAAGTTTCTTTCATATACGTCTCTTCACCCAGATTTATCCCCGAACCAACACATTACTTAGGCAAAGTTTTCCCACTTACTCTCGTCGGAACACATATTATGAGACTGGTCTCAATGATTGGTTCTACTTATACATCCTTCCCGCGCTTTGATACAAAAGTAATCTCTTTATGAGATGCAAGCATTTGAAGTTGTGGATGCTTTTAGCGATATTTTAGGAAATAACTAGAAATGGGAACTCTTTGTAGAAGAACAACTGCTATTTGTTACAGTTGTTTTTTTCTAGTTTTAATTAAACATATTTGAATAAATTTAATTTTTTTGCCAAAGTGATAACTAGTTTTATTTTTAGGCATCAACAATACAAATAGTAAAAAATAAGGTATAAGTTCAAGTAAGCTTTTTAAAATGTATATGAATTTCAAGTTGTAAAATAGTGATCTGGATAATTTAGGTGTGACTTAACCTAATGATTACAGAGCGAATAAATTGGCATTTCTTTCTAAATAAATAATGCGAACCACAACAGAATCTCATTTTTATTATATATTATAAAGTCATTTTAAAATTATTTCCATCACAAAAATAATTTTTCTTTTCTTCCTTCTATTTAAAAGAAATAAAGTTTCTCGTGCGATTGTTGTGAGTTTCAACTATGATTTAGTTCCATTAAAAACGGCCTACTTATTGTGTTTTCAATGAGTATTACATTTTGCAGGTTTTTTTGACAATTGAAGTACTTCGGATTTGTTTTTCTGGGATTTTCAATAACTTATAGTTTCGATGAGCTGAATTTTTTTGTCATATTTCACTTCTCTGTAGCACTTGTAGTTTGGGCTATGGCAGCGGAAGGCTTACAGACGGGCAGATCCTTTAGAAAGCCTCCACTTCTTTCGTTATAAACGTAGTGTGTAAGGTAAAATCAAATTTTGAAATACAACATGTTTTTTATTAAAAGTATTTCATGGTTATTTCATATATGAGTGAAAAGGAACTCACTGTTATTTCTTATATTTTATATATGAGAGTCGCAATTGAACAATTGAACACTGATTGCACCCATGTATACCTCAAACAGACAAGCCATAAAAGATTCTTCAATGAAGAAATCTGAAACTAATTTATTAGAGGTTCTAGATGGCACAATCAGACATGCTTTCAGTCTGTCTCCAGAGACAACTTTTGCATCTGTGCAAGAAAATATTTCATTTTAAGTTGGGAATGTTGTTGGTAAAACAAGTTGTTACTTTTGGGTATTGAATTCTCAACGAAATAGTGTTATGCTTTTTGTGCAATAAACGTAAAATTGGGTTCTAAATTATAAAAGTTTTTGAGTTTCCTGTGGTTTCCCGTAATTTAGTATGGAACTATGGCTATTATATAAATATGAATACATTAATTAATACAATTACTTATTTCCTCTCTTATTTCATTTAAATAATGGGTTGTACTTTCCATTCAAATAGAGAACAATTTTATGAATTTAAGTAAAATATAAATTATTATTCTACACTTTGAAACGAAACACGCTTTTAAATAAATAAAAAAAAGTGTGGTTAATTAAAAGTGTGGTTAATTGCGTTACCAGAAAAGTTAGTGCTTCTGAAATCGAAGAATAATTTGTGTTTGTTATGGCAACTACACTGATATAAATTTCACCACACGATTACGGGAAGAGTCTAGCAGCACAGACATCTGTATTTTCCTTTAATATTACAGTATCTACTGTTATCTATTTAGACTGTATCATGCATTTAATGACAGTAACTTAAAGAACGTTAGTCATAGAATCAATGTGGTCACAACTTGAATAGAATCAAAGTACCACAAACCACACACTGTAAAAAAAAATCCCTCTAATTTACCATCACAGTGTGATATTAAAAGTTCTGCCTGATCCCACGACTGGGTTTTAGCAGATAAGGGCAATATTGACAGAAATACATTAATTTACAGTACATTTTGCAGTAAAAAACACTAAAGAAACAGCTATTTTTAAAAAGTGTACATCTCAACATGCAATTTATGTACGGAATTTTGTGTCTTTCAACACCTGTCTGCTATCCGATCAAGATCCAGGAATTATTTTCTACATGATTATTTTTTATATTTAACACTATAGATTAATTGCATCTAATTGAAGATTTTTTCAGTGTAAATCATAAGTTTAAAAAAATCTTTTTAAATAAGAGAAACAGGTTATGTTATTTAACTGCAGTAAGTATAGATCAATATTCCCTTTAAATTTTTTGCATTTAGTGTTAAAAGTTATAGCGATAATTATTTTTTAACACACGTGACTAACACTGCAAAAAATATAATTCTGAATGGCATTAGCCTAAAGTAGTACCCAAGTCATAAAAAAGTTAAAGGAAAATGCTTCTGGTTAAACTGTAAAACAGCATATAAAAATCGGTTTTCATACGTAATCCTTTACGTTAAATATTTCAAAAAATGTATTTTGTATTTTAAAAAAATCTTTAAAACTTTGATGCAACATCAAAGATCCCTCCCCTTCCATCTGCCCAAAATCTGACTATT
Source organism: Oedothorax gibbosus (assembly GCA_019343175.1). NCBI lineage: Eukaryota > Metazoa > Arthropoda > Arachnida > Araneae > Linyphiidae > Oedothorax > Oedothorax gibbosus. Next base: position 13,632,995 of record CM033272.1, read on the forward strand.
CGAGTTTTCACTGATATCATCGTGGAAGGAGGCGTTTTAATTTTATTCCCCTTTTTGGAGAGGTCACCTCTTGCATTAAAACGAGTCCTATTTTCGGGACTCATCGGATATTCTATTCAATCTAGGGAGCTCTGTCCCATTCGGGGAGCTTAGTATCCCTCCCCCCTTAATCCCTGGAAAAACCCTAATCTGGAAAACCTTCGGTCAAACGCCACCAGGGGACCCATTTATCCCCTATTTGCATCACCCACTAGGCCACTAATTCGGAGAAGGCTCGCCTACCAAAAACGTTAATTGATTCCACTCCTACCACTTCGAGGCGTTGGTTTGAAAGGTTTGTAACTTACACTTCATAAAAGACCCTTCATATTAAAACATTTAATTATATTTGGTGCAGTCAATATGAATAATAATAGTCTATTGAGACATAGATACAGCAATGAACTATATATATTATATAAAGAAATCGACATTTTTGAAAATTCAATGAACGAAATTTTCCGGACATATCTGAGGTTCAGACCCAAATTAAGAAGGAGAGACTGCATCATTACTTTCAAATTTTGAAGATAAGGAATTGGCAAACCATCTCTAAGAATAGAACGGAATGGAAGCGAGTTCTTGAGAAGTCCCTGGCCCACACCACTGGGCTGTCGTGCCAATAGAAGAAGAAGAAAATATTTAATTTGTCAACAACTTTTAACTCTTTAATATGGATTTTCATAAGTACTTAAACTTTTAATTTCGAAAGATTTAATTTGATTAACACAAACATTTTGCTACCTGTTTAGCAAATAAGAGGTGAAGCGCTTATACTTTATCTAACTTTGATGAAATAAACTATCACTGCTTTCCTTGTTTTGTAAATGTGTGATTATCTAAACTAGTTTAGTGATTAACCAAAATCGCATCAGCAACAATTTATTACAGTTTCAGGGTTCTCTGTGCCCATATTGGAAAAAGAGTCGAGTAAAAATAAGAAACTAATATTTATAACTGACGTACGCATAAATCATTTTATTTACATATTCAAAATAAATATGAGCATTCATTGTTTTTGTAGTAGATAATACTACTTAATGCTTCTCTGTTGTTTTCAAAATAACCATTACTTAATAAAACCATACTATAAATTATACACTCATTGAATTGGATATTTTCTTTACTTTTTCATGTAGCAGGACCTTACACAGAATTGTGGCAAATATGCAAACAGAATTTTTTTTAGGGTATGAAGTTTTTACCTGTCAGTTCAGCTCTTCCGTTTCAAAGTGACGAATATACTTCGGTAGCAAATCATTTATACCAATAGTTTTAGAAGGTTTTTCAAGACATCTCAAACTCTAAACATATCAGCCATTCGAATTAATTAGTTTTTGTTATTTACGTCACTTTTTAGTTTAAAGAATAAAATGTTTAGGTAATTAATTGAGATAATCAACAAAAAAGAACCACAAATTAGTTTTATCGACGCTAAACATGCCTTTTGAAAAAGCATACTTTTTTAAAGTTATTTTTTTATTTAAAAAAGCAAGCATGCAGGAATTGTGTTTTTCTCTTACCACAGATCATATTATAACTTTCTTTCGTAAACCCATATTACCTATAATCTGTTCAGGTTGCTCGTTAGAAACCTTTCAAACCAACATAGTGAAATTTCAAGTGCTGTGTCCCTGGCGGATTTTGCATGGGCGGAATATTTTGATCGTTTGGCTCGCGTTGTTTTTACGAGTGGGGTAGGGATCGCGAAAGGAAAAATAGAACATTGCTGCTTATTGAGAAGATTAAGTCTTTTTAAAGGACTTGTATTCAGAACAGATCTCATTTTGAGATTCAGTTCTCTTAAAAGTGCACTTGGGATATGGTGACGTAGAAGGTTTACTGTAAGTTTTACCCGAATTACTTTGGTTAAAATAAAATGTATTCTTTTAAAAAAAAGGATTATGGATACTTTTAGAAAGTTTAAATTCTTGCTTCCCTTCCAAGCTATTCGTTCGTGTAATCTTTGAAAGAAACTTTTGTGTTGAGTTTTTGTAAAACAAAACATAGCTTTTATCTCTTCTTTAAAAAAGAATTGTCAAAATTTCTATAACCTCTGAATTCACAATTTTTTCAAAAAAAACCTAAAATATTATATATGCTTTGTTTTTGAGTTATGGGTCAAACATCCATTTCCATTTGAGAAAAACTGCATAATAATTTTTTATTACACATGAATGCAAAAAAAAAATTAAAAAGAATATAAAGGTATTTATTTTGATTTTAAACGCTTCGTATTAGTGTCTACAGTCGTTTTAAAAACAACCTTATAACTACGACGTGTGTACGACTAGTACACACGTCGCAGTTATTAGGTTTACGTACGTAGACGACTAGTGTATGCTAACTACAACTAGTATAGCATACACTAGCCATCTAACTATACAGATTTCAAATTTTGTAACTCAATTTTTTCATATCTAAGAATTAAAACAATAATAAAAGAGATTTTTTTTTCGAAAATATTAGTTAATGTCAGGAACATACGACGTCCATTCCCACCAGACAACGCATGATACATAAAATTCGAGTGCGCTTGTTTATTTTTCCTTATCCTTGAGAAAGATTCTTCACGAAATACATAAAATTGATTTTCAAAGCAGCAAATTTGTAAAACGGCACGCGAACTTTAAAACGAAATCTGAATTCGTAAATGCAATAGTATTTATTCATTTTCCTCTTCTGCCATCTTGTGATACCCTTCACTGTCACGACTCCCCTTTGTCATAGAAATTCGAATGCAAGAAGTTTGAGAATGGAATACGAAAAGTAGTGAGTTTTTCGTTTTTCAATATAAACAACTGATGAAATAGTGCCTGTGGAATATAAAACTCAACTATTTTGTGTAAAAGATACGCAATGCATTCTTAATAAGTGTCAATGGAGAGAAATATAGAATTAGCAATATCAGCTTTTTCTTTAAATATTGGGATAAAATGTCAATAGCTCTACATTAATGCTATTTTATGGGCATAGAATGGGACATAGAACTTTGCTTGGAAGCATATTAAATTACATAAAAAGAAACAAGGATGTAAATTTTTCTTTGTTCATGGGGAATTAAATGTATGAAGAACTGGAAGGCAATGGTATGAAATTGTGGCTAGAATTTCCGCCTCAATTGTATTCCGCCACCACTGTTGTCATATAGCATAATTTTTTTGTTTGCTTAAAAGTGCCAGCTAATTGGTTTTTGATGCAAAACTCAACCCTCTTAAAGATACAGACATATAAGCCCGCCACCTAAATGTCAGGTTTTCCAGCAACACATATGTGATTTATATAAATTTATAATTTATTTTTTATTTACTAAGTTTTTAAAGTTAAAGTATAGACGAACGTTTTAATCATCTGCTATGGAAATAAAGTTTTATAAACTTTAAAGAAATTAAATTTTTAGTTAAAAATGTAAATTTAAAATTTAAAAAAATAATTTACACTTCAGCCCAATTGCTTACCTCTCAAAGAGATAAAAGACTGTACTCTGTGCAAATAAAATTTATTTTAAAAAATTGAGTAACAATTTATTTATTAATTTTCAAAATATTGATTCGCACTATCACTTAAATATGTCCTGATACCAGAAAAACCTATACAATAAATTAAAGAATAAAGCTTAAAGAAAGCTGTGGGCTGTAAAACAAAAAAAGGCAAAGAACAACAAGGGATAAATCCCGCATAATTACCAGAGGCGGGGAAACGATTCGACGTCTCCACCAAGAAAAGAATCTTCTTGAAGAAGACGCCAAGATCCATCCATCCATTCGGCCCTCCAGAGATCGATCCCTGGAAGTTTATGAATACATCGCGAGCCAGAGATCTCCAGGGGCGTCATCCATCATTGCAGGGGCTGACACCGCGATGCGCCCCCGACAATTAATTTCGGGGGCGCCCCTTAATTCTAGAGAAAGGATATCCATTCATCTTGCGGCGGCGGCCCTCTTGTCAAAAGTCCCGCTCCATCCGTCACTTTCAACCACGAAAGAAGGGCCGAGGGGATGCTCAAGGGATCGTGACATGTTCTGCTTCAAATGTTCTTAAGTGCATACACGAGCGAAAATTCGCCAACCCAACCCTCAACTCAATCCTATTTTCAACGCAAAAGTTGAATGTAATATGCTGCCTGCTATGGAATTTGAGGTTGAAAAAAGTACCTTCAACACCAGCATTCGCCTGTTGAACACTGGCTAATTAGAACAAGCTAACGAAAAGTTTAATACTTTCAACTATACAGTAAAACAAATAGAATTATTAGGGCATGTATTGAGGAGGAACAAAAAAGGATAAATAAAAGGTGGAGGGAGTTTCCTGAGTGGAAACTCGTGAAGTTCCAGGTAGCCTGGAAGATTTAGGGCCAGAGGGCAAGAACAATTGGAGGATCGTTTTAGGGTTCTAAAAATTATTACCAACTACAAATAGAGAACTGGCCAATACAAAGGAATGGGCAAATATCTTGAAGGTGGTAGGTAAAGGATCAACAAACAGTTCTGTTAATTGAAAGTACAAAGTAGAGCTCTTTGGTATTAAACTTACACTATCAATGAGAAAAATCAAGTGATGAAACTTACAGTTAAAAAAATATATATTACCTTGATTAAGGGCCACTTAACTTAACCCTTCTTAAAATCGGTAACCTTGTTAACCGTGGTTAACTTAACCTTCATAAAAACTGGTTCTTTTAAATTGAACGCCTCTTCACAATCTTGTTGAAAAGCCTGAATGGGATTCACGCCTTTTAAATTAAAACCATTAATTCTTCTATAAGTCGATATATATACGACAATTATTTTTATTATGCAACCCCCCTTCTGCATGCTCCCAAACTTCTAATGTACCATTAATGGTATAATTCAAGTTATAATTGGAAACTATTGTGCTTTGGTTAACAGAACATTAATCCTTAAAGAAACAAAAGCAGTCAGACACTGTTTTCGGAAGTGGAAGCTATTCTCATATCCCAGAGAAGGTAAGTGTGTCTGTGGGGGAACGGGGCGAATTCCACCAGTGAAAAATTGTCTTTCAAATAATTAATGCTGGTGGCGGTGCTGTTGCGCACACGGGTATTCCTGGGATTGGATCGGGGTGGGATGATTGTTGGAAAGGTGGATTTTTCTATGGAAGGGAGATGCAAATGAAAGGTGATGCTATATTTTCATGGTAAATATAAATGAAGGTTTGCATTTTTCGTTTCCGAAAAAAATATATTGATAGATTATGTAATTCCTTTATTTGACCAGATATGGCAAATTCATTAACTTTTATATTTAAAAGACAAGTCGGATTTGGGGTTTTCAAAGTCTAAGTTCCAAAGTCCAAGTTTCAAAGCGAAGGGGATCCGAAGGAGGAAAATCTAAATATTTCTTAGATTGATGTTTTAACTCTTCTTCTTTACAAAAGCTTATACCTCTATATGTGGAAATATATCTGATAAACGTTACATCTTCTCAGCATTAAACAATTCTTCCATAATAAAACACTGTATGTATCAGTAAACCAATATAAGATTATTTTGTCAATACCAAAAAAAGAAGATAAGTAGTAAGCAAAAACATCAATAAAAATGGTATTAATGGAAATAAAAAGAAATTTAAAAAATAAAAATATCTCGAAACTGTTTCCTAATAGTCTCCTAGAAAAAAAATCATAATCCTGTCACAAAATATTTGTATGATATTACATACTCATTACTGCATCCCTCAGTTAATTGTTAACAGTTAATTTTAATATTATAGGTTTGGTCCGTAACTAAATCATATTCATTTTAAAAAAAATAACAAACACTAAGAATAATAGTATCTACATACAAAACAAACTCCATTCCTCATTATCAAACCCAACTCACACACCCAAAACCAAAAGAAAAGGTGCCTCCTCCAAACCGAATTAAACACCGCCCGACCAAAAATCCCTCCTATACAATAGGATGCAGGCATAAGGATCACCAGAGGACGATCACAAAGAGGGGGAGGAAGGATTGGTAATGAAGTTCCAGATGGAAACGGGACATACACGCCAAACGATAGTAGGGGGGTAGATGTCCGTCTGTCGCAGTCGATCCCTGCTAATCCTGGACCAGCAAGTGCCACCTGCGACGGGCCGCATCTGCGCCCTGGCACTCCCGAGGGGCGCACTCCTCAGACGACACTAGATCCTGGAGGGGGGAGAGGTAAAAAAAGGGGGGCTTTCATTTTTCAGTTTTGTGTTCTTCTAAATCCTTCATTTCGCGCATAAACTCGATGTTTTCGTTCTTCGGTATCACTTGTCTCCTGCAAGCGTCGCGGCGTCGCTGTTTTTATCGCCCCCTCAGCCTCCCCTACTTCTCCTCTTTTCCCTCAAGTTTTAGATGAAAGTTCTTATTTTTATAGTGGTGTAACTACCGTTTTTGTTTCTAAATGAGAAATCTATTTTTTCATACCTGTATAAATGTCATAGCTATAGTCACTTTCAATTACCTAATATGAAACATAAGGTAATGAAAGTATTGCGATTGGGTCGAAAATCCGAAATGGAGATTTTGTGTTTTCTACACGTTTTGAATGATTGATTCTAAAATAACAAGGGTGGGTCAACAAATGGGTTAATTAACAATGGTCCGTCTGTCTGTCTTTCTGTCTGAAACCACTTGACATCTCGAACTAAAAGAGGTACGGACTTCCAATTTAATACACGATTTCCCAGTACCTGTCGGATGTCATAATAAAGTTTCCTAGAAAATCACCCATGCACAAAAGGTTGTTCAAATAGAACTTTTTAGGTTTTAAAGTTATTGAAATAACCTTATATATAATTGACTTTAAATGTATTGTATTTTAGTAGTAATTAAAATTCGTAGTGTTACATACCCTTAGCTTTAGAAAGCAACAAACCCTTACATTGAGTTAAGCGCCAAAGACCCATTATAAATATCTGCCCCTAAAAAGAGGCCAAGAACGACGAAATCTCTAGGACTAGAAGTTGTACCACTTTTAGTATGGGACATTTCTCCATCTCTCTTCTCTGTCCTTTTCAGATTGGAGTGTTTTCTTTTATCATTTTGATTTGTCCTGGATTCTTCATCCCCCTTTTTCTGCTTTCCCCAGTTCCGTTTTAGCTTTTCTTGTTTTTCCAGGCCGTAGCTTCTTCATTCTCAGACGTCGTCGTTTCATGTTCGCGTTTCGTTCTCTTTTTTCGAATATTCCTTTTATTTCCCCTACTCCCAACCCATATATTTTTTTATTTCATCAGTTCAAGTATTGTTCCCTTGTTGAAAGAGATAACTATAACGAATGCGGCTGTGATTTTATTCCTGAGACATACAATTCATTTTAAAGTTGATCTATGCTTTTCTCAAGTACAAGACACTAAATTATTTATCATTACAAATCTCACCTACTTGTACACACTTTATTAAAAAAGCACAGCAATACTAATGAATACAACATCAATTATAAGGAATATCCACAATCTTATAAGTAGACCTAATTTTTCGTTATATATATTCAAAATGTCTTACTTTTTTTAAAATTCAAAAAAACACATTTATCAGTATAAATATTTATGAATAACTATTAAAAAAACTGCAATATTTTTAGTGGCTATTATTAATTTGTAGGTAATAGAATCTATTACAAAAACAATATTGTTGGTTATTTTCAAATTTAAAATATAGTGGAACAATGTAAACAAAATTAAAAATCTAAAAATAAATGGTATTTAAAAATAATTAAAAGTTAACAATTCAAGACCAAAAAGTTAATGTTTTTATTGTTCAACTTTTTTTTTCTAACATAATTTTTTTTACCACAATACGGCATTAAATATAGTAATTATTTACAAAATTAGGAAATATATATAGTTATTAATTTACAATGATTAAATAATAAAAATTAAATTATTATCATTATCTGGTAATTGAATTTATAAGTTTTCATAAACGTGCAAATGATACGGGTTTTTTATATTTAACTTCTATAAAACTTATTTTTCTTTTCCCCCTTACTTCATTGCTCAAAATATATTGAATTTTTAAGATGTAAAAAAAACGCCATGCTCAAATATTTTTATTCCTCAATACTTAATATTTCAATAATGGTACTTTTTCCCACTGCTAATAACAAAATATTTCGTAAACGATTATAGTTGATCAGACTTTTCGGACAAAACAAATCAATAGCACACGGCACGACATTGCATGCTTTAATATCCCATCCCTTACCATGTCATTAAAATACGAGCATATTTAAAACTTCACAGAAGTAGAAAGTGTCGCTAATCAATAAATTCACTTCGAATTTCATGCCTTGAACAAAACCGGGCGTAATAAGTTGGTTGTTACACTTTATAAAAGCCGCCCTCTTTTATTGGGCTTTCTGAACAAGCTTTTTATAACCCTAACACGTTAATTGAGTCCTCCGGTTCAACGAGTGTCTTTTAAAATGTCCCCTTTTTCCGAAGTTGTGCAAATTCGAGTGGGAACATGGGCTTGAAGTGTGATAGCAGAACTTCTGCTTCACAGATGGGGGGACTGGGTATTGAATCATCAGGGATTGGGGGTGTGAGGGGGAGGTGTATAGAGGCTTGACCTTAACATGGAAATATCCATGGAATAACATAGAATGTATGTTTCACCTTTGTCACCAACATAACAATGGGTCACCAAATTTTTAGTCTTGCATTTTTATTAAGGGGAAGCTAAAGACCCAGCATCCTTCTTTCACTTCCCATGCTAAGTCTATGGGACAGTTCTTGGAACACACTGCCTTTGTTTTTAAGTTTATTAACTAGCAATTTTTTGCGTTAAGAAGTCCAGAAAGTTTTCTGAGGATCCTCGAGCTCACTTTTTCATTTTATTTAGCCAGACTTTTTTAAAATTTGAAATAAAAAAAATTCATGCTATTTTTCCAACAAAGTCAGACTTTTTACTGAAAAATAAGTGCTACAACATAAAATTCAAACCTTTTTTTATAATTTACTGCAAATTCCATCGTAAAACTCTAAAAGAGAAGTTGAATTTTATGTTATAGCACTTATTTTTCAGTAAAAAGTCTTAATTTGTTGGAAAAATAGCATGAATTTTTTTTATTTCAAATTTTAAAAAAGTCTGGCTAAATAAAATGAAAAAGTGAGCTCGAGGATCCTCAAAAATTTTCCTGGACTTCCTAATGCAAAAAATTGCTAGTTAATAAACTTAAATACAAAGGCAGTGTGTGTTCCTTGAACTGTCCCATAGACTTAGCATGGGAAGTGAAAGAAGGATGCTGGGTCTTTAGCTTCCCCTTAAGAAAAACGTTGGAAGTACAAATATATCATACAGTTGATAAAAAAAGGAACTGAAATGTTATAAAGCCAAATTTAACACAATAAATTTTACATCAGATATAAATTCACAGCACAAGGGATTGCAGAACTTTTACTATCACACTGTGATGGCAAATTCTAGGGGGAAGGGGGGGATTATAGTCTGGATAAATCTATGTTTAAATTAAAATTATTCATAACTAAAATTATTATTAATTATTAAAATTGTTATTTAATAATATTCAACTAGAATTATGTCTGATTACATTTGAAGTCAAAAACTTCAAATGAAATCAAACTCATACCTAATAAACTTTTTTTGTCGTCTTCAATGTACAAAAATTGAACAGAAAATCAGTTCATATGCGCTTAGTGAAATGATAGTTTTCTTAGACGCGTGTTAAAAGACTATGAAAAATCATTTTAAGCTTATTTCTTTGAAAATGGCTTTACTGTATACTCTTTCGTTCTACTGATTAAATGCATTTTAATCTAAATTTTAAAAAAACGTTTCAAATTAAGTTTTTTTTTAAAGTTTATCCCCTTAAATCTATCATGTGGTCTACTAGGAATGGTATATATTTTCATCCCTGTACCACCTTTTTTATGGCATATAACTAACTAAATTACTTTGTCACGTAACAACCCTATGTCCCGAAACCTTTTTTCCAACACCCCCTCCACCATCAAACCAGTAGAGTTGAAAATCGTATCATTTAACTGACCGGTAACTGTTGTCAACACCTGTTTCATTGACACCCTCCGAGTACTTTTTCGACACCCCTCAACACGGTCAACTATCGCCTGAGCACCCCCTCACCGTCACTGAACCGACAACTACGAGCGGGTTATTGAATCACGCCCGATACACTGCGTCTCTCGCCTGATTAGACACTTTAAAAAGAGCAGAGAAGTGCTCGATAAAGACTTCTCTCTCCCTTTTTCATTAGATGGGTTTGTGTTGTGTTCTTAGTGAAGAACATGTGTTATATGTTTCGGATGATTTATTTCCAGAATTTATTACTGGTAAATTCCATACAGAATTACCGTTTCTGTGTGTTAAAAAATCTCTTTAATCACGTGTGTTAAAAAGTTGTTAGCAGTAACAACTTTTAACATTAAATGAAAAAAAATAGCGAAATAGTTGATCTGCACTTACTGCAACTAAATAATGTAACCTTTCTTATTTAACGTGATTATTTTTTTCAAATTTAAAAAGCCTTTATTTAATTTGAAAATCCTTTTTTTTAATTTGCTAATGTGTGCTAATATTCAAAACATGATCTATAAACAGGCCTACAACCAAATCTGGACAGTAGTAAGTACCGAGTTTTCTTCCTACATCTCTTATCCTCTTCAATGGTATTGGAGCGTCAGTATTTAACACTCCAGCCCGTAAATATCACGGGAGCGAGAAGGAAAGGGTTAATACTAATAAAACTTCGAAATAGTTAAATCATAAAAAATACCACACAAAAATTAACAAAAATAATTTAATTTCAAGAATTCAAGAACAGCCCATTCAACAAAACACATGAAATAAAAGCACAACGTTATATCCTTAACATCTCTCTTTTCACTCACTACAGAAACATGGGGCCTGTGATTGGTATCTCAGCGGGTGCGGGACAGATTTTCTTGACAAAATGCGAAGACCCCCCCGTGCCGGACGGGGGAAATTATCCCCTGTCATAGACCAGCAGTGTTTTCCTTTTGGCTGCTCTTATGTGTGGGATCGGAGGCATGCTGAGATTCTTTGAAAGGATACATACGCTGGTTGAGCAATGATATCCTGTATAATAGGAAGGATAGGTTGTTATTATTATCTATAGTGCGTCATTTTTATCTAGTGCGTAATAAAGTGTTGAACGACTTCTAATTATATTTTTCTTTAGATACTTGGGAAAAGCATGCGAGTTTTGCATTATTTTTACGTTTTAAGGTTGATTTGTAACATAAAAATTATTGACAAAATAAGCTGTTACTTGACTTCGTAAGCCCGACAAAGAACAGGATTTGAATTTCATAGAAACATGTACAGTGTAATTTTTTTACAGAAAAAACTGTCAGCCAATATTCCAGAAAAATACCGTTGGTTAATTCCACGTAAATACATACCACAAGTGAATTTTTAAAATATTTTTTATTCCAGTTGAAACTTTTATATGTGATTTAGAAAAGTTTGAACTGCAAAAATTTTACATCAAAAACTATTATTGTTTTTATCTGTGGCAACACTGAAGTTTGAAAGTGGCTGCTTTTTTTGAAAACATGTGTTATGGTTTTTCATCATTTTGAATTCTTGAATTTTAAGTTAAGTATTATTTTTTATCAGATTTTTTGGTAAAATTATAAAAATGCACTATAATAAATGTCTTGAAAACACATTTTTAATCGGCATTTATAAATAAAAGTTACTTATTTAGAAAGATAAACATCCCCTGTTTTGGCTGTAGTGTAAGTCACGAAAAGATCTAAAAGTTTTAATAACTTTTTAAAATAAGGCTTTGCTTCAAATTTTAAAGATATTTTCTTTCTATAAGATATTTTCTTTCTATAAGATATTTTCTTTCTATAAGATATTTCTTTCTATATTAACCTCTGTGAAATTTCACACCTTTAAATTTTAAAATTAAAAGCATTTTCTCTATTTATAAAACATTTTAACTTTGTAGTGTAAGTCACAACGTAGTGTTAGTCACAGCTTCTGTTAGATTTATCTATTGTAAATTAGCTATAATATTGGTAGTTTTCTTATATTTTGATAATTTTGATTTAAAATGGCTATATCAACAGCTAAAAGAAAAAAGAGAGCAAACGGAAAGACTTTAAGCATGTGGTAAATTTCAAACCTTTAAAGAAAATTAAAGCAAAAACCACTTTACGGACAACACTTTAACTAAAAATACACCATCTCTATTGCAATGTTTCAACCGTTAGACAACATTGAATGGCATTTCTCTGCCACCAATGTTGGCCATCTTTACCTTTTGTCATGAAAAAGGACCAATTGATGGACTTGGTGATACAGTGAGGAGGAGATAAAAGCAGCCATACATTCCAGGAAAATTGACCCACATTCTGCTAAAGATTTTTTCACTTTGCATAAGAAATCTGCCCAAACATATCACTATTATACATTTCTGACAACTGTGTAAAGGGCGAAATAGGTAGATTAAATGATATTTGCTCATCAAAGGAAAATAAATATTTCCGATTCCTGACACTCAAAAATTGCTCTGCTTTTTAAAATTAAACAAATACCTACTTAAAACTGCCAATATTTCATTAAATCCCCAAAAATACTACACGGCTGATTAAACTAATTTAAATGTTGTAAAAGGAAATACCTCTCTACAAAATTCTGAAAATGAATTTGATTCTGGAAAAAGAGGTTTTAGTTCCTTTTGTAGGAAAATTATCGTTAAATATTTTGTGGGGCAAATGTTAAGTAAAGAAGCTTTTTCAATAAAACTGAAACATCTGCAATGGTAGGGAAGTCTTTTTGCGTGGCCTGAGAAGGAAGGTTTTTCAGACAATGCTATTGAAGAAAGAATTAAGAAATTACCAGAAACCAACTTTAGGGGACGTTGTGTAACTTTTTCTATCTATGATTTTACCATGTATGCAATTTTTAACTTACCATGTTCAAAATTATTTACATATGTTATGTTATTATTGCCTAAATTTCCATATCTGTGATACAATTCACATGATGTAGTGTAAGTCACAAATTGAATGTAGTGTAAGTCACGCACAAAAATGTTAATAAATTATTTCCTATGATATTTCAATACATTTTTGCAATTAAATTATTTAGCTTTAAACCTTATACTTAAAATAAGCACTGGTAGAATGTTGATTTACTGCACTATGAAGAAGAAATTAGAGTTTATAATGATAACCAAAAATCGACTTCCTTTCATGTAGTGTAAGTCACATGAGGACATTTTTATTATTTTTTTAGTAAAATATTAAATTAAAAAAGTTTTTACTGATTTCTAAAAATACTATATGTTCAGGGGTAAACTGACATACAATATTTTTTTTGAATAAATAGAAAATAATTATGAACTATGCAAACGAAATTTGTTAAATCGTCCGATGTAGTGTAAGTCACGCGTGGAAATGCCCCGTTCAATTTACAGAAGAATATCTGTGTTTGATCAAAATCAGTTTTTCAATCAGTTTTTCTCAAAATTACAAACAATGTAATTTTGAGAAAAAGTCTGCCGGTTTCGTTGAATCGAACTCCGGCTTCCCGCGTGCCACTAGGGAATACTAACACATTACAGAACCGAGAATTACAGACTACCGAAACACGGGATTAAATAACGTACCTTTATAAATCTTCAGTCTAAAGTCTTTATTCCACTTGCCAGGTGTAAGGCGGATAGCGGATAAGTACAAGGATAATGGCAAGCGGAAACACCTATGTCCAGAACGATACCGACGATTATTTTATTATTTTATTTCGAATTTTCAATTTTATTTTTGTATCTGCGAGCGAGGGTAAACATCAAAAGTTTTTCATTGTTCATAAGGTTAGGTTAGGTTTGAATGATCATCTCATTAGAGCTACACGACGGCTATTGGCGACGGTCGTCATAATTTAGAGCCACAATTAAGTGACTATAGTCGATACGGGAGTAGGCGGCCAACACAACTTTTAAGGTTGTCCATAAGGATTTTGTTATTATTTCAAGTCAAAATCTCAATTACTATATGCAAAACACACAATTCGCTCATTTGGGGCCATTTTTGGTTACGCGCTGGTAAGCTTGGCAACATATTTAGAGAGAACATGAAAAATGCTCAGTACTTCCCTCCCCCCCCCCCCCCCCGCGTACCCTATCTTTTTCGATTTAAAATAAAGCCTGTTGAATAAATTAAAACATTTTCAAAAATGAACCATTAAATTATATTTCAATAAAATATAATAGTTTTCTTTGTTTATCGCTTTCTTTAAAAACTTTCACTTTTTCAATAAAAAAAATATTAGCTAGGTTTATTAAAACGTTCAAATATTTAGATCCTAGTATTTTAATTAATATAACATTTGTAAAGCAAATGTGCATAACAATATCTCCGTTTCGTTTTCAGTTGCGAAAGAAAATATCTTTCACCGAACGAAAAAGTAACACCAAATACTTCGAACTCGAAAATTCCTAAAAATTTAACTATTTCCTTGAAATTCCTCAATGAATGGCAACACGTTCCTATGAACAGTTTTGATCAGTATTAAAAACTAATTATCTTTATAACGTTTATTGCACAAATTTTTTAAGAGATTCCCATTAAAAAAAATACCCAAATTAACCAATAAAGCAATTTTAAACTGCATTATATTTTTTACACATTTTTAATATATTTTATTTAATCATTTGTTTCATTAAATTAACTTGAAAGTGTAATAGCCGAATAAGTAAATCATTTCTTGAAAGGCACATCAACATCTAAAATCTCCCCTGTGTTCCGGCTTCACTACTGAAAAGGTTTTAACGTCGTGAAAGTAGTTGTACAGAAACTTGTTTCATAAACTTACACAGAGAAAACAAACACTACCGGGGAAAGATAGATGCATCAGGAACTTAACTTATATTTGTTTAAAAGTGAATTATTAGTGGTTATTAGTGAATCAATGCAGGTGGAAACAGATCACAAAGCGTAGCACCGAAGGAAAACAGGAAAGAAAGAAAGGAGAAACTACGTCACCTGAAATAAGCTAATTATTACAGAAAATAATGTTTAGTAAGTATTTTTTTTAATATCTCTGATGAGACAGTAAATAATGAAAATTTCAATTAATTTTTCAACAATTGCTTTTATATAATAGTATTCCAACGAAAGGGTAAATTTTTTTTGGCACTCTATCTCCTTATCCGGATTAGCGATTTTTTACAATAGACTTTTCCTTTCCCTGCGCTCTCTAGTTTTTAAGGTTAAATTTCAATCTTTCAACTTGTGTTTTATCGGTAGAATAATCAATAAAATTTAACTTTTTCCAATTCTTTGTAAATACGCGATCCAAAATTAGCGTTTTTCGATCTGGGACTTTAATCTCATCCGAGATTTTAATTTAAAATTAGACTCTCTCTTCTTATCTTCTGTACTGACACTTCACCCTCCTCCCTTCCCATTTACAACTCAATCCAAAAACAGTTCGAAGCCAAACAATCCGATCAATAACAAAACCAAAAAAGAACGAGCGAAAACGAACGGAGCGCAGCAGCGTCTAAAGAACAAAAAACTCCTCCTCCCGTGACTCGTCACTGATGATGAGATCCCCGTTCGCGAAGCCAATGAGAAGATCGCTGGGCGGGGTCGGCTCCCCTCCAATGAAGAGTCCCAGAGATCGTGATCGGGGCGTGTCAGAGAACCGTGACGCATGGCCCCGTCCAATGGGATCGCCCCTGACCGGACTCTTTCTCTTTTGATCTTGGCCTGACTGACTAGAGACAAGACTCATCTCTTATCCGGCAGAAGGGACCTGTTGACTTCTTTTTCCGTCTTGTGGTGAGAGAAGGTAAAATATGTCAGAGTCGGAAGCCAGTGGCGGTCAAATGCAGCAGAGTATCCGGCACCGAACTTCGAGCCCCGGGCAGTCGTCATCTACTGATGATGGTATGTGGTAATTAGATGATATTCGTTTTCTTATAAATGGATCTCTCTCTCAAATGTCTTCGCTTTTTAAGAGGCTTGATTACATACCAATGCAATACAATTATAAAGATTGGTTATTTTTTAACTATTTACTTCGATACAAAAAAAATGCATAGAATTTTTTTGGTATGTTAGTTGGGTGTTAAAAATAAATTGAAACACATACTATATCACTTTGGATAAGAACTGTAAAGAAGAAAAATTACATGCTAAAACAAATTATTACCTTAAAATGATTTTGATTTTATAATTATAACATGAAAAGATAGTTATTCAACACAAATTACCTTGTGTTAATTTAGGCACACAGACATTTTTAAAAAAATATTCTCAGTTAATCAAAAGTATCTCAGTTTATCTGAAGTATTCTCAATTAATTCAATAATGTCTTAAAAAGCAACTCCTCAAAAGTAGCAAATTGTTCGAAGTAAACGCATTTAAATATATGCTATACTAAAGCTTCAAAAAATTCTAAAGATAACTGTACAATTTATGATAAAAATAGTGTTTTTTTTTTCAAAAACCCAATTTCAGCATACGGATTACTTTTTTGCAGAAATACAAATAAGTTATAAGTATTAATTAAAACATATATTTAGAATGAGATGTTTCACTTTCGTAATTTCTATAACCCTTAAATGATTTTTCCATTAGGTCTTCAAATAAAGTAAGTTTTACTTTTTAAAAAAATATTAGTTTCGTCAATGTGCGAAATTTGTAACTAGAAGTATTAACAAATTAATTTAACTTGATAAAATATCACTATGTACTATTAAAACTTTGACTTGCTGTCTTTAATGTATTTATTTAAAGAATTTATTATAAAAAGTAGCATAATAACTTTTTTATACAAGCTAAATGATTGTTTTAACCCATTGGTGAACCATTTGTTAACACCATTAAAACCTTTGCCGAATAAAAACGCTAACTTTAAGTTTTAAAATTCGTGTTTTGTGTAACTTAACCCAATAACGACGATTTGCAAGAAAAATTGACAAATAAAAATAAAATTGCTACTTAAGTTCGTCTAAATAAACAAATCATTATACAAATGAAGACAACAATAATACTAAACAATTTATGTAAGAAAAACCACAGCGTCGTTAACGATTTAATAGCAAAACAATTCTTAGCTAATAAATTTTGCTTTGTACGTTGACAATCAGCAAGTAAAAGAGACATATACTCAAACATTATTATTTGTGAAAGATCCACTGATCCCCCCCCCCCCTCCCCCCCATTCTTCAGCTCTGTTAACACAGTTATTATAAAGTAATATTAACTTAATTATTTATATTAACTATATGACACTTTATCTACGAATTCCATACCTTTAAAATAATGTTAATATTTTGATTCATAATTTTTTAATTATAAAGATAATATTTTTAAAGGGTACTAGTTATTAAGACTATTGGATAAATAACTTTTAAACTTGACGTAAATAATATTATTTGGTAGGTTTCTGATCAAATCTCCAAAAGAGTTTATTGCATAATTATCTTAAGTTTTATTTCCAAAGGTGGTTTGTAGTAGACCGTCACATAACATTTAACGGCAAAGAAAAAGCGCATATCAGTTTGTCAGTATAGAGATTTTTCTAAAGCGCAGTGTGCTGTCGTGACATACGCAACGATTACAACATACTTAAAAACCCATGCTTTATATTTATCTGTAGCAGAAATTGTAAAAAATAAAACCCCGTAAAAATACGAATTGTAAAATACACAAAAAGATGAATGTTTATTACATCACTTTTTAATGAGATAGTTTATCTTAAAATATTGTGTAAGTGCTAGCGTTTGTTGTTGTTGTTTTCACGAATGCCTTTTTTATCATTCACTCAATATATCTATTCAATAAGGGATTTTTTTGCAAGATGCATTGTCGATTAAATTGAATCGCTGTCTTTAGGTTTATTGGAGAAGGTAAAAAAGAAAGAAACACAAGGTTGAAGATTTTGAGAGCTGGGACCTACAGGGACTGTACAGTCAATGATAATGAAGCACTAAAATTATTTGTTGGAAAACAATTTTATTTAATCGGTATTAGTTAAGAATTGTAACAAGCTGATTCGAGGAAAACAATCTTTTAATATCATAATTCAATTTTAAAGGCGCCTGTGTGTAAAACTATATAATTTTCAAGGTCGCTGTTTCAATTTTTTTTTCATTTTACAAGGCCGTGTTTGTTTATCAAGCTCACATTTAATCTTTTACTACAGTTCCCCATGGGTAATTAAAAAGTCATTTGTGATTTACTCAACAAATTATGAATGAACTTTTTTTTAATTGGGATTTTGCTTAAGCTCACTGTTCTGAATTCATTTCTTTAAAAAATTAAGGTGTTTCCATTCATATCATTTAAATTTTTAAAAAAATTAACTATTTAAAAATATTAAAAATGTCTTAAATATCGCAAAATTGTATGTATTTTGTTTGGGTTATCATAACTATACAGTACATCTTGTATTACTTCTCCCTCGAGATCTTCAACCTTATGTTTTTTCTCTTTCCCCAACCAAGTTAAGGGAAATAGAAAGAAACAAGGTTGAACAAACAACAAACAACCAAATTTGGTTGTAGGTTAATCAAATTATTAAATTATTTAATCTAATCACTTGATGCCTACCCCCAAAGGTCATCAAGTGTGTGATTCTACTAAATAACTCGTTAAATATTCATTCAAAAATATCACAAACATATATTTAGGGGTATTTGAGTATGTTTAACATTGCTAAGATATTAAAATTGAGATTTACTATTGGAAACTTTAAATTTAGTTAAATCTTTTATATGAAAATGGCCTCATATGCAAATTTTGTGTCATGCAATCAACTCATACTGTTGTGGATCAACAAAACAAATGTGCGATTTTCTGGGATGAATAAAGGCTCAAATAATAAATGTTGGTAACTTTTTTTGTGTGGATTAAGGCAATAAATATGTTTCTACGTTGTCCTCGTCTGCATCTTTCCACGTTATCAACACTGCTGCCCATACTGGATTTGACGTGAAAAGTTGAGAAAAATTAACTTATAATTGATTTCCAGACTTTGAACAAAATTCCCGACTTCTATGATAAAAAAAAATTAGACAAAATTAAAAACTACTTCCAAAATCTATGAAAATGACGAAGCAGAAAAGGACTCACAATTTTTAACTACAACTCTCGATTGGTTTCTAACCTTTTAACGGGACAAATAGAGACGAGAGTGATTGTTTACGGCAGCCAGTAGGTCAGTAGTGAAATAAAGCTCCCTGCAGTCGAAATACCTTAGGTTTCCACATTACCCATATGTTTCCACAAATGCACCACCTCAAAAAATATTTTTGTAACAAATAAAATTTGGAGCTAACTTATTTCTTATTAGTAAAATGGTAAATTTATTAATGTAATGAAACTTAATATAGTAAAAATACAATTGTTGAACATAAATTTATTAAAAATCTAATTATCAAGAGTAAATAAGTAAATTTTTTAGTCTTATTATTAAAACAAAATTTGTTATAAACTTTATTTCATTGGCTGTTGATAAAAAAAATTATTAAAAAAATACATATGTAATAGATTATTAAGGAAATAGTAAAAATATGAAAGTAATTTTTTTTAAATGTTAAGGTGGTTTTTTTTCGGGGGGAGAGGGGAGATTTTTTCTTGATGGGGCTGATTTATATCTTATTAGTATATCTATTGGTAAAATGATAAAATTAAAGTAATTCTCTTGAAATGGTGTGGGTATCTGAGTTTTATTCCTGAAAAAAATATTTCACAGATTTGTTGGAAACAGTAAATTCAATATTTACAGTTAGTTAGATAATAGAAAAAAAAGAATATTAATAAAATAATAAAAAATTATTTAAATTCTAATGTTCCAGTTAAGAACTAGTTTACAATTCGTTTAATTGTCATTCTTAATATTTGATAAATAATTATTGATATATTTTTTTAATTCATGTTATTTCTTAACTGTGAAACTGACTATGCATCTGACAACATGATTATTCCTGTAAAGTATAAATATTACAGCCGACATTCGTCGTGGCTGCTTTTCTTGTTTATAATTAAGAGAGACGCCTTACTTTTATTTGAAACTATTTTGTCCTTTCACACAACATGAAATAATTTTCTGTAAATTTAAAAAACACGTTTTTCTCGCCTTCAAATTGAATTTAACTACCTTTTCTGCAAAAAATCGACAGCTATAAGCTCTAGTAACGTCGTGCTTTAAGCGGGTATCTTCGACAGATTCATCCATTATTAGTTTTTAAATGATTTTTAATGTTTAACAAGCATTTGTGAGTATTAAGTTATAATTATAATAATAAAGCGTCTCTGTTCTATTATTTCCCAAGTAGGTTGCCGAAATTGAAGTATTGCCACAAAACGCCAAATATATTTTAAATATAAAATTGTTAAAATATGGAAATATTTTATATTGCAATGTCACGCCATTTCATTTTAGCGCGCGATGTCGTCTCATGCTGAGCACGAGCCGCATCGTATGATTTGTAAAGATTGATCAAATTGGTCATTCTAAAGTTTTTCCATCGACTTGTAGTTTGGATATCTTTTGTCTCTATCGTTTAATAAATGTTCTTCTTTTCTATGTCTTCTGCAAAGTCCACTATTCACTCTGCAAACTTAACAAAAATATTTAAGTGTCAAATTTAAAATTAATTTTAATATAGTTTTTAATTTTTCTGCCTAGTAATATGCTTTTTACTCTTTAAGTTCATCGTTCAAAGTCGGTTATTTTAAAAGTCTTCATGCAAACGGCGAAATGCAGATTTTGAACCTGCCAATGGGTCCTTTTTAATAGGCTAATGCTTATTTGTAGTTTCTTTATAAATTTGAAGCAATCCATTATTGTCTCCCTTATTATCAGTTTTTGTATGAAATGCTTCTACACAACTGAACTTAATAAATAAATTTTAAAAAATAAAAATATATTAATTAAAAATGAAATGTGCTGCTGGAAAACCTGACATTCAGGTAACAGGTTTATATATATATATATATATATATATATATATATATATATATATATATATATATATATATATATATATATATATATATATATATATATATATATATATATATATATATATATATATATATATATATATATATATATATATATATATATATATATATATATATATATATATATATATATATGTATCCCAGAGAAGGCGGTTCCGGACATAAATCCGACAGCCGAAATCCCGACAGGACACAAACCCGACAAGGAAATAACCCGACATTGACAAAATTCCGACAAGGTCGAAATCCTGACAAATCAAGAAATTAATGCCGTTGTGCTTTATTAAGGGCAATTTAATTAATAATTTTTGCATTAGTATTTTTGCATTTTTTGCTGTCGGTATTATGGCCTTTCGGGATTATGTCCCAGATTCCTCAGAAGGTTATTGTCCCCCTTAGTACAAGTTTATGTATGAAATACTTCTGCACAACTGAACTCTATTGAGTTATCCCTCTCCCCCTCCACACACGGAGCAATCCTATTGACCCTTTGAGCGCACATAATTGACAAAAGTGATGAAACAAGCCCGACACACGCTGACCTCTCTCTTCTCTAATCTCATTCACGTCACTCCGTCCCAACCTTCCGTGGAGAGAATAAATTGGAGAAACAAACGAAGTGCGAACAACAATCAAGATAAGAGTGCCTCATCTTGTTAAAGGGAAACTTGCATTGTCAGTTGAAGAAAAAAGCTTACTGGACCAAGATGTTTTGTCTTAGTTATAATACTTGGTTTAAGACCTGATTAATGGCTTGGCATTCAGGTCATTTGTCCAATGCCCACATTTCAACAGGGCTCCAAAATATGTAAATATCTATGTGGGTAAAAATATGAAAATTTGAATGATGGAAAAAAATTCAAATAGTAAGACATTTAAAAGATTAAAAATGGTTGAGTAGTAGTTACTAATTTGCATATACTTGGATGTACACTCATGAAAAGTCAATATATTTTACTGCATAAAATTAATTGGTAATGTATGTGGAACATAGAAACTCAATTTTTTTTTGCTACCATAACCCAAAATTTCGTACGTCGGGAACTAGCTATTGGTTGCTTTTAAATGAAAGATCTACACTAAGAGATTTAAGAAGGCTTATTTTGTTTAGAATTCATCATTAAAGATGGGTCCATGGGACCAAATGTTTTGCTTTCAGCTTTGCCGAGGAACTTTCTTTCTTCAGTAGAACTGCATTGTCTATATCTGTGGGTACTTTTTCATATTCATTTTATGATCTTCACTTAAGATGACTAATATGGTTACCCAAAGATTATCTGCAGTTAAAAATAAATTTAATGTTATTTTATTACGATAAAAAGATTTAGTTTGTAAACAAGTCACGAACGAAAACAAGAATTTTTGTAACAGAATCTGTTACTTAGAACTGCTTGCATACAGAATTCATTCGTCTAAAAAAAGCACCAAACATAGTTAGTTCTATATTAAACTTTTAAACGTCAAAACTATTTTTCATCGAAAATTCAATAATTATTACTTATTAATTGACAAATTTGATTGTATTTCAAAAATCCTGTTCACACTTAAAAAGAAGTAAAACATTTCGTATCTCTCTCTAATCTCATTCACGTCACTCCGTCCAACCTTCCGTGGAGTGGACCTGAATGGACAAATGACCTGAATGCCAAGCCATTGAAACTATTTATCCACTTCAAAACGTAACTAAACGAATTGGTTTTTCACTTAAAAAAACAAAAGATAATAAAAAAAAACTTCGCCAAAATGAATAATTTGTATTATGACGTCATTATTCATTAATAAATGATTAATTGTCAATGAAAAATTACGACTGCTTTTAAAATGAAAAATTGAATGAATTTTCTAAACAAATAATAAGCACCACATCTAGAATCTCATTGAGGCATTTATTATGATGTTATTCCAAACTGATTTATATCACAAATATAAATTTCCTTTGAATTTTTATTTATTATAAATAAAGTTTCTTGTGCGATTGTGGTGTAGCAATAATTCTATATTAACTTAATTCTATTAAAAATAGCCTTTTTGTGCTTTTTAAATTATTATTAAATTTTACAGGTTTTTTTAATAATTAAAATACTTCGGATACAGTATTTTTCTGAGATTTTCACTGGCTTCTATAGTTACGGTGCGTTGAATTTTTTTGAACTATCACACTTGTCTGTCGCATTCGTAGTTTGGGCGAAACCCGGCACTACAGAGCCTAATCCCTGTAGTGTCGAACCCCGACTAGGGACGATACCCCGAAAGGTGAAATATTCCGACAGGGACGAAATAACGACAAATCAATACATTAATGACGTTATGCTCAATAAGGACAATTTAATTACTAATTATTGCATTTGGGAAGAAGGACTTTTCTTTTATTGCTATGTTAACATAAAATGCTTTTGATTCGAAAAAGGTGTGTCATATTTGAAATCCATTTGTATACGAAAATCACATTTACAATTAATCGGAGTATTATAATAGTCCATTGTGTATGTTTTTTTAGTGTTTTCGTTTTATAATTTGGACTTATTATGTGGTTTGGGACAAACAATTTTCTTATAATATAGGTAATCTAGTAATTTAATGTTGTTTTTCGCGCTGAATTCAAATATTTAATACTACACAACAATTTTTAACAACAAACAGTTTATATATTATTTAAAATAAATATTCTAATGGGGTTTCGGATGGAGAATTACTGTCCTAGACCCCCTTCATTTTCACGAGGGCGAGAAGGAGTTAACAAAACGCCATAAATGCTTATCTTACTTGAAACAAATTAGTGTATGAAATACCTCTGCCCAAAGGAACTTAATTGATTGATCAAAAGTGATGAAACATGCGACGTGCATAAACTTCTCGCTGCTTCAAACTCATTTATTCCATCCCCAAACATCCAACTTTGAAGGGGGGAAAGGCCGACGATGAAACAAATGAAGTGAAGAACAACCATCAAAAGAAGAGAAAGGGGCCCCATCTGGTGCGGACCTGGAATGACCTTTTGCAGCGGCATTCATACAAAAACCCCTTTCACCCATTGTTTACTCCGCCGCCTCTCTTCACAAGATTTAGACTCACGAAATTAAAGTGAAACACTAAAAAGAAGAATGGAAGGCGAGAGGGGAGGTGAATCTGTGAATAAAAGACCAGGAGAGGACCCGAGTTGTGAAATTTAATTCTCATCCTCTTCGGTATGCAAAGTAACCAACCCACTCGACGGATACATGGAAAAAGAGAAGAAAATACTTCCCTCACCCTCTTACAATCCCCAACTAACTCTCTCTCTCTCTCGCATCCTCATCTTTTTATTTTTTATCATCACCAGTGGATCTTTTTTCTCTCTCAATCTTTACGCTCTTCCCTCCTCCTTCGAAACGGAGTAAAAGAAAGAGTCAAAGAACGGAATCTAATGAAGGATCTCGCAGCTTCTAGAATTAGGACGCATTTGTGCGAGAGCTTCCCCCCTCTCTGGTATACATACATTCTCTCTGGAAAGCGAAATGGGAGGGGGAGGGGTTAAACCGAATCGAAGCACGCCACGGATGTAAATGAAGCTGGCACGGCTCCTGGGCTGGCACCACTCAATTCCAGGTACTTAACGAGGTTCGCGGGAGATGGGGAGGGGCGCGCTTGGTAATTGAATGAGTGCGAGTCGAAGCTTTGGCCCGGGATTACCGATGATGAAATCAACGCCTCTCCCGCTATCCAGTTAACGTAATTAATTTTCGATTGCTCCCAGGCCCGGTTTGGATTTGTGTTGGAGGGGGCGCCCATAAAAGGCACGGTCAAAGTCGCGTGGCGTGGGGATTTTCGAAAAGATTTTTATCTGACGTTTTGTATCTCTATCCGACCCCATTAGCTATATTTATGAGCTTTTAAAGGAAATGTTAAAACTTGTTTTTAAGCTGATTAGATGGTAGTGATAATTTTTTGACCTCACAAATATAAATACTTATATTAATATATGCCTTGATAGTTTACGGAATAATGATTTAACATGAGATATAACGATTCGATTATCTTGGTTCATATTTTACTCTGTACCTATGTCTAAATATATTCGTTTAAAATTTTCTTAGTGAGAAATGTAGTGTAGAAATACCCACTACAAATTTTCATATAAGTGAATTCTTTAAATACTTCTTTAATTTTTTTTTATACATAAACACGAACTCATATGTTTATACAAGTTTAAAGGCATCAGAGCTTTCAAAAATATCTAGGATATCCTTAGGTTAAAGTTTTCCGTAAACTATTCTTGTCAGGAAGCTATTCACAGTCCACATTATCAGAAATATTGCTTGAAACAATTTTTTAATATAATAAAATGCTTCATTTTCCATCTTA
The DNA here is from genome assembly GCA_019343175.1 of Oedothorax gibbosus. Lineage (NCBI taxonomy): Eukaryota > Metazoa > Arthropoda > Arachnida > Araneae > Linyphiidae > Oedothorax > Oedothorax gibbosus. The sequence continues at coordinate 13,658,363 of CM033272.1, forward strand.
AAAATCATAAATGTTCCAAACTGAAGAAATTACGCAAATGTTTTGATTAGAATAATTGTATTTAAAAAACGAAAAATTTTTAATAACAATAAGTATGGATGGATGCTAAGAAAGCTGCCTTAACCCCTTAAAGACGGTTGGCAAGAAAATTTATTAAGCGAAAATGAGCTTTCTGCTTAGTTTTATCTTGATATACCAAATATAAGACAAATGAAGACCACAGTCAACATTTATGCAGGACAAATTAAGTTATCCAAAAACAAATCTAAAAATCTTAACGTTTTGTATTCTAAAATGGGAGTTGTAATCGCAAAGTCGTCGTAAACATGCTGAGTAAACTGGGGCATTGACTATACTGCCGGGAGCAGGTAAACTGCAGTATTCCTATTCTATACAATAGCAGTGTATATAGCACTACATACCATATCCCTATATACTAACATAAACATAGAACCTTCCCCTGATCTATTCGCTCTTACAACTTTCCGACGCCATTCCCTAAATCTCTGGGATTTCTTCCGAGAGGACTTAGATCACGACTCCAAAGTAGGCCCACGGGAGTACCCAAACACATACAAAAGAGATCTACCCCATCATAAAAAAACAAGAAAAGAATGCAGCACGACCGTCGAATCAAGAGAAAACCACTGCCATTAGTTTCCCTTTAGCCGGTTGCTGTCCAGTCCCAGGAAGTTCTGTGTTTCAGAGCAAGACTAGTACAAGTCCTATTGGTTTGACTTAACGGGCGGACTTCAAGACCTTACTTATGAGGTAGGGCATTAAGTATACTTTTATTTAGCCTATCTCAAGGTGCCTGTCCTCTAAATTGCTTTATAAAGGTTTTTAAAAAAGTATCAAAAAAAGCTACCACTCACTGACGAATCTTTAAAAATTTGTGTAAAAACCACATACAGAAGAGAATACAACTTTTTATATACATAATTACTTGAAACTTGATTTATTAATGACTTTTGAACACTATAACCATAAACGTTCTCCAAACCTTACACTCTCTCGTACGATGTAAAAAGAAGGGCAACCGGAAAAGAACTGGAAAACCCACTGGTTCAACTCAAGAGTAAATCGCTGTAAAACTGTTTTCTCCTTTGATATAGTCAGAGAGTAGTGAAACTTAAAAAAGGTTGCGATACTTTGAGTTGGAATAGTTTTGCTAAATTGATTATAACACAGCTTTTATTTTTAATAAGCGATAACACACTAAATGAAAATAAATCGTTTTTTTTTTAATGTTTCCATATTATCCGTGAAATTTTTTTAAGACTTAACTTTTTGTAGAATTGGCTTGTATCAGGTGATGTATTTCCTTCCCCCTTCCATTCTATTTCTTTGTCCAATCGGCGTTTCCATTAATTTAGTGCTCTGTTCCTATGTGACATTAATTCACCAATCGAGGCTCGAGAAAGAATTTATTTTCATTCTTTCTGTTACCACTCAAGACCTGAGAGCATACGTATTGTAACACTCATAGTTATAACTAAATTATGTATTATCATTGTAAAGCATGTTCCCACACCAATTGGCTTTTAAAACTTTTTTTTAACTTAGATGAAAGTAGCTAAACTATCATTTCGTTTGAGTACTCCATTTTTTCCAAAATGCATGAAAACGAAATGTCATCCCATCACCTTTTTTTCCAAAAAAAAGCCAAAACAAACGTCAATTTGGAGTTTATAACTATTTGGTAAGATAAAAGATGTTCAGCGAGACGAGACTAAAAGTTTGCCAACTTTTTTTTGTATGTAAAACTTTTTCCGCTGTGCTTCAAATTAATTGTCATTTCCATTTTTTTTTTTTTTTGGTGCCACTGCTTTTATTTCATGGCCTACCCAATTTTAAAAATATTTTGAGGGACAGAGATAAAGCTTGCTACTTGACAAAAACAATCGCTAGCATTATTCCCTCCATGCCCAAGAGATGGACATCAACAAATGGACGACTAAACTTGTGGTACGCTAACTTGTATAAATTTGGGTGCAACACAGGCAAGTAAGTATAAAAAAACATAAAAGGCTTGTGGTGTTAACTCAGGGTTAGAAAAGCTACGCCAGTTTTCCTTTAATAATAATTTTTACATAAAAAAGTACATGTGTTTAAATCGTAGACATGATACTAAACCTAATTTTTACTATGTATGGATGCAACAAATAAGGCTGAAAAATAATGTTAACTTATTTCGAGATAAGCAATATCAAATCTTCATTGCTTTAGCTAAAAGAGAAGAGTTAAAGATAAGTCATTTAAGATATAGAACAACAATAGCAAGACACAAGCATCTTCCTAAAGATAACTAGATACGAAGAGCCTCCTCTAAAACGTCATCCTAAGAAGATCGTCCATTGGATGGAAAAGGGGGAATCAAATTAAGGTAAATCGTTGGTGGGAGGCGGATGACAGGATGATACGATTTCGATTAATCGGATCGAAATCTCCCTCCCCCCCCCCCCCCCTCCCTGATGGCCATCTCCCGGATAGACAGAATCGAGGAGGATTGGAACGATTCAATCTCGTGGCTTAGGGCTCGAACCGTTAAGGCGCTTTGACTACGGTGACATTTTGACACGGGCTCCATCGGGAAGTGAACCATGGGATCATCCCTTCCAGAGGATTTAAAGCGGTGATCTACCTACCCCCCCCCCCCCCCATTTAATTTGGTCCTCCCACAAAAGACCCATTACCCACGCTGGGATGACCCCAAATGTCGATGGGCGCGATCGTAAGCCAGGATCCGACCGCTCTTTTATTTGCTTTGACGATCGACCCGGGATCGCTTTGTGGAGTGACAAAATGACCGAGGAATAAACTTTTTTTATGGTGGGGGGAGGGAATCTGTGTTTGTGTATGTGGGATGGATTCGAATATCTGCGGATAGAGAGAGAGGGTAGTTTATAAAAAGATTTTTGGAATTCGATTCGCGAGGATGCGTGAAAAAGAACTTGGGTTTGGGGTTGATATAAAAAAAAGTTTTCTTTTTTTTTATTTTGAATCAATATTGGTTTACATCGAGTGTTTTACTTTAAATAGAATTTTTTAACAAAAAGTCTTTAAAAGACTATTATAATTAAGAAAGAATTCAAAAAGTTTAAATGCGTTGTACTTTTATCTCGACAACTTTTAGCACGTTTTAAAAAATAATTATAAAAATGTAGTTTTAAAACCAAACAAATTTGTCTAAAATATATTTATAATTTAAATTTGAAAATATAGTTTGATGTTAGATTCTATTTTCGATGATTCTGCGTTTAATGATTTCAGAAACTTAAATTTATTATTTAATATATTGGCGAAGAAGTAATCCTCATTATATAATATATTGACTTCGTAAGGTCAATCAAAACTACAATATAATTATAAAGTACAACAGAAAATTATTAATAATTTATAAATAAATGTTTTTTAAATTAAAGAAAAACAAGATTTTTCACTTCAGCGTTGTAATCGAAATTGCTTTATTCCGAACTTGTAATTATGTTCTTCGGCTTTACATTTTTATTTCTCCAATAAACGATTTTTTTGTTTAGTTATTAAGTGTTATTTAGTATATCTTTTACATAATTTCTCGTCCTTACTAATTTTGTTCGAATCTTAGCGTGTCAATAGAACCGATAGACGGAAAGAATACCTACCAAATAGTATTTCGAACACTCACTCCAAACCTTATTTTCTATACGATTATATGGTTATAGAAAATAAAGCTTGAAGGTTGTGTTAAAAATACTAACACTATATTTGGCGCAGTGGGGCCTTGGTTAATCTCGCGCCATTAAACCCAAACATCCATCCTATAACGATATATAACTTTTTCAACAAAACCACTCGTTAAAAAATAAATAACCGATGGGTTTTGGGGTTATTCGAATCATTATTTAATCTCTTGTTCAATATCAAAGGAAAATTGGTTTTCAGGAGTTCTTTAGGAAATAGCCATCTAAACAGAACGTGACGGAAACAACAAAGAAGGATTGGAAATCCCGGATAATGGGGCTGTAAACGGGAAAATAGCCTTTATATCACTTGATTAATGACAGAATGGATTTTCGAGGAATAATACGATGTTTTCCAGCATTAGGAACGAAAAGGAAAGTGGACTTTAAGTTATTTGAACGAACCATTTGTTGTATGGTTTTGAGTTATTTGTTTAAATATTTTCATAACTTATGATTTTAAACATATCTACAAAAAAATCAATAACAAAAGTTTAGGCATTAAGAAATTCAAATTTAAATAATAAAATATACATAATTTCAAGCTTAAGACTTGAGAGATATTTTAAACCTATTTATTACAGAAATATAATCTTTAGAAAAAATTTAAAATATAATCGGTTGAAAATATCAAAGTTGGTTGTTGGTTGGTAGACATATATATTTTCAGGCTTGTGTGCTTGGTCACAAAGACCCGCTTATAAACCATCGTCATGAAGGACGGTCATGACATACACACACATACAAGACAGATGCTGCCATCTATCGCCACCTCCACAATTTAGACATGTCCCTGAAGGGGAGGGAAATAGTCTCCAGGGACCTGTACCCGTGGGAAACTGCGCAATGACCACCCACAGGACTTTCGGACCCAACAGATTTAACGAGCACGTACTCCGCATATACTCGACAAACACAAACATCCATGCCTTACCGGGATTCGAACCCGAACCCAGAGGCTCCAAAAGGCTAGCTCCCTAACCGCTGCACCGCCGGGTCGGCCTATCAAAGTAAAGTAAGGTAATCGTTTCCGGCTGCATATTTCTAGCCTCCTCTAGGAGCTTTAACACAGCCAATAACGCCTCGTAATTTAGAACCCTGGTCAAGTCACGAGGTCGACACCTGAGCGGGCACCCAACGAAACTTCGAGCGACATCGTACGCTAACGCCGTCGGTACTTTGGACTCTACAGATTTAACGAGCACGTCTGGCCCAGTGTACTCGGGCCCATCCGTGAATTGAGGTTTTTTCTACTATTTCCAGCACAGATCCGATTTATAGGATGACTGCCACTAGGTGGGATTCGAACCCCCGCACTCCTGAGAAGGTTGAATCTCTAGGCTGATGCCCTAACCACTCGGCCACGGACGGGCCTCCTATCAAAGTTTTTTATTTGGTTTGTAACATTCCATGTATACCTACTTCTAGTCTCGAAGAGAAGTTTTAACACTACCACGTTACGTCTCGTGATTTTTTTACTAGGGTAAAGGGACTATAATGTAAAGTGTTTTGCATTGAAAACAAGTTTACATTTTTGGATAATTTTCTTATTCTTCAAAGGAAAAGTACTTTAAAGTCATTTTATAAAGTAAACACATTCACTGTATTATATACACAATAAAATATACAAAAACTTAGCTGTAAAAAGAATATCGTTTCTGTAAAAAATTTATACAGTTCATTTTAAATGATAGAAAAGAAAACATTGTTATTTCTTCAAAATCCAAAATATTGGATATTGTCCATTGTCCAGGTTAGATAGTGCACGGATTTTTTTAATGTATTTGGAATGTAAGAAAAAAATTAAAGAGAAAGTGCTGAGTTGTCTTATGTATTGTGAAAGTCGATTGAACAAGAAAATTGAAAAATGAGGTTTTTGAAATCGAAACAAAAGTATTAGAGTCTCTAAAAGTAACTTTCATTTTACAACTAATACTTTGAAAATTCTCAAGTCTACAATACTAGATTTATAAACCCGGCGTTACACGGGAGTACCTTTAATAATGGTAACTTTTATTTTATGCCAATCGATCCCCCTCCATACTAAAGAGACAAAAAACAGGATATTATAACCTCCCATACTAAAGTCAGCACAATGTAAATTGGATGTCTTACTGGATCCCGTCCCTTCTATAGTAGTTTGAATGCTTCCACTTAGAAAACGGTGAAAACGCATAATGTGCAGAGCTAGAATAGTTATCTCTATTCCAGACAAGGGACATTGTAGCAGATATCTTACAAACCCCTACAACATATCTCACAATTAATTCCCGGACTTCCTTAGGCATACGCATCGTGTGTACCATACTTGCCAACAAAGACGGAGAAGAAAACAGACATGCACCGTCTACTGAGATTGAAAAAATTTGATTGAAAATAGTAAACACTTTCCATTTGAGGCATTGATATTCCTCCATTCACTCCATTCACTGTCACAAAATCACTCCATTCACTTACATTTGTAAATTAAATTAAATCAATTTGAGTAAATCTGATCAAGAATTAAAAATGAAATAAAGATTCTCAATAAATATAAAAATCAAATAATAGATTTTTAAGGAAAGAAAAGCAAGTAATAATGTTCAAATTTAAATCTTACATAATAAAATCACGTGCTTTTTTGTGGACTTAATTTTCACCCTCACTGAAATTTCTTCCTATTAAAAAATTTCGATAAGTCCTATGTTTACAACAATCATGCGCAATGCTATTCCTATCGATAAATTGGCTCACGTTTTACCTCCTTCCTCTTCTTTGGGTAGGAATTTCGAAAAATTGCTTCTTAATTAACGTTTTGAGTTCAAAACGAAATAAGGTTCTAAAATTTGGCGCTGGTTCAGGTGCCGACTTCTTCACTTGATGACGACTTCACAGTTATGACGTGTGTGAGGTTAAGTGAAAGCTCGAGAACCTACAAGGCCAGAAACAGACAGCCGGGGAGGGGGGGCCAGGAGGCCTAGTGGGTTTGATCGCCGCCCATTACGCTAACAGTCTGTGAACTGTACCGGGTGTGGGCTCGATTCCCGCCTTCGCTCTGGGTGTACTTTCTCTCTGTATGTCAGTAAACATTCTGCATCTGTCTGTCTTACCTGACGAAGGTTTATAAGCGGGTCTCTGATCAAGCACACAAGCCGGAAACTACATGTATCAACCTTCTAACCTTATCTGTAACAGATTAGTTTTGGTAGAATTAACGTCACATGAGAGCCATACAAAGGCTAGTGCCGACGGGTGGTTTAGAACAGCGATCAAGTGACGAGGCCGACATTTGAACCGGCACCCAACACAACCATATAGCGACATCGTACGACTATTTACAACCGAAAACATCCTCCTAACACTAATCTCTTTCCAGAGCCCTCCTCCCCGTGCAGCGGGAGCCGCCCCTCCCCGCCCCTCCGCGACTCCCCCCTGCACCCCCGTTGCCCGTCGGTGTCGGTGCACGGGTTCTACCCCCCTCCCCCCCTCCGCCCCCACCCGGACGACATGGACCCCCCCTCTGCGAAGCGAGTCTCCCCCGGACTCACGTGCGTGGTGTGCGGGGACACGTCGAGCGGCAAGCACTACGGCATCCTAGCCTGCAACGGATGCAGCGGATTCTTCAAGAGGAGCGTAAGGAGGAAGCTCATCTACAGGTGAGGCCCTTGTGTTGTGTAGCTCTAGTGCGATGATAATTGAAGAGTACAGGGGGAAAACAACTTCATTGCACAGGAATCTGTCTGTATAAGGATTCTTTAGCAACAATAGCTAGTCATCGCCTAATTTGGTGGAAGGGAACAGGTTACTCACTTTGTTTTTCTCTCGCGGCAACCCTGATTCAAGCCAGAGATCAGTGGACACGAGTCACACGTTTTGTACTGCGAAAGAAGATCCGAGAGAGAAACCTGTTTCATGTCACCAATGTCCGCCAAGCACACCAGAATACGGGAAGATTCCTGTGCAATGAAGTTTTTTTCCCCTATACTCTTTAGTTCCTTACCTAACAGGTGAGCTTTGAAAATATAGGTTTATAGAGCTCATTTCATTTGCAAAGGTTTTGCCGGTACCCTGTAAAAAAATCTGTTACTTTTACAGAAGAAAACCGTACTTTTTCAGGAAAAATACTGTTGTTTTCTTTTACAGTATTTTTCTGTAAAAACACTAAAAACAAAAACAAAAAAATGTTTTTTACTTAAAACTTGTAAAAAAAACACCGTCAACAAACAGCGTATTTACAATTTGTCTGCTAAAAAAACAGCTTTTGAGTAAAAATTACAAATTTTTCTTATAAAACAAAACAGATTACGTCGGTAAATTTTACTGTATTTTTCTAGCACACCAGCTGACAGTTTTTTTTCCGTAAAAACTACAGACTTTTTTTACATTGTAAAGTTTGCCGTACTAATAGTGACGGATGATCTCATGACAATATGTTAAAACAAGTCTATCTTACACATACCATACGACGGAAGCTAAAACCGTGCTTACCTGAGTTTTTTTACATATTTTTTTCGATGCTTAGCATATGCTTATTTATAAGCCCCACGTTTGTGCTTGTTTAGATTGCCTCTAAGTTAATTAGTACGGTTTTTTTTAAGCTGACGCGCAAAACAATGCTTTACAATGGATTAAAATAATTGACAAAAGCAATATCAAGGAATTTGCTACACATAGACATAGACAAGGCTTATCAATTCCTAAGAATACCAACAAGGTCGGAAACAATAGGTAAACAAATTGTGGATGCTACTTATAAAACACTATTAAATTTCTCCATAGAACAGAATTTAATGTCATTTGTCAACATGTTTTTTTTGGCAAAACCATTCGATAGTATAAATAAAAAAGAAAAAGCTTTAAAAATAAAAATATATAATTTTCTATGTCACATTTTCGAATGTATAATGATTTTCCTATCGAACTCAAATTTATAAGCTTAATAGAGTATATAGAAACTGCACTTAATTTTTTTTATGAATATGCCTTAAGTAAACCAACTCTCAACAAAGAACTATATGGGCCTAAAACGAACAAATTACGCCTTTTATATTGATGAATCCTCATGAAATTATATTAGGCGTATAAGAGTATAAAATGTAAATAATTTTCAATTTCTTTCTGAACAAGTTTGTAAAAATACTGAAATCTATCCAATATCAAATTTGATTTTTTATTATATTTTCTATATTTTATAGATGCCAAGCTGGAACAGGAAATTGTGTTGTAGACAAAGCTCATAGAAATCAGTGTCAAGCCTGCAGGTTGAAGAAGTGTCTTCAAATGGGCATGAATAAGGATGGTAAGAAACCATATATGTTAAAAATTTTGAACATCATTCACATCCAAAATTATGAAAATGCTAGTATACTTCAATAAAAATATATTTTTTTAATCCTAAATTTATACTATAAATACTCTTGTAAAAATATTCTTCACTGCCAGATTTCATTTACGATATTAACAGGTAGTACTCAAAAGTGGATTTTATTTTCATTTATGTAGGTGATAGGGTAAAATATGAAGTCGGTGAGGTGGTGAAATTAAAATGGTCTCCTCAGTAATAAGTGATAGCTGAAATCTAATAAGCACATTTTAAGACTCGGGTGACTGATGACAAGATTACAATACAGACTCTTGTGTGATCAGTCGAGAGAAAAATTTGTATTTTCTGCTCTTGTGATTTGTGGATTTTAAGGAATAAAGAATCGCACGATTGATTTGGTTTTTACTTTTTTAAAAACATGCTTAAAATATAATTAATCTAAAAAAATATTGTAGCTCAAGTTGCTGACGATAAAATAATAAATTAGTTCTATGCAAAAATAGCTTCATAGAAAAAGAGGACGAATGTCGAGGCAGGTAAGAAGAAGACAACCACCTTTTATTTTAAGTTCAATAATATTTCATTATTTAAGCGGGAATTTATATGTTTTTAATGAATATTCAAGTATTTCATGAATATTTTCTTATATTTTCTGTGGATTGTCAATTTCAATTTATATCTTGAAATCATTAAAGGTAATAACATTAAAAGGACGAAAACTTTTTAATTTAAAGTTTTACAAAAACTGTTGTAGAACTTTGTACTATACGCCCAACTAATTGTCAGGTAAAAGGTGAACCATTTTTGCTGTCTCTTTTTTAAAAAGAAAATTTCGTCTGTTTATAAATTAATAGAAAAAAACATATTTTCATTAAAATCTTAACGTTACTCCAGATTCATGTGGAGTGATGTTACACAAATAACTTCGTATTACTCGGCAAAATCTGTGGCAGCAAGTTCTGCCTCTGGTTTTACGGAGTAACGCTTTGGTTTTATGGAATAACTGTGTCCTAGCGTCCCGTAAATGTTTGAAATATACACACAAATGCTATCTATGGAATTGTATGAGACGATTGCTGGGTTAAGCAAAAGCACATAAAATTTTAAACAAGATTAATGAATTTTTGTATCGCAAAATAGGAGTAAACTACTATTGTGTAATGTTACTCCGCAAATTTCGTGTAACGTTACTTTGTAAAGTTGGTATAACGTTACTCCGTCTAATTGTTGCAACGTTAATCCGTAAACTTGGTGTAAAGTTGCTTCATAAACCTGGTGTAAAGTTACTCCGTAAATCTGGTGTAACGTTACTCGGCATATTTGGTGTAACGTTATTCCATAAATCTGGAGTAATGTTACTCCGTAAACCTGGTGTAGCGTTACTCCGTAAACCTGGTGTAACGTTACTCCGTAAACCTGGTGTAGCGTTACTCCGTAAACCTGGTGTACGTTACTCCGTAACTGTGTAGGTACTCCGTAACCTGGTGTAGCGTTACTCCGTAAACTGTGTAGCTTACTCCGTAAACTGGTGTACATGAATTGAGAACTTGTTCTACCTTTCATGAGAACGTTACCAGCCGGTTTTACCGTGAAAATACCTCCGACCAAAAACTCTCCTCTCTCGCTGCAGCGGTGCAGAATGAGCGTCAGCCGCGGAACACGGCGACGATCCGGCCGGAGAGCCTCACCGAGATGGAGTCGGAGCGGCTGATCCGCGACGGGGTGGCGGCCACTGTGGCCTACCACCACCCGCACCACCGCGCCATGCACCACCACATCATGGACGCCACCAAGAAGGAAGGTAAGGGGAATCCATACCCCCAGGTGACCATGTTGGGGAAATCGGGACAAGCGTTATTTTGGACCTATAAGCTAAATACTTCGATTATTTGCCCACGAATGCTTAGATCAAGGATAGAATTTTAAGAGGTAGCATAATTGATCGATGCTGATAATTTTAAATTAAATATAAATCGATGCAGTAGTAATGTCGTAATATATATAAAAAAAGCTTTAAAATGTTTTTTAAATACTGTCAGTTAAATTTGCAGAAATATATATAAATTTAGTAGAGTTCGTACCTGTGGGTGTGAAATTGTAAAATTTAATTATGTTTATCCGATGTTGATGAATAAGGACATTGATCCTTTTTTTCAGTTTAGAAGCGCAATTATACAGTTATTAATTATACAATTATGTATTAGTTTAGATAAGAAAAATAAAATCTTATGCTTCTTTGAAGCTGAATAAAAATAATAAGTTTATTTAATTTTCTTAGTGATTTAATCTTCCATAAAAATAATCATATGTACTATAGTTTTTAAAAAATCGGATTTTATAGTTTTATTTAAATCATCAATCGTCTCCTACTATTCCAGAGATAGATAAATGGTTAATTTAAACATTTGTGGGACGTTAGGACACAGTTTTTTTTACAAAATATGTTCTGATTTTTCCCAGACACATGGTCACCATAACCCCTACACCCTAGTATTTTTTTTTAATCTTATATGTTCTGTTACCTTGTTTGTTGCGGTTTTTTTTAATCTTTTGTTCTGTTACCCTTTTTTATAGTCGGGCTTTGTTTTTCTTTGTATATTTTTGTTGCTTCAGCACTTTTCGGTTCGCAGCCTTCTAATAAATAAGATGATTTCAAGCACCTTCAAATAAAAGTTGTATATTACCTAACGTCTGCGGCATTTATAAAATATTTTTAACTAGAGCGCATTTATTTTATAATCGAATGAAAAAATTTAAAAAAATAAGAAAAAGTAATAGGAAATAAAATTTTGATAATTAAAATACTCTACATTTTAAAGTGATTAATCTTTCATTTTTTCCAAGTTTGTAACGCCACGCATTTTAATTCGATTAACTATAAATTTATTTGAAATGCTCTAAATCATATTTTAGGCTGCGGGTCGTATTTATTATATAAATTTTCGTTTATAATTATAGTATTTTTTTATTTCTTGGGTTATTATAGATAACTTTTGTTTTATCTTTAAATATATCTTGATTATATAGTAAATCTTTGTCTAAGAGTTTTTACTAATTCACTTCTGTTATATGTGAAATAGTTGAATAAAAAAAGTTCATTTGTTTTAAAAAAAATACTTTTTTTATTTGAAATACAGTTACTACATGGAAAAGGTATTTTTTCAATACTCAGGTGATCCAAAATATTTTAATATGCGAAAAAACCTCTAATATTATTTTGAGAGAAACAAAATAGCAAATTTTAGGTTGTTTTCTTTTTTTTTTTGAAATATTAAAATTGCTTAGGTTTAATAATCTTAAAATATAACGAAGAATTAAGATTAAATGTAAATTGGCTTTGGGGAAATAAGTGAAAGCTTAAAATAACGCTAAAAAAATTATCTTCATAAAATAAATGCTATTTGTGGAACCGAAAACAAGATTGATGCGATAAAAAATATAAAATCATTTTTAATTAAACCTTAAATAGTAGTTATCGGTGTTGCTATTCACAAAAAAAGATACAATTTAAAATATAGACACTTATGTTTGCAATTTGTGCATGGGCTGTTGGTTTGTGCTGAACAACAAATATATGCTTTTATAAAAATTAGTTTCCCCTATTTTAAATTTTCCCCTTACTTGGATTCCTCTTACCTTTATTTAAAAATTCAAAAACTTTGAACTGCAATCACAAGAATTTAAAATAGAATTACTATGCATCTCTTGAAACAACATTGTCCAAGCACAATAAATGGTTGTATTTTTTCAATTATAATAATTATAATAAATTTTATTAGGGAAATTAAGTACTTTATGACCATCGGTGATTGTTAGACATTCCAGTTAATTTATATGGAGAGGAGTTTCAAAATTAGTAAAGTAATCTAGATTTCCCATAGAATCTCAGAGATTTATTGCAGCTAGGAAATTCATTGATACAAAATAAAACTATTATTCTTCGATATGCAAAAATATTATTTCGTAGTAATAACCGAATGAAAAACATTTTTGACAATGTCATTAAATGATGCTTATTTTTGATGACCGAATTAATTATGTAATTCATTTGAAAGTTCTTAGAAATGTCAAAAATAATATTAAAGTTAAATTTGAAATACTAAGTTTTGTTTAATACAAGTATGTTATCAGATATCATTATTAACAGACAAAATAACTATGTGTATTAAATACTAACATGCCAGTTCTCCATTTAAATAAAAAAAGGACCACGGATACATATTTTTATACTTATCAATCCGCATTAATACATGAGTGAACCCAAAAAAGGATAAGGTACAGATTTACTGTTCATGCTTCATTAGCTAAGTTTTTGTAATCACTTAAACAGTTTTTTTTAATATAAAAAAATAAACCAAAAAATTCTTAATGTTTTACAGAATATTCATTTTTTAAGCTTCACCGCACACATTGAAGAACCCGTAGCTTAAAATTACCAACAATATGGTATCCTTTCCTTAATGCAATTAGCAGCCTGAAACCCAACAGACCCCAGCACACAAAAAACTTAATAAAAAGAATTAAAGGCACAATGGGCTTATTACCTGTGAGAGAAACGCTTGGGAATTAAAAAGAAAAAATATTTAGAAGTTTAATTTTTAATAAGTAGAAATGCTCCTTGGATAACAAAAAAAAATATTAAAAAACGGAAATTATCGTGGAACACGATTACAAAAATTAACGGTTGAAAGAAAAGTCTTGCTTGCAAAGAAATGTTTATTCAAGTGTGAGAAAAAATAATCTTTTTTGTGAGTTTTTGTTCGCGAAATTTAATTTTCTTAAAACAATGAACTGATAGGTAGTAAACTAATATTCTTCCGGAATAGACCGATTACTTTTTTTAAGTATCTCACTCTAGAACATAAGAAAAGGGGTTTTTTTTCTTGGAAGAGTCAACATTTTTTGACATAATGTTTGCGCCATTGGGTTGAGTAATTATAAATTTGTGATATTTTTTATGCTATACCTGATTAATATTTTTATCACTTAAATTTTACTTTAAAAAAATGCTTTGTTTATATGCTACGTATATGGAAAGGTTTTTTCAGTTCTTTATAAAAATTAAATTACCTGGTGTTTATTAAATTAGAGATCTAATTAAAAGAAATAAGACATACAATCTAAAAAAAGTTTTGTAAGGGTCTGTTGGCTATTGCAAGAAAAACTGATTTTTTTTTGCGTTGTGGGGGTGATACTACTTAATTGTATTAACGCTGTGAATTTGGGAGAACTTTTATTTTTGTGGTATAGTTAATTGAATCTAACGAAGTGAAACCCTTCTTATTTTGTGCTAAATCTGTTTTTCATGTGTTAATTAGACTCAAGCAGAAAAAATTCACAAATCTTTAAAAATGAATAAATATTTTTTTAGTGTATTTTGGTAGTTTTTTTCGAAAATATCTATGCATTTATTCAAAAAGCTAATTAAAAATTTTAGTAAAAAATAATTATTTAAAATATTAAAAATTTGGTTAATTTTTTAAGAAATTTTTTTCTATACCAATAAAATAAATCTATCTTTAAACAATTGTAATTACCTAGGGTCGTTTATTTTCAAATCCCCATAATATACGACTGAACTGATATTAAGTTTGTAACTTTTAGGCAGGTATAATTTGAAAAATCACTTCCTATAGGAACTATTTTGTATATACTTAAAGGAATAAATATGGACAAAACAAGGCACTTTTTTTTTTAAATGGACCTTAGATACTGTTGATCACCAGCAATTGTGGACCGGAAGGTTTTGTAAATAGGGCCATTCTTTAAAATTCAATTTTTATTCTGAAATGAGTAAAAATCAAACATAAAACTGTTTTTCAGCAATCATGAAAAATTTATTAACTCATAAGCAACGAAATATTGACGAATTATAAGCAAATTATTCCTAATCAACATTTGAGAGACAACATTGCCTTAAGAACTGCAGGTATTGTCACTCTAAATCAACAAAAAATATAGAGACATTTTAATAAAAATTTCATTTATCTTTTACTTACCCTAGTAACATTGTTTCTCGAAATTTGCCCGATCGGCCATCGATCGTTGATCGGATTTAGCAAAACCTCACCGGTGATCGCATTCGTAATCCGAAAGTTCACGAGACGGCATCAGCAATCAGTGACCGAAATCCTATCGATAAAAGTCATCGATTCGATATCGGTCAAAGGTGAAAATTTGATCAACATACGTTTCATCGGAAAAATTATGAGTATCGATATCGTTAACGATAAGAAACCGAAAAATTTGGATTTTTTATTTTAGTACACACAAATTGCGTTAAATTATTTCGAAAACTTAATTTCTGAAAAATATCATGTTCAAACTAAAAATAGTTATTTTTCAATTGCGCGTAAAGATAAATATTTTTACTGTATGATAACTATTGCTTTTATTTACTTCGAAATTATTTTTTTTTGCCATGATTAGTTTTTGAAAAACTTAACTTAAATAAAACAGATTTTTGAATAAATATTATGAACAAAGAAACTTTTCAATACGTATGTTACCAAGAGTTATTTTGAAATTTCACATATTTCTATTAAAGTTGTTGACTCAAATAAAGTAATATTTAAAAGGAATTTGCAACCTGCAAAAGAAAATCCCTATTTCGTTATCAATAACATAAAACTTTAACGAATATCCTTTTGATCTCTTTAATTACACGCAAATACATTTCAAGCTTCCATGGCCGCGACGACTAATGCGCAGTTCCCCGTTGGAAGGCAAATGGGAGGATTGTTGGTTCTGTCCTGCCTCCGAAGTTCGCGATGCACCATCATATACCGGTCTGAATATTACCTGGCCAACAGAAAAAAATAGTGGCGCCATCTCGTTTAAAAGTTTAAAACTTTTGTACTAACGCATCGTAAACTGTTCGGATTTTTATCGGAAAGTGTACGAAATTCTATCGAACGATGAGATTTCGAGTACTACTCATCGGATTCTTATCGATTTCTTCTTGATATTTGATCGGAATTTCATCGGTAAAACTCATCGTACGCTGTACGATCGAACGGACATAACGGATGTGTTATCGACGTAAAGGGCAATTCTCGATGAAAATCCGATATTCAAATTCTCATCGGCTCACCGGCGAATGATGAAAATTCGATTATTGGTCGATGAAAAATTGCTACTAGGGTAGAAATGTAACTTTTTAGCAATATTTGTTTTGCAATGAACATAGTTGCTAAGACTATACTAAGTTAGTACTTCATTTACATATATTATAGTACTGCAACATAAAAAATAGGTTAATTTTTATATAAATCACACAACTTCTACGAAGAAGGATTGGTTGGTTGCAAATTAATCTAAAATCTAACCAATCAGTTGTCCTAAAAGCTGTCTTGGTCCGCGGTTCCCTGCCAAGTTCATATCGAAAGCGGCACTGACTACTCTTTTCCAGCACTATTCAGTTGTTTTGGAGACCAAGTTCTTTTGTTCTACGCACCATAGATTCGAGTTTAGACTTTTTTTTCTGTGTGCCCTAGTGACATAGCAATCCTACGTTAAATTTTTAAGCTTGCCAAAAGTTGTCTATGAGCATACTGACTATTATATCATAGCTGTACCAAAACAGAATATGCATATAATAGGAAAAAAATTCTGAAGATCATAAAACTCGTTGGCTATTTTTATCATTAGCTACTCCGTTGAACATATGCAGCGACGATATATTCGGTCGACAAGAGTTCTTTGCCTTTAGATGCTGGAAAATATTTTTTTTAGTATGGAATTTGGTATACGGTATAACTAATGGAATATTTTATTCACAATTTGATGATGTAAATAATTTCAGGTATAGAAAAGAGTATTATTTTTACCCGTTAGAAGAGAACAGATTTTCTTGCTTTTTTCTAACACGTGATTTTAATAAAATTTCTCAACCAGTAGTTAGAAAAAAAATAAGTTATAGACACAAAGAACAACTTTCACTAGAGGTACATTAGAGCTATGAGTGACTTTCCTTGCAATTTTAAACTGCGGTAAAGTAAAAAATTTCTTAAATGGAATTTCTCAGTTATATTCAAATAAGTTAAAGGTTTTTTTAAGTATATAATTTAGCACATGATATTACTAATGAAATGTTTCAAGCAGCATTTTGACTAAACGGTATGACTTTCAAATGCAACTCCTGAGCTGGCAACCAGCGCCATATTTCCCGTTAAGTTACCATTGTTTCGTGGTAGGATTTACATCGCACAAGGCTACATATGAGAAATTTTTAGAACAAATGCTACGCAATGGGCAAATGGCTTTTGTTTCCATACTACGTTTATAACGTAAAAAGGAGGAATCTTTTATAAAGCCTATATCCGTCTGTCTATCATCCACTTTCCATAGCCCAAATCCACTTTCGTCCACATCCTTTACATTCCGCTTACCATAGCCCAAATACTAAAAACAAGTGTGAATGATACGTTAGTCCTTTTTTGCAAAGGTGTTTTTGTTAGGATTTGATTGTCCCACACAATAATCTAGTGATTAACTTAGGTAGGTGTCATTTTTGTTTCAATTTTTAATCCTATAAAATGCAACCGCAATTCTTATTGGATAAGTGGATGATAAACAGCATCAGTGTATTAACAACACTCCTTCCTATATGAGTTTTATTGCAATTTCGGACTTATATATCCATTAAGCAAAAACGTTTTAAGAATAGTAGTAATAATTTGTTATACAATTATTTTTTATGATATATAAGTTTTAATCGGTTGGACAAAGATAGTTTTTAGCTTCAAAACTCCAAAGATAAAGGTTCAATTATCTTAGTCCGTTGTGTCCGAAATTTATTCGGTGAACCCTTCGAGTTCACGTTTACGGGTATCGACTGTAGTTGGAATGAACGTTTTTAGTGCAAAACTGCGGAGATAAATTTTCAATTCATAAACCCACATATCTCAAAGGAGATTCTCTTATTTCATTACAGCCTTAGACGCGCACATGTCTGATATATCCTCCCGAGAAGAGATGCTCGAGCAACAGCAAAGGCAGCAGCAGCAACAGAGCGGGGGCATCCAGATGGTGGGCCCCAGTGGGCCCGCGGTCAGCTACGGGGCTCCCCAAGAAGTGGGCCCCGTCTTCAGTTGCCCCCCTCCCGGGCAAGAGACCATTTACGAGACTTCTGCCAGATTGCTCTTCATGGCGGTGAAGTGGGCCAAGAATCTGCCATCCTTCGCCAACCTGCCCTTCAGAGATCAGGTATGTAAAAGTGTCGTCAAGTAGAATAACTTCTGTCTGATATTTCAAAAATGCCGAAAGTCTGTTAGTTGATTGCTAAGAATGTTTGATAATAAAACGTCATGTTTCAAAAGCAACTAACGAATTGCCAGAGCTTTTAACTTTGCAATTTTTACATGCCTTACCTAAATTAGTCATCAATTGATAACTTATTACTCTTTTCATCATCCCATCAGTTGATCCTCTTGGAGGAGGCGTGAACCAAGCTGTTCCTGTTATAGACAAAATCCTAAAATTTTGAAGCAATACCTTTACAAACATTGTAATTTCAAAACTAATGCATTAAGCCTTTGGGACTGACTACTCTTCTGAATCGTTTACTTTTTAAATACTATAATCATTACCAACTAATTAGTCCCATCAATTGCTAATTCATTCCTATTTTCATCTGTCCTTCAGGTAATCCTTCTTGAAGAAGCCTGGTCCGAGCTGTTCCTCCTGTGTGCCGTGCAGTGGTGCCTCCCTGCAGAAACTGCCCCTCTCTTCGCCCCCACAGAACACTTACAGGCGGGTGGCCTGTCCAACGGGAAAGCGGCCCTCACCCTTGCAGACGTGAGAACCTTACAGGAGGTACTGGCCAGGTTCAAGGGGGTCGGCGTCGACCCAGCAGAGTTCGCTTGCCTCAAGGCCATCGCTCTATTCAAAGCAGGTAAATGGAGGTCTTACTTCTTTTACTTTATGAAATCAGTATTATCAAATCACTAGCATCCATAGAGTTAAGAAGAAGATGAAGATGCTGCTGAACAACCGATACAAAAAAGCGGTTTGCCAAGTGAAGCTATCGATCGCTTTGTAGTAAACCTAAACAAAAGCTCTCGGCGAAGTATTTGGCACTATTCTAAAGTAGAATTTGTATTGAGTTATTGCACCGACTTGGAGACTTTTTGACTCTCTAATAAAACTATAATTATAACGCATTTTTCTTACTTTTTAATTGAATGACTACCATCTTGTGTAAATTCAGATCTCATGCTACAGCCTACAACTGCGCAAACTGTGATGTTTTGATTTGTAATCAACGCCTTTTAAAGAATAAAATTATGCGTTTTACATTGAACTAACGTTGAATGAGCGGTTTGTTTAGACTTACTATTGTTACTTGACGACTTTCTGATGGCTTCGTTTAATTTCGCGTCAAGCATCTCCATCTTCTTCTTAACTCTATGCTAGCATCAATATTTGGAAATGCTAAAGGTATATTAAGAGGTCTAACAAAGATATATGATTCAGTGCATCTTTAGACTATCACATATCCACTTCATCCTCTAGACCCTTGAATTTTAATTTTTACGTTATTTCCTAAACACGCAACCATTCATGTAATATCATAGAAGATACAAGTTTGCTAAGACAATATTTAATTTTTCTTTTCAGATGCCCGTGGTTTGAAAGATGCGCATCAAGTGGAAGGCTTGCAAGACCAAGCACAGCTCATG
Organism: Oedothorax gibbosus; assembly: GCA_019343175.1. Lineage (NCBI taxonomy): Eukaryota > Metazoa > Arthropoda > Arachnida > Araneae > Linyphiidae > Oedothorax > Oedothorax gibbosus. Next base: position 13,678,069 of record CM033272.1, read on the forward strand.
TTGCAACAGCATGTGAAGACTCAGCATCCTACACATCCTTTCAGGTGATTATTTATTATGATTCATGTACAACCTCGTAATTATAGTAAAAATAGTATTTTAAAGCGATTCTTTGAAAAGAATGTGCGAATTTACTTTTTTTTATGGTGCGCAACACACTTTGAATCTTATTTTTGAAAGACTTAAGTTTTGAAGAATCTTACTTCGCATAAGTAATTAAAAATTGTATTGTCTCGTAATTAAATAAAGTTATTTTTACACAATTCCAATGCCTGTTATGTTTACGTTTTGAATTATTTGAAGTATTAAAGAAGGGAATAATAGAAATGTGGATAAATTTAAGTTATAAATATTAAGTTAATCTTCAACTAAAAAAATTTATATGTGTGTATAAGACAGATAGTAACAATTTCCTCTTCTCCATTTCAGATTTGGCAGGCTGCTCCTAATGCTCCCGTCTCTGCGCTATGTCCCATCCGACCGCATCGAAGGCATGTTCTTCCACAGGACGATCGGGAACACATCCATGGAAAAGCTGCTGTGCGACATGTTCAAGTGTTGAATTCTTCACTTCATTGAACTATACACAAAAGTTGATACTAGGGACGCACAGTAGAAGCAATACAACTCATCGACGAAGAGATTATTTTCGAAAGAGGAAGTTTAGTTTCATCAATGTGCCAAACTAAATAGAGAATTCGACCTCGGTAACAAGCGGTTACGTGATGGCAGCGTATGGGCGGGACAACACCTTTAGAAGCTTCACTTGAATGAAGCTGAGAAAATGTTTATTCAATGAGCGAAGCTTTGTTTCAGTTATTAGTAATGATTTTCCTCACTTTGCTAAAGTAGAATTCAGTACAATGAAGACCAGTCGAATCAAGTTCAGATGAGAGGCCCCAAACACGGTGGAAGTAGTTTTATATACGACTAGTTTAATTACATTTTGTTTACGTTTAGGCCTGATACTCTATTCAGCTTGGCCTTGTGTTTCAGTTGAAACAACATCGTATTATAAGCTTTAAATTGTTCATCTATAACGGTTAAGAGTTCAGGGCGAAAGGATAGATCTAGAAATCATACCTCGTAATTATGAATGATTAAGAGATGGCTATGAAACAGTACCCTAAAGTAACAACCTGAAAAGCGTCAGGGTATTGAAAAATGAATGAGTTTAAAGTGCACTAGACCAACACCGAAAGCACTATATGCACTGTAAAACACTAACTATTTTATTACTAGTTGGTATTTTTCACTCCTTATATATAATGGAGGTATTTGTTTATCGAACCCATATCCCTATGTGTATGAGATAATACAGAAACCAACCCGGAGACGTTACAGACGACTACCCGGTGGCGTTATTTTTGCATTTTGAATAAATTACAAAACTTCCCTTTTGAAAATTAACTCTTCATATGACTTTGTTTTGTGTTATACCTTCTTCAACTTTTTCCAAATGTCTTTTGATTGCATCAACTTAATGGAAAGTCAGAACTTCAAAGATGCAAGAGTTTTAAAAATAAACGGAATTTTATAAGCTTGAGAACGACGGCATTTCAATTCTGTATAACAAATCTAAAGGGATTTTAATCCTTTATAGTAACATACCCCTTTAGCTAAGGTGTACAGATTTTTCAAACTGGAAGATATTTAAGAAAAATCTGTTAAAAATTATTTGTAAAAAATGTAAACTTTTTTTAAAGTCAATATGTTATATATGTTTGTAAATATTTTGTTTTGAGAAGAATATATATAAAATAGAAATTACTAAATCTTTTTTTTTCACCATCAAATAATTTTAGCACATGGAACTGAAAACAAACTTATTCACTTAATATTATCCTAAAACCTTTCATGAGCAATTTAATTCGAAACAAATATTTTTGTAAGAGTTATCGGTTGACGCGTTTGTCTTTCTCTTAAAAATAAAGACATAAACCGTATTATACGTGTAGTTTAATTCAAGGTTCTATAAAAGTTGGAGATTTGTTTAAAAATTAATATAAATTTATAAATAATTATGTATTTTTACATTTTGAATTAATTTATTTGTTGCCTTTACTTTAAAAAAATGTGAAAATAAAAAATAAGTTTGAAGTGTTCACATTATTTTAACGGATATGCATATGTATGACTAGGTTTTGGAAAAAATCTCAGTTTTATAATTAAAATGCTTTGCCCGCATAATTTATAGTGCACATTAATCCTAAACCATAAATTCAATATCTGTATAAATTATTCGATTGGCTTAAAATTTTGATTGTTTTGGTGTTTCGGTTCTAATTTATAAAGAATGAATTGATAAACTAAAACATATCGTTTAACGCAACTTTGAAATTAAGATATCGCAATGTAATGATAACATGTTTCTTCTAATGATCATTACTTATATTGTACAAAAAATATTAAAAATAAATTAGATTTAACAAAGACATTTTAATGTGTTGATTATTAGTGGTTATTTATTCAAATAAAAATTTTGCTGTTTTGTAACTCATTTAACCAACTTTTCAATCCAAAATCTGTGTTTATTCAACATTACGTTCCTTTGCAAAAATTCATTTACATCACATTGCTGAGTGATGTCTAATTCATTGGCCAATTTTAATAAATATTAGTCTCACTTATCTTAAATAAGAAGTCGTTGTTTGGGAGATGGAGTGACAAATGATTTTTTTTTTCTGTACGCTTATTTTTATTGTTGTTATACTTAAAAAAGTTATTTTTACAGTTAACAGTAGAATAAAAAAACTTTTCATTTTTTAAGTCAATTTTTCATATAAATTTATGATTTATTAAGAGAAAATTTAAGTGTAGAATATTAATATCGGTTTAATTTGAATAATAAATTATGCATAGATGAAGGTTGTATAATATTGTATAGATCTATGTCTGGAAGTATATAATGAGTATTAAATGGTTAAATAAGTCGTTGGCCTATTTGTAGTTTATTTATCTAAATGTAGAAACAGTTTATTCTCTCATTTATTAAAATTTATTTAATTGATTTTATTTCATTATAAACAGGAATAAAATAAAAATTATTTTCCCGCACAAAAACCATTCTGATGTCTCAATTCTTCTCAGAAATGTCCTTCACGATGGTATGGTAAAAACACGGGTCTAGGAGCGCGAAAAATCTAAATCGAGCCCTGTAACCATTGAAAGCTCAAAACGAGAATATGAATTATAGTAAGACACCGTCGCTAAGTAAAAGTAGCCTTTATACTTATATACGTTGAAAAAATAAAGAAATAATAATAATAATAATAATAATAATCGAATAAAACTACTAACTTCCCTATAGAGGAAGGAATCATTGTAAAACTGTTTTCTCCTTCATTAGAGTCAGGTAACAGAGAAACTGAAAATCGAGTTTACTACAATTAGCAATTAGAAACATTTTGTACTGTTTTGAAAATTTGTTTGAACATTATTTACCAGAAACGTATTAAGAATAAGGATTAGTTATTTTTTCTTGGCAAAAATAATTTACTCTTTATCAGATACATATTAGATAGCTTTTTTTTCTTCTGACTAACGCGCTATCTTTCCCGAGTTTTAAGATTTCACATGTGCTATGAAAGATCAAGCATTAAAGGTGAAAACAAAGACAATACTATCAAGTCATTTTCTGATATGTATAAAACAATTTGCTCAAACATTTTCAATACAGTAGTACAATCAGAAAAGTAAATAATAAACATTGCTATGATATATTTATAAGAATGGCCTTAGCATATAGTGCAGCTTATCAATTCGACTGTCTTCATCACATCGATCAGAAGCATATGATAAAAGTAACTTTATTCGGTAAATCAAGAGATCCTCTAGACAGAAATATTATAGAAAATTAAAGGAAAATTATCATAATTCACAGTAACTTATTTTGTTGAAAACCAGCAATGAGGAACTTGCATCCTACCCAAAAGGACGTACTTATACCATTTTCTGGAACATTAGAAGCTACAGATTCTGAATATCAGCTTAAAAATCATCAAAAATTATTAGTTTTACTCGAAATATGCCTATTAAATTCTATGAAACTCACGTGACCGAAAACGGCGTCTGACGTAACAACACACCATTTGGCGATTTTTTCTAAAATTGGCGCTACGGTTAGCAAGTCCATAATTAAAATAAACATACAACGTTTTTCAAAACGTTCTATTTAAAAGAACAGACTGCTCACTTAAACCAGTTTTTTAAAATAAATTAGAACAGCTTGTTTCTTGCTTGGTTGTTGAATTTAAAATCGTACAAGAGCGCGCTGTTGACACTTCAGACCTAGTCAATTGTTGGATCAATCGAAATCTTCGTGGAGATCTACCAAGTCTGATGAGAATAACTGGAACTTAGAAAAACCACTTATTCTAAATAATCCTATTCCTATATGGGATCATTCAAAACACATTTTGTATTTTCTACAGCTGTATCGCACATTAGTTGATTAGAAATTGCTCGCCAATGGACAAAAAAGCCATGCCTGACGTCATTACGCACTGCAAAAGGATTGTGAGTGTTTTTACCGGAAGTGACGTATCCCTTACTTAAAACTCAATTACTGACTAATATAATAACTTTTTTACTAGTGTGAAAAGTAGCATTCGACGTGGTTTTTAAAGGGCTATTGTCTGCCAAGGAATTTGAAATTCATGCAACTTCCTCATTGGTTTTCTATCTTATTTTCTTCTGTTCATGTAACTAAAGTAAATGTCCTATCTTGAATGAATTAAATCTATTTATGGAAACCATGTACATAGCACATGAAATTCCAGACCTGTCTTTTCAGCAAACTCTTTATTTTTCTTTAAACAACTAAGGGGTTACGCCCCCGGCTCGCTATCGCTCGCAAACCCCCGGGAATGGCTGCGCAATTCCCATTGGCCGCTGCGCTCGCTCGCTGGTGAACCTAACTTTTCCAACCCAACTTTGCACAGCCCTATGCATATTTTACAATAAAGGTCTGTATCTATGACAAAATTGGGTCGAGCCTCGGTGACCGCCATGCTAAGAGACACATTTGGACCCAAAACTCTTTGGGGACATATGGTACCAAAACTTTTGGTGTTTTCTGTTTCTAGAGACAGACTAAGACCTTTCTTTTGATGTATGACACTCCCACTTTCTATGAGTATTTAAGCTTCAAGCTAAAATTTTGGTTTTTATTCTCTTCGCCTAAGCATTACCACATGAAAAACTCAGATTCACCCCTCTGACCCTATTTGTTCTTTTAAAGTCCTGTTTTTTGAGCTGTACACCTACGCCTAGGCAAGACCTAATAACTTTTCCAACACAACTTTGCACAGGTCTATGCATATTTTAGAATCCAGGTCTGTATCTATGGAAAAATTGGGTCGACCCTCGGTGACAGCCATGTTAAGAGGCTGACTGAAGCAAGAATGTCAACATCAATCGAAGCAACAAATGATTAATTTAGTTGTTTGGCAAGTTATTTTAGCCAGGGTAAACTGGGCTTCCAAACTATGGAACCATAATGAGGGGTTTGTCTTCCAAAAGGGTGGTAGTTTTATTCCCACGTGGGTAATTTGGCCAGAAGCGTCGTCAATCTGGGTACTTTTTTCGCTTGACATGCCGATATATTAATGAAGGACAAACACATAAAAACTATTGAAACCCAGCTTCGTAAAAAACAAAACTACAGCGACCAAATGACAGAGATGACACATATGCGAACTTTCGTTTTGAAAACAAGCACAAAAAGTAACGGAATATTTTGTGAAACTTGCCGACCTTAATTCTAATAGTTATTACTAAAGTCCAGTATTAAACACAAACAGGATTTTTAATTTTAGCTACAAAGATTTACCTTTTAACCACAACATAAATGAGCGACTTTTTTTTATCCAAAAGCCAAAAAAGAAAGAGTTCTTAATCAAAGACACAGTCAAGGTTAGGTTTGGTTGGTGGTGGCTCCACAGTAGCTGCCACATGCGTTTTGATGATCATTTTTAAATTTAAAAACTAATTTAAATTTTTTAAAAATATTTTGCGGACATGAAATTTAGACTTTTTTTTCTACATTCAGTAAAAAAATAGGAGTTGTCATATAAAAATTTTGTCGTAGAGATCAAAAAGTCTTACTTTAATTTAATATAGACAGATTTTAAAAAAAACCATAACTTAAAAACCCTTCTATAAATTGTTTTCCTGTTTTGTCAATTTGTTGAAAATATTCAATCTATAAAATACTACAAATTCAGACACTTTTATCAGACAGAAAAAAAATTTCGAATTTCGGCAAAAAACGCCTTTTTGCCTTTTTTAAAAATATTTTTAAATTAAAAAACAAATTTGAATTTTTTAGAAATATTTTGCGGGAATGAAATTTAGACCATTTTCTACATTCAGTAAAAAATTGGAGTTGTCCTATAAAAATTTAAGCTCGCAATAGATGGCAGCACGAACTTTCTTTATACGATTAACAACGCAAGCTTGGCTGAAGTGAGAAGTTATTTTTATATATAGAATGTTTGTAGGATAGTAGAGTAGAAAGTAATCCTTGAATAACTTTTGCTTCTATTTAATAATATGCAACTTTATTTCGTTTCCGTTTTTATAAGTTCAAAGCTGCTTCGACAGCAAATTTTTAAGGGATTTTTTGTAATAAAGCTAGAAGGAATAAATTTTAGTTAATTTATGTACAACTAATCGGATAATTAAATTCCGTTTTATTTTTATATCTATACTAATGATTTACTAGCGTATAATTTTGATTGGAAAATTATTTCAGAGTAGGTTGCTCGAATTTGCCCCATAAGAGCAAAGGCATCAAGTTCTTAAGCTTTTCATAAGGCACTAGGATACTCGAGCTCATGCTAATTTTTTTTTTTTTTTTTTGGTAGTGTGGCTGGAATGAAGAAATTTTAAGAATCAAGTAATGGAATATTTACAAATGTTTTTAATAACATCAAATTATACTACGGGACAACCTAAGTAGGGTGAATAGAAATATGCTATGGAGAAGATCTTTCCGCGGATGTAAAGAGTTCCATAAATTATTTGCGAATCCATCCAGAAAACTTGTTTAAAACGTTAATTTCGTTTAAGGTCTAACATATTTGAATATTATTTGAGAAAATGTGGTAATTTTATTAGAATGAAAAGTGTATTTTGATTAAATTGTATTCAGATCATTTTGAATATAAATATTACCTTACAAGAGTTTCCAGCCAACGGATCATTGTTTCTTTTTCGCGTTCCAGGGTTGCCGATTCGATAGGATTTTGTTTTATTATGACAGCGGCAGATGTTTTTTTTTTTCATTATATCATAATTCACTGTGTAATTGGCGATTGAAAATGAATTTCTGTTTAAGAAAGAAGGTTAGGGGTTAGGTTTGAATTATCGTCGCACTAGAGCTACACAAGGGCTATTGGCGACGGGCGTCGTATTTTAGAACCACAGTCAAGTGACGAGCCGACACCTGAATAGGCACCCAACGCAACCGTTAAGGGCGACATCGTACGCAGCGTTAGGACTTTGAATGATATTTAACGTGCACTCCCTTACACGGTATTATTCGTCGGACATTTTGGGCTTCACGAGCCGTTTATAGGTCGGCAGTTATTTTGACGATGCCCAGACCCGAACCTGGAACCTTTCGCATGCTAGGCGAGTGCCTAACCGTCTGGGCTCCCCAGCCCCTAAGAAAGAAGGCAATTTACAATTTTTTCCTTAAATTTAAAATAGAAGTTATCAAAAGCATTTGTCCAAATCTGGCTGAACAAAAGTAGATTTTAAAAATTTCAAAATTTTTGGAAAAAGTCGTTGGTAATTGTAGTAGTATTCAATAAATGTCATAAAGATTTTTTTTTATTTCCTTTGTTACTTTTTGAGTCGTATTGTACGAAAAGTGAATACTTGTGATGTACATTATTATTTTTTTTAGTTTTGTTAAAATAGTTTTATAGTTTCTCGGTTTTCAGAAATATTTTGTATGCTTTCTATAAAGGGCTAGAAAAAAATCTCCAACTATTAATTCGATTTATTTTTTAACCTTTTGTAGTTTTTTATATGGTTTCTCAAGGTTTATCTTCGGTTATAATTGCAATAAAAGTTTGGAATTAACACTTTACAATACCGTAAAAACATTTGGCGTTTTTTGCGGTGTTACAATGGTTAAAATTTTGAATAAGAACATAAACTCTCCTGTTTATTATATGTTTGTTATGTATTATTATTTTTCGCTTAAAAATATTATCCTTCTACAGTTATAACACAAAAAAGTGCGTTTTTTTTGCAAAAATAATTATTACAATTGATTTTCATCCGCGGATTTAAATACCTGAATCCCTACTGCCTCATTTTTTTTTATTATATTTTAGAGATGTGTGTTTATTTCTAGCTTAAAAATATTAACCCTTTTAAAATTACAATTAAACAATACATATAGTTTTTAAGTATTTTGAAAAATATTTTTTATATAAATTTCTCATAAAAATTTTAACTATTTTTCTAGTATTCTAAAAGCTTACAAATCAAAATTGTGTATTTTAATAAATTTACCCAACCCCTCACCATAATTTATAAATTAATTTATCAAAAAATATTAAATCAATACTGGGAGTGAAGAAAACAGGAAAAGATTAAACCTTTTTAGAATTAAGAATTTGAACAATTTAAATATTTTTTATTATTAACAATTATATTTCTTTGTATTTGGCACCTTGCTTTAAAAAAAAAGCGCCTTATTGCGCATCAAGAAATTTTTTTATACCATTAATTTACAATAGGCCAAATGAAGCTATGTCGGCGCCAAACTAGACGTCTGATTGAAACTTTTTTCTTGTTTCGTTTGAATCGGCGAGGTTGCGATGTGATTTATTGCCTTGTATCATAGCACCACGCTTTTCCCTCTGCCTTTTTACTATTTGTTGTTACCCAAGTTAGGTTGTCCCCGAGTGTAGTCATACATTGAAGTAATTTGTCTGAAAAAATATTTTGTTATATTAAAATATTGCTTATATTTTTTTTTTAATTCAAGTAATTATATAAATTTTTTAGTGGGAAAAAAAGGAAAAATCGTTATTTTTTATTAACAATTGAACACTTATAGTCATGATATAAGGTATAATAGACAATATTAAATGTTCCATGTAATGTTTGTATTTTTTAAAAAAAAATGTAATAATTCAAAAAGCAAAATACTTGCTTATAGACATCTTTTCATTTTTTTTCATGATACAAGTACTAATTACAATTACGAAATACTACAGATAACAAGTAGATCTTAAGTAGCTATCGTAGTAGACCTCTCCATTTACAATTGCAGAATTACAGACACTTCACCTTCAAAAACCGTAACTCGTTTTAACGTCTTGTAAAATATAAAAGCAATTGAAAATATACATTTATAAAAGCTATCCAACACTTATGAGCCCTGCGCAGCTACAAACAAGTCTTCAATATCTCAGATGTGTTGTTCAATGTCTACAGAAGTAGCCGGTTCATAGACAATATCGTTGCGTCTATTACAATAGATAAATAGACCTACAACAATAGTAATACTCATCAGTCCTGCTAGCAACGTAATGCCACCAACTGCTAGTGGCATCATCCGATATTTGGGATGGACAATTCCCACAACTTTTGTCTCATTCATAGGGATTGATGTCAAAAGATCTTCTTGAAGAACTGTCGAATCAGTAGTTGAAGCCTCGATGGTTAAGTTATACTGAACCGAATCCTCCATAGTGGAATTGTTAATGTCAATAATTTCAACAAAGGCATTTGGTTGACGCCTTATCATCCTCCCACATTCAACTGTGAAACCTTAAAAGTTAAAAACATTATTTAACTATATAATTAGTAAAAATATTTTTAAGCTCAAGAGGGAACGAAAGCGGTAACCGGGTCTCCACACCAAAGTCTTCTCTCTGTGTTAATCCAATAGAAAAAATAGTTTTTTAAGCCAAATTACAACGGCTGTATTGAATATTTTTTACAAACGTTTTCTTATATGATAAATGTAACTAGCTTACATGGCTCTCTAATACCACTTTTTGAAATTGGTTCACATATTTCGTTGTAAAATTGTTTATTGAAAATTAAAAAATACACGAACCAATTTCAAAAGGTGTTATTATTACATTTACCAGCTACATTTATCATATCAAAAATTGTTTGTGAAAATAGTCAATGCATGAAATAGCAGCATTTTCTTTTCCATTAGATTAGTTCGAAGACTCCGGTTTGGAGACCCGGTTACGACTCTTATTCCCCTTTAATAGACAAAACTCAACAATTGTATAACCTTCTAGATTTCCAACAAATTCGTATATTTAAACATATATACAAATACCAAATAATTCGTACATACAAATACATTTTTAACCGAATGTTTAAATATTCAGTTTAAAATGCGTTTGTTTGTTGTATTTTACTTTTTAATATTCAGTGAACGAGGACCTTTCGTATATTTAAACATACGGAATTCCTCGTTCACTGATTATTAAAAAGTAAAATACAACAAACAAATGCATTTTAAAGTGAATATTTCAACATTCGGTTAAAAATGTATTTGTATGTTACGTTTTAAGATTCAGTGAACGAGGACCTACAGCTTAAAGCAAATTCTTATAACGGTACGAAAGGTTACCAGAAATAGGATTCAAGCCCATAGACTTTGGTACTGGGGACAAGCGGGGCCTCCGAGAAGAAAAAGGAAAAAGAAAAAATCCCCTCTCTTCTTCTCGGAGGCCCCGGGACTAGACATTTTTGTTATTATTGCTGTTCTACATCAACCCAGGAGAATGTAGATTGACATCCATCACTCTTCCACAATCTTTTTTTTTTTTTAAGAATACATCTATTTTTTTTTATCTCAATTCAAATAAGTTTTGATTGATAGTTATGTTTGAATTCTGGTCTGGTAGACATCCATCACTCTTCCACAATCTTTTTTTTTCTTTTTAAGAATACATCTATTTTTTTCTCAATGCAAATAAGTTTTGATCGATAGTTAGTTATGTTTGAATTCTGATCTGGGTTAAAAAAAAACTTTCTGTCATAATAGTCCTGTACAAATAAACTAAAAATAATAATAATGTACATATCAAATTTACATAACAATGTCAGAACAACAGTAAGAGGAAAAAAATATTTTACTTTCGCACTCAACAATAATTAGCAACAAAAGCTTATAAACGCGCCAAATGTTACCTACTACTTGAGAAAAAAAAGTGTACATTTAATGATAATACAAAAACTGCAAAAATTTAAGCCTAAATTTATGACATTTGAATATAATTTTTTATTTTTTGTTTCTTATACTTAATAGGCGACATGGTTTATAACTAATTTTCAAAAATTAAGTTTTTTTTTACTTTTTAATTTTTCTTTGTGGAGGGTGCACAATTAGATATAATATTTATTTAGTTTTCTGTACTAGAACGATTGTTTTCATTCTTGATCTTCTGAAATTATATTTGTTTTGGTAATCGCGAAAGTAAGTTTCTGTCTCTTTCTGTTTCACGAATATTGTGTACAAACTTTCAGTAGAAATAAAGCTTTTTTTTTTGTTCGTAAATCACGTTAAATGGCTGACCAACAATTTCGCTGTATTTCTCCTCATAAGACAGAATTCCATCTAATATACGTAGTTTTCTAACAACATTGAAGTTTTGGTATTGTTTTGCAAATTGAAATTTAATGGAAATGAAACCAAAAATAGTTATATGAATAGCAGAAATAAAAACAAGTTTCACGTAAAGAACTGTAAAATAGAACACAGCAGACAAAAAAAAACACGCGAGACATTGAGAGTGAAACCGAAATTTTAAACACGATTTCGTTAAAAGTCACTTTTGCCACGATTATTAATTTTTTAAAAATTAGTTTTTTGCATGATATTATAAAAAACTGTTTTATAATCCAGTGCAAAAAAAAACCATCTCACTTATTCAAATCGTAGGAGTTTTTTCACGTAATTATAAAATAATATTTTAGTCCTATAAGTTTAGAAGTTGTACCTTCGCAGGTTGTGCGTCCTCACTAAATCGAACCCATAAACAAATCGTGCAAGAAAAAAAATCCACAAAAAAACCGTCCATATGGGGCAGGTGCACGTTAAATAATCCGTGGTCCAAAGTCTTGGAGCTACTTACGTTGTCTTTATACGGTTGATTTTCGGCCTTGCCATAATAACCTTCGTACAACTCCAAAGTGACGCAAATTCACTCGAGTCAAAAATGAAACCAAATATTTTAAGTGCTTAAAAATGGATTCTTGCAAGTGATTCATACAGTATTTCTTATAGTCGCATGCAGATACAATATTATATATTTAACGTATATGGAGAGTTCGTAAATTGTCTAACAATTTTTCGGCACTTTCGTGTGTTTGTGATACCTAAAAGTAATTTTTACGCGAATAATTTACTGTGCGGTCTCTTAACAGCGTAATCACTTCAACACGATTATCGAAATGAAAAGTGGATTTTTCTGTACACTAGTTAATATAAACCGTTACCTTTCAGCCCGATGGAATATAACTAAAGAGCTGTAATACAGCATCAATGCAACAATTCCGCTTTAGAAAGAACAAAACCGAACCTGTGCGTAGCATTCAAATATTCCGTAGTATAATAAATTAGTAGGTACATGTTAGAATTTTTTCGTTAAGTTTCACTTTATTAGAGCCATTCTGTTTATAACTTAGTTTCTCTTTCCATTATTTCGTCACTTAACTTCCCACATGTGCTATCTCATTTTCTCAACTAGGCAAACATATAGACCTCAATGTGAGATAGCGCATGTGGGAACTTAAGTGACGATTTAATAACAAAAATTAAATACTAAATTAGGAAATTAAATAACATTAGAACATATCATTAAAAGGCCACAAAAAGACCAAGCAAAAATGCCTTAAAAGTTTCTTAAAAAACCTTTGAAACATATTTTAACTTAAAACATATATTCCTGACTAGGTATCAAGATAATATATCAATATAAAAAGATAGAAATATTTTATATCATTTTACAAATATTAACTGATAAAAAAGAAACATATAAAAAGTAAACTTTACAAAAAAGACATACTTAAGTTTAAAAAAAAAAAATTGGGGTATGTTTAAATTGAACAGCATAAAAAGAAGTTACCTTTACTTACATAAAAAGTAAATCATTCCAATACAGGTTGATAAATACATATTAATTTCTCTTAACTCTTCAAAGACATTAGATTCTTAGCAAGCCTAAAATGTGCACATCGTTCAAAAAACAAAATTCAAACGTTCTCTGTAACAAAATATTCTAAAAAGAGAAGTGCTAATCTGCTCGTTCGTTATTTAAGTTATTTATCAATAAGCATACAGAGATAACAAAAATGTCTTAGAATTCGGTTAAAGTAGTTTCGATATTTCGATTTGAAAAATATCGCGTTCACGTATGGATTGCTTGTGTGGTGCTCAAGTGGACGATTATTTTTAAGATATAAATAAAAGAAAGTAAAATAAAAAATAATAAAAGTGGAAATAAATGGATTTATCTTCGTTTTGGCGTGAATTCGCGGTTATGGGTATACTGTTTTATTTATTACAGAACACTTGAATGTTTGAAATAGTATACATATTGGATTAAATAAAGAAAATTATTGAACAATAAAAAGTTCTGCACAAAAGTAATGCTAATAAGAAATTTTCAAAAAAGTATTTATTCATAGAAATATACTGTAATAATTATTTAAAAGTTTAATTGAAAAAACAATGGGCTTGTTTCAACACTTTGTTAAAGAAAACGAAACAACCAATGAAATCGCAGTTCGGAGCGCGTGACGTTTTAAAAAAACCTATGAGCTTGTTTCAACACTTTGTCAAAGAAAACAAAACAACCAATGAAATCGCAGTATAGAGAGCGTGACGTCATAAGAAATATTCCCATTCTAAAAAATACCAAATCAGAACCAGAACAAGGCGATTTCTTTCCTTTGAAAATTTCCGATGAACACAGCATGTCTATCATATAAAGATTATAGCTAGTTATCTTAATCTTCAGTTAATATTTGTAAAATGAGTGTTTTTAACCCTAGAAACCCTTTTTTTACCATTGAAATAAAACCCGATTAAATATTAACTCCTAGGATATTTTGCTTATAAAATCGTTCTGAAAGTAGAAATTTGACCATTAAAGAAAATGATTTTTTTTATTTCGAAGAGAATTTTAGGAGCAAAATTAATTTAATTACTTTTTCAATCATCTAATATGAAATACAGTAGAACCTCGATTATCCGTCCCTCTTTTATCCAAAACTTTCTGTTAACCGACCGACCCTGAGCAGAAATGAAAAAAAAAAATTAAAATAAGGTCATTCTCCGTTGTTCATAAAAAAAGGGCTCTTAAATCTACAGCGATTTTTAAGTGAGCAATCTTCGGAGATACTGAAATCAGCAAACTTCCGCGATTCAAAAATCAGGAATCTCCGGCGATTCTTAAATCGAGAGATTGCGCATATGAAATCGTGAAACTGTGGTTATTTTTAAATATCAAAATTTCGGCAACTCAAAAAAGTAAAAGCGAATTGCTGGCAATCCTAAATTTCTGAAAAAATTCCAGAATCGTCTAAAATCGTGAGACTACAAGTAATATCAACAGCAACAATGAAACAAACAAGAAGTTCTTAAAGAACTAAAATAACCTACTTTCCTGTTACTTAAATACTTACTGAAATTCTAATAGGAAAACAACTAGGTTCTAACAGTAAAGTCTAACTAGGTTAGTAACAGTAAATATCATCAACAACCATTTCTACACTAGATTTATACACATTCGAAAAAAAATCGCTAAACACAACATCCAGCTATAATTTAAACTTCTAAAAGCCAAAATCAACTATTTTCCTTAATATTCTTTCTCAAATTAACTTAATATAATTTATCGTCTGCACGATTTATTTGTAGTTCGAAGAATAATTCAATATTTATTAATAACAAAAGTAATGAAACTGACTTATGACTTATGACATTTTAGGGGGGCTAAGTTAGCCTAGCACTGCGACCAGAGGTCTATTGTACTGTCCCTTGGAAATAAGTAAAAAATAAGTACCCTTCCTCTTTAAGAAAAGAGGCCTGTAGCTGAAGCAAAATTCAGCAAGGACCGAATAGGAATGTCATGAAGCTCCCAGGGTTCAAGTAAATGTCGACCAAGGTGTTCAAACCTATAAGCAGAGAAATTTTCACACTCGCAAAGAATATGAGCAGCAGTTTCTTCCTTGAATCTACAGCCCCTGCATAAAGGATCATCAGCAGAAACCCTCATAATGGAAAGATGCCTTCTGAGAGTACAATGGCCCGTAAGAAGGCCAACAGCTTTACTAATGCCATTGCGATTTAGCCCAAGTAGCTCCTTGTGGCGAGAGCTAGGACAGCCTGAATTAAGCTCTCTCGCCTGTCTTTGATTAGTAGAGTTGTACCACTCGTTTTACTGTATGTCTCTGAAAATAGAATAGACAGTACCTCTTAAACTCTCAGAGGAGATGCACAGGGCTGGTTCTGGACCAGTAAAGGGGGTGTTGGAACCTAATCTAGCCAACTCATCAGCCATTTCATTGCCCTGTATCCCTGAGTGTCCAGGGACCCATGATAAGGTAACAGAGTTAGAAGATGCTAAGCTGCAGAGATTACTGTAGCATTCCCAAACAAGAGGTGAAGTGTAGTTGGGCTTAAGCAGAGCTAGTAGTGCAGCTTGACTATCAGAACAAATAAAAATCGTCTTATTGTGATAGTCTCTGTGCAAGCAAGGATGGCAAAAATGTCAGCTTGAAAAACTGTAGAATAGCCACCAAGAGGAAAAGACAGTTTTGTATTGTCTAAAGGGCAACACACTCCGGCACCAGTAGAGTTTCCCATTTTTGAACCATCTGTGTACCAAACAACACAGTTGTCAGCATAATAGAGGTCATTATGCCAAACATAACGCGATGGAAAAAGGACATTAAAAGGCTTATGAAAACCAAATTTGACCAGCATAGAATCACAGGGCATACTGAGAGAGTGATGCTCCATGATTTTATTGCTCAAAGAACCCCAAGAAAGATATAAGGAGTAGTCTTTCCATAGACCAATATTCTTTAGCCTCCTTACACAAATAATAGCCTCTGCCTCAATTCGCATATGCAAAGGAAACAGTCCCAGTAGTAACTCCAAGGTTGCAGAAGGAGTAGTTCTGAGGCAACCCGAAATAGAAACACAAACCATCCTTTGGATTTTTGCGAGATTCTGCTTGCAAACCAGAGATTTAGTTCTTGACCACCATACGACAGAGCCGTAGGTGATAATAGAGCAGATAATTATAGAGTAGATCCAATGGATAACCTTAGGTTTAAGGCCCCATGTTCTCCCAATAGCATTTCTGCAGCTCCAGAAAACTCTTTTGGCTTTACAAATGCAAGAATCAGCTTGTCTAGACCAATTTAGTTTTTTGTCGAAAATGATGCCCAAGAACTTCACTTCGTCGGAACAAGTGAGGGCCTGACCAAAGAACTTGATATTGACAAAAGGAATGGTTGTCTTTCTAGTGAAAACCACCATATTGGTCTTTTGTGGATTTACAGAAAGCCCTTCACGGTTACACCAAGCTTCAATATCTCGAAGAGCCTTGTTCGTAATATCACAAAGAGTGTTAATGAATTTTCCCCTCGCAACAATCACGACATCATCTGCATAACCAATACAGGAAACACCAGTGTGGTGTCTGAGACTGTAACCTGTCTAACTGTAACTGTCAGCATACGGCTATGAACTGTTTAACTGTGACTGTACCGGTCGGCATTCTGTGCTGTTTTGTAAAAGGCACTAGTAAGCGCACTTAAGATGTGTGCTGTTGTAACTAATAAGTTATGGAATATAATAAATTAATGTGGTATTAAACTACCTAACATAATTTCCCTATACCCGAACTACACCCAGCTAATGGACATGACAACTTGGCGACGATTTATGGGATTATGAATGCGAAGATTTTGGTTCCGGTGAAACCAAAACTGAAGCAAGTCAACCATGTGCTGGTAAAGAGTGTTTAGCGTTAATTTATAGTAGAATCCAAAGGCTTTTGAGGTAAAATTTTGTTTTTCCTCTCCGACAATTTTGAAATGGAGGAGCTAGTGAAAGGGTTGATAGAACAAAACCAATTGTTGATGCAGCAGCTAACAAGGATAGCTGAGCCTACAAAGGTTCCCACACCAAAAGTTTCTGTGCATTTGGAAAAAATTTGACGAACAGCAAGAGAGTTTTGACTCATTTTTGGAACGATTTGAAGCCTATCTTGCGGTTCAGGGTGTTCCTGACGACAAACGTGGGTTAACACTGATATCAAATTTAAGTCCTAAAATATTTAATCTATTAAAAAACCTACTCGCTCCAGTAAATCCTTCAGATAGAGATTATGATTTTTTAAAAAGTACTTTAGAGAAGCACCTAAATCCTAAGCCATTAATAATTCCCAGTAGGCATGTATTCTTGAATCGGAAGCAACGGGAGGGTGAGACCATTAATGAATATATGGCAGTGTTGAGATCACTATCCGTTCCGTGTGCTTATGGCGAAGGCATGTTAAATATCATGTTACGGGATGTATTTGTGAGCGGTCTAAGACATAAATCTATCCTTAATAGAATTTTTGAGGAGGACAATATCGAGTTAGATGCTACAGTAAAAATTGCTTTGGCCATGGAAAAGGCGGTAAAAAGTACATCCCAGTTATTGGAAAAACCAATGACTATACACAATGTCGGCATGGTTAAAAACAAAACAACCGTAGGGAAAAAAGGGAAATACGGTAACAAGGCAAAAAATAAATCGTGTTCGCGTTGTAATGGAACGGATCATGATTCTCAAAACTGTAAATTCAAAACCTGCGAATGCCATTTTTGTAAAAAAATAGGGCATATTGAAAAAGCGTGTTTCGCAAAACAAAAGCAAAAACATGTTAAACAAAAGCGGGTTGATTTGAGTTATGAAAACGAAAGAGAAAACCAAAACTTAGTTCCGTTACATGTTATGGGGTCAGAAGAAGCTAAAAGACCGCCAATAATGATAACAATAAAAATTGATGGTAAACCAGTATCAATGGAATTAGATACGGGAGGGGCAGTATCAGTGATGAGTCTTCATAATTTTCGAAAAATTTCTAAACGTATGTTACAGCCCACAGATATCGTTTTTACTACCTACAGTGGAGAAAAAACTTGTACCATTAGGCGTTGTAAACGTAGCCGTCGAATATAAAAATCAAAATACAACATTAAAATTGTATATTGTAAAACAAAACTTAGATACAATTTTCGGCCGAGAATGGCTATACGAAATAAACCTGGACTGGACTGCTATCAAAACGATACGCACCAGTGGCGAGTTTGAATTAAACAAACTCCTTGATGAGTACCATGAACTATTCGACGATAAACTAGGAGAAATAAATAACTACGAAGTTAAATTAGAGTTGAAATCAGATGTTACACCAAAGTTTTGCCGTGCAAGGCCGGTACCCTTTGCTCTAAAAGATCGAGTTGAATTCGAAATCGACCGATTGGAAAAAGAGGGGATAATAGAACGGGTGGAAACATCTGAGTGGGCGACCCCGGTCGTACCAGTGGTAAAAGGAGACGGTTCGATCAGGTTATGCGCGGACTATTCCATTACCGTTAATCCTAGTATTTTGGTGCAGCAACATCCGTTACCGAGATTAGAGGAAATATTTTCAAGTCTAAGTGGGGGAAAAGAATTTTCGAAATTAGATTTTAAGCATGCTTATTTACAATTAAAGGTGCATGAAGACAGTCAAAATCTACTGACAATAAATACAACAAAAGGGTTGTATAAATGCAAAAGACTCATGTATGGATTAAATGCAGCCCCAGCAATCTGGCAACGCTACATCGATGGGTTATTCCACGGAATGGGAGGCATTAAGGTTTTTATGGATGACGTACGGGTGACAGGGTCAAGCGAGTTAGCGCATTTGAGGCACTTAGAGAATTTTTCAAGAAATGCAAAGAGCATGGGTTAAAGTTGAATTTACAGAAAAGTAAATTTTTCAAAAAAGATATAAACTTATTGGGTCATAAAATCGATGCTAACGGTTTGCATAAAACTGATGAAAAAATTTCCGCCATTGCTGTTGCCCCTAAACCAAAAAATGTGCAGGAGGTTCAAAGTTTTTTGGGATTAGTGCAATTTTATGGGAAATTTTGTTCAAATTTGGCTACAATTGCTAATCCGCTAAATAACTTGACAAAAAAGAACACTAGGTTCATTTGGTCAAAGGATTGTCAAAAATCATTTCAGAACATAAAAGAGGAAATCTGTTCTCCTCAAGTTCTGGTACATTATGATCCTGCACTCCCAGTAATGTTAGCAACAGACGCTAGTCCTGTAGGATTAGGGCGGTGTTATCCCACAAAATGTCCGATGGAACAGAGAGACCTATAGCGTTTGCATCAAGAACTATGACAGATACTGAAAAGAAGTACTCACAAATTGATAAAGAAGCTCTAGCAATAGTGTGGGCTGTCAAGAAGTTCTACCTGTACCTAAAAGGACGGAGATTTACCCTAATTACCGATCACAAACCTCTTGTCGCGATTTTTGGATGCAAAAAAGGTCTACCAGTCCTAGCTGCAACTAGACTCTTGCACTACGCTTTGACTTTGCAGTCTTTTCAGTTCGACATCATCTATCGAAACACAAAAGAACACGGAAATGCAGATTTCCTGTCAAGATTACCTGGCCAGTCGGAGGACCTGGAGGTTAAAGATGATGTTACCCTCTTCCAATTACAACAAATAGAGAATCTTCCTGTTACGGCTGAGGAATTGGCAAAAGGAACGCAAGCGGACGAAGAACTTGGGCCGCTATTCCTGAAACTTCAGAGAGGAGGAGAGTTGAGGGGAAGAGAAGCTGAGTACAGTCTACAAGATGGCTGCATAATGTATGGAACTCGTGTCATGGTCCCGAAGCAGTTCCAGAGAAGAGTTCTCGAAGAATTACATCATGGGCATCTGGGGGTCGTCAAGATGAAGGCGATTGCAAGATCATTTGTTGTCTGGACCTCGATTGACAGGGACATCGAGGACACTGCCAAGAATTGCATCCACTGCGCTGAAATCAAGACAGATCCTCACAAAGCCAAGGTTCACTATTGGGAGTATCCGAGCAAGCCATGGGAGAGAATTCACATCGATTTTGCTGGACCGATGTTCGGGTACATGTTCCTGGTCATCGTAGATGCACACTCCAAGTGGCTGGAGGTTTACCCAATGAAGTCAACTACTACATTCAAGACCATCGAATCCCTGAGAGACTGTTTTGCAAGATTTGGCTTACCAGTGACGTTGGTCAGTGACAACGGACCTCAGTTCACGTCCCACGAGTTCAAGACATTCATGAATAGCAACGGAATAAAGCACAAAACGACTGCTCCATTCAAACCATCAAGCAATGGACAGGCCGAACGTTACGTGTTCACTCTCAAGCAAGCTCTTAGAGCTATGAAGGAATACTCCGGGACTATACAACAAAAGCTCAGCACTTTCCTGATTCAATATAGGAAAGCACCAAATATGACAACACTCCATAGTCCAGCAATGCTGATGATGAAGCGAGAGATTCGCACAAGGATTGATCTAGTCAGACCGGATCTACAATCACGTGTCCAGGACCGGATCAGAAGGAAAAACTTCGAGTTCGCGGACCGTGGGTTCAGCATTGGAGATAAAGTAGCTGCACGTAACTACCGTCATGGTGACAAAAGATGGAAGTTCGGAACGGTAGTGAGTAAAGATGGCCAACTTCACTACACGGTTGCTATTGGTAATCAACGGTGGCGTCGTCACGTAGACCAGTTGAGAGACTGTGGAGAACTGACAAACCAGGAGTGGGAGCGCGATCCGCATGCTCGGATCTCTACACAGGGTGATGCCCCAGATGTTGGCTCTGTGACAATTGCGGAGCAACCAACACCGGACGAGCCTGCTGCTCTGCGGGACAGCGCCGTCGACCAGCCGGGGAATTCTGTGGTAGACCACCCAGCACCATCAGCGAGTCCCGTCAGACCTCCTGGACCACCCAGCTCTCGAGTTCCAGCTCCTCCTGAGCCTCTTCGCAGATCCACCCGAGTCCGGAGACCTCCTGACCGCTTGGACTTGTAGAGGGGGAGGAGATGTGGTGTCTGAGACTGTAACCTGTCTAACTGTAACTGTCAGCATACGGCTATGAACTGTTTAACTGTGACTGTACCGGTCGGCATTCTGTGCTGTTTTGTAAAAGGCACTAGTAAGCGCACTTAAGATGTGTGCTGTTGTAACTAATAAGTTATGGAATATAATAAATTAATGTGGTATTAAACTACCTAACATAATTTCCCTATACCCGAACTACACCCAGCTAATGGACATGACAACCAGAATGGGCAAAGATATCTAATAGAGAGTCAACCACCAGGCACCACAAAATGGGGGACAGAACTCCGCCTTGTGGACATCCTGCCACAGTCTGTACAGTCAGGCTGTCACCAAGTAGTGAGGCACTAACAAGCCTTGACGAAAGAAGATTATAAATCCATTTGACAATGACTTTATTGACACCTCTGAGCTCAAGAGCACGAATGATAGAATCAGTGGGAACCTTGTCAAAGGCTCCTTCAATATCGAGAAAAACAGCAATGGCTGTCTCTTTGGCATAAATATTCTTCTCCAAGATGAAGGAGAGGTTATACAGAGCCGTATCAGTGGATTTACCTGGTTGATAAGCGTGCTGGGAAGCAGACAGGGGGAAATCTGATAGAACAGATTCTCTGATATATTTATCAATGAGTTTTTCGAGAGTCTTAAGAAAGAAAGACGTAAGATTAATGGGTCTGAAAGACTTAGCCTCATAGTAATTGTCTTTCCCGATTTTTGGGATGAAAATTACTTTTGTCTGTTTCCAGGCAGAAGGGACATGCTCATAAGCAATGCAGGCCCTATAAATTTTGCAGAGAATAGGCACCAGTATAGAAATCCCCTTTATGAGAAGGGCCGGGAAGATCCCATCCACACCAGGGGATTTAAAAGGACTATGTGAGCTGATGGCCCACTTGACTTTGTCAGGAGTGACAATCGTTTTTGCTGTAACCCAGTTAGTTTTGTTGCACGGGGGAACATTATGAGTTACAGCGATGTCAGCTTCTCTAGAGCCTGGAAAGTGAACTCTGTACATTTCATTCAGGATCTCCTTACCAGAGCAGGCGAACTTACCATTAGGGAGCTTGACCGTGTTAAGACCGCAGTTCTTATCTTTGGTCATAATTTTGACAATTTTAGATGTTGCAGGAACATCCTCAATGCTATCACAATAGGATTGCCAGGACTTTAGTTTGGCAGTTCTAACTGCCTTGTTATAGTCTGCGAGGGCAGAGCGATAATCAGACCACTTACCTTTCTTTTTGGCTTTGTTAAAAAGCCTTCTACATTTGCATCTTAAAGAAGAAAGTCCTTTACTCCACCAAGGAACTACTTTACGCGTGGATACGCGAGAAATTGCGCAGTTTTGATGATAAGATAGAAGAATGGCATGCTGCAGTTTGTCGATTGCCATATCTACATCAACAGAAGAGCTTACCAGGCAGGCCAGATGCTTCTGACTCCAACTGCTGTATGTAGGAATCCCAGTTGGTGTTTTTTGGGTTCCTACCCTCAGTTAGGATCCGCGAAGGACCTAAAACTGAAAACATAATTAGTTTGTGATCGGACAAAGTGATTTCGTCTGAAACTTTCCAATTATGAACATGATCTGAGCAAATATTGTTGCACAAAGTGATATCAATGACCTCTCTACGATTAGTAGTAACAAAAGTAGGTTCATTGCCAACATTGAGAATAGTAAGGTTAAAACTGAGTATATGTTCAATTAGAGCCTCACCCCGTTTGTTGCAATCACTGCTGCCCCAGAGGATGTGATGCGAGTTTGCATCAAAGCCAAGAATGATTTTTGTATGATTCGCAGCACAATGCTCTAAAATAGCAATAATAGTATCAGAGAGCGGATTGGGTTCCTCGTAGGGGAGGTAAGCAGAGAGCAAAATCATCTCATCCCT
Source organism: Oedothorax gibbosus (assembly GCA_019343175.1). NCBI lineage: Eukaryota > Metazoa > Arthropoda > Arachnida > Araneae > Linyphiidae > Oedothorax > Oedothorax gibbosus. The sequence continues at coordinate 13,701,159 of CM033272.1, forward strand.
AGAGCCCTGAGAGGTGTTGTAGAGTACCTTGATGGCAACACAATCACCAGTGAGATAGTCAACTAAGTTGATTGCATTAACCTTAGAGTTTACAAGAAGGCAACTTCTGGGTCTTGCGCAGTTTCTATCATAGAAGGTATTAAAACCTTTAATTCCTAAACCCATAATTTTACAATTACGGATCCAAGGTTCTTGCACAAGTACTATGTCAAATGCACCGATAGCCAGCTTCTTGCTGAGAATGGCAGAAGACCTACTATGGTGTAAGTTGATTTGACAGATGTTAATGTCAGTACTTATTGTGCAAAATGAAAAGTCAGAGGAGCTAAGATGCTCCTTCCTCCTCTTCCATTAGGAAGTGCTCGTCGCCCTGAGAAGAGGGTGAAGCTTGAACAGTAGAAACGGAAGACACAGAGTGTGTGTCAAAGTTAAGTGCTTCAAAAGCGTCGGACACTGAGGTATTGACATTGTCCTCCAAAACAGATGAGGAGGGAGAACTCACTTGAGTGTCAGTTACAAGTTTCACAGAGGTATTTTCCTCCACAACAGAAACAGATTGTATACTAACCTGAGTGGGTGGAGGTTGATCCTCGGTAGGCAGACTCTCCATTTCCTCGGGAGGATCGGGTGCCTGGTCTACCTCAGATAGTGTTTCTTTAGAGGGGGGATTGGGGTTGGAGAGAATTTTGAAGACCCCTCTGTCCAGTCCCGTATAAGCTGCATGGCCAGCTGCTTTGATGGCTTCAGCGGACTCGAAGCCAACCTCGAAGATCCAGCGTATGGAGAGTTGTTCCACATATCTGTTAAGAACGCGAAACTCCAACGCCTTCAAATCATGGGTTAAAGCGGTCCATCCGCTTTAGCAGGTCACGACCCTCGACCGTGAAAACATCCTTGGGCCTGAACGCCACCTTGACCGGCTTGGGCAAGTCGTTGGCGCTGATGACTTTGAGAGTGAGGCCGGAGAAGATAACTTGGTTGCCAATGAACCTCGTCTGCACCCACTCCGCCGTCGTAGAAGTAATGAAACTACTCCAAACTACATTAAAACAAGAAGTTCATAAAGAACTAAAATAGCCTACTTTCCTGTTACTTAAATACTTACTGAAGTTCTAATCGGGAAAAAACTAGGTTCCTAACAGTAAATATCATCAACAACCGTTTCTACACTAGATTTATACACATTAGAAAGAAAAAAAATCGAAACACAGCATCCAGCTATAATTTAAACTTCTAAAAGCCAAAATCAACTATTTTCCTTAATATTCTTTCGCAAATTAAGTTAATATTATTTATCGTCTGCTCGATTTATTTGTAGTTCGAAGAATAATTAAATATTTATTAATAACAAAAGTAATGAAACTACTCCGAACTGCATTAAAAAATTAGAAATGTAAATTAAAACTAAGCATAATTGCATGCAAAAGTATGCCTTGCCGCTTTCTTGGTAGATAATTAATGAAAAATCAAAGAATCAAATTGTGCTACATTTTATGACGTCATTCCAAACTGATTCATGAAAATATTATTTTGCTTCAAATATGCTTAAATAAATAAAGTTTCTCATGCCATTGTTGATTTGGCAACAGTGATTTAAATGACTCAAAATTGAATTTCAATGCTAATTCAATGGGAAATTCGCCGAAAGATAGTAGATTTATGTCCGTCCGGACGTACAGACAGACGGACAAAAAGTATGAAAGTTGGGTATCTGAGGTCATAGCTTTCTAACAAAAAAAGAATTTTTAAGATCCGAGGGATAGAACCGATTTTGGAAGAGGGATACGGACAGACAGACAGACGGAAAGACAGACAGACATACGAACAGACAGACAAATGGACATCAACCGCATTTCAATACCTACAGTGATTTAAATGACTCAAAATTGAATTTCAACGCTAATTCAATGGGAAATTCGCCGACAGATAGTAGATTTATGTCCGCCCGAACGTACAGACAGACGGACAAAAAGTATGAAAGTTGGGTATCTGAGGTCATAGCTTTCTAACAAAAAAAGAATTTTTAAGATCCGATGGATAGAATCGATTTTGGAAGGGGGGTACGTACGGACAGACGGACATGGACCGCATGTCAATACCTACTTTTTCATTTTTTTAATTCTTTCGAATTAAAAAAAGAAAAGTAGGTTAAAAATAAGAAATGTAAATTAAAACTAAGCATAATTGTATGCAGAAAATATGCCTTACCGCTTTCTTGGTAAACAATTAATGAACAATCAAAGAATCACGTTGTGCTATATTTTATGACGTCATTCCAAACTGATTCATGAAAAAATTATTTTGCTTCAAATATTTTTAAATAATTAAAGTTTCTCATGCCATTGTTAATTTGGCAACAGTGATTTAAATGACTCAAAATTGTCTGTCCGTCTGTCCGTATCCCTCTTCCAAAATCGGTTCTATCCCTCGGATCTTAAAAATTCTTTTTTTTTTTGTTAGAAAGCTATGACCTCAGATACCCAACTTTCATACTTTTTGTCCGTCTGTCTGTACGTCCGGACGGACATAAATCTACTATCTTTCGGCGAATTTCCCATTGAATTAGCATTGAAATTCAATTTTGAGTCATTTAAATCACTGTTGCCAAATCAACAATGGCATGAGAAACTTTATTTATTTAAACATATTTGAAGCAAAATAATATTTTCATGAATCAGTTTGGAATGACGTCATAAAATGTAGCACAATTTGATTCTTTGATTATTCATATGTTCAAGCCTCATATGTTCAAGTCGAGTAGACCTGAAAACCAGATACGAGTAGGCTGGTAAACCTGAATGGTGACTCACATATGTTCCCAAGTCACGTGGGTTTATAGCATCCAGCTGCATGGCGTTTTTTTTAATGTTTTTCTTATTTTTTCTTCTAGCTTTAATCATAATTGTTTGATTAAATTCGTACAATGTTAGATTATTCTTAATCATGTAATTTTTTTTAATCGTACAAGATGCCAAATTCTTGTGTAGTTGTTAATTGCAGAGTGGCGTAAAAAAGGATTTGTCGCCAGTGTTGTAGTGCTAAATTTTTTTTTTCCCGGAACGCTCTTATACAGGCGTGAAACCCTGAAAAGCACAAAAATACCCTTTTCTTGTATGACAACTCGAGTGATTTGTTTTCAAAAGGGCGTGTCGCACGTGTCTGAGAATAAGAGAGAGAGACTCTAACTGGGTACAATGGACAACACATGGCCGGTTTGCCGGCTAACATCTTACTTAGGCCAGGGGACATATAGTGTCAACTGTCAATGGACATAATGACCCTTTACTTTGTTAATAGCAGATAAGTGAAGGAAAGAAGCCTGGAAGCTACCTATTGTAAACTGCCGCCATTCTTTAGAGGCGTTCTGGCTACATCACTCTTGATAGCGGGGGGGGGGGGGGGATGAATTCGTTCCACCTTTTCAAGCCTTCGCGTCGGTCGGGGTGGTTGGTCACTACACCGTGTATTTAGTTCAGTGGAATAATTTTAAATTACTACACCACTGTTTGTCGCACTTCACAGGTAAATTTATTTAGTTCTGCATACTTTAAGTAATTGTGTTTTTTATAAACTATACTTTTTCTAGAGGGAATTTATTATAAAAGAGCTCTTTTATGCTGAAGAATATATATATATTGGGCAAGCAGATCTACGACAAAATAACTATACAAAGAGAATTCGTCGTCCAAACAACTGCGATAAGTTGCCAAAAGTAGCAACTTTATTCGCCGAAAAAGCAATTCATTTTTGTTCCTTTCCCAAGTTCTTTTTTATACCACTAGATTGTCGGCCTCATATGTTCAAGTCGTTGTGAAAAAACTCGCCAACTGGTCGTGATCACGTGCTGGGGTAAATCTTACCCCAGCACGTGACCCATGAGGGGATCGCCTTAGGTTTGCCAACGCGCAGTCCATTCTATTATATGTCTCTGATAAAAACCAGATAAGAGTAGGCTGGCAAACCTGGATGGTGGCTCACATATGTTCCCAAGTCACTTGGGTTTCTAGCTAGCATGGTTTTTTTTAATGTTTTTGCAGACGATTTTTCCCCCATAGTTCTTATTTTTTTTCTTCTGGCTTTAATCATAAATATTTGATTAAATTCGTCCAATGTTGGATTATCCTTAAATATGTAATTTTTTTAAATCTTACATTTGCAGAAAACTATTTTTAATTGCGGTATATTTTAAGTAACTCGTACAAGATGCCAATTTCTTGTGTAGTTCTTAATTTGAAAGATGGCGTAAAAAAGGATTTGTCACACTTCACAGGTAACATTTATTTAGTTCTGCATACTTTTTTTTATAAACTATACTTTTTATAGAGGGAATTTATTATAAGAGCTCTTTTATGTTTTATGCTGAAGAATCATCTTCATGATTAAGTGAACGCTGTAAAAAATCTAAATTATCTTTTGGGCCAAGTCAAATACATTAATTGTCTGAACATTGACCTCTTAGAAGTAGATTATTTTTAGTACTTTAGTACATTAGCATAAAAGGAACTTTTTTTTTGCAATCGTAGTCGTTATTGTGAAATATCGATTCGTCTTTGTTCCTTTCCCAAGTTCTTTTTCATACCACTCCATTAGATTGTCGGCCTCATATGTTCAAGTCGTTGTGGAAAAACTCGCCAACTCTTTGCGATCACGTGCTAGGGTAAAATCTTACCCCAGCACGTGACCATGAGGGGATCGCTTTAGGTTTGCCAATGCGCAGTCCATTCTATTATATGTATCTGGTTTGTTATTAGAATTAAATCACCATTGTCATTCGCAACAATCACCAGAGAAACTTAAATCTTTTAGACAATAAATTAAAATAAATTTATTTTTGCGACATCGATCAGTTTGAAATGACGTCAAATATATTTCACTACGAGATTCTTTGTATGTTGATATGAAATATTTTCATTCTATTTAAAAGCGAGGAATATTACATATTTATTCTTTTAAATGTAAATTAATTTTTGCAAACGATAAGTAATAATTATTGAATTTTCGAAATAAAATAAATGAAACTAGACAAATTTTTTTTACAGCATCATTTTACTAATTATTTATTTTTCGAACTGTAAATTAATTTAACAAACGATAAATAATAACTAAATATTCGGAAGAAAGTTAATGTAAATGGGAAATTGTGGAGACTCAAAAGATATTTAAAAAATTACATCATCATTCTTCGAACTTCAAGCAAATTTAGCAAACGATAAAGACTAATTGTTAAATCTGAGAAAGTATATTAATGAAAATCGTTAATTTTGGCGTTTAAGAATGTGAATTAAACTAGCTAAAAGCCCTGTTTGGCGAATTTCTTTCTGAGGTGTAAAAATAGTTTGTTTCCTGCTAAGCACAATTGTTGTGTGGAAGCGGTTTAAATGACAGATTCTGTAACAAACCCCCCTACTTGTTTTAGTTCGACCTGTAGAGTGGTTTCAGACAGACGGGCAGTTTGACCAATGTTTAAAAAAAACACTTTTTTAGAATCAGCACCCTCCGAAACGTGTTGAAAAAATCTACATTTTAGGTTTTTGTTCCCGTCGCAATACTTTCATTGCCTTATATTTTTTTAGGTAATAGAAAGTAAAAAGTGGTTTTTGAACATTGGTTCGTCTGTCTATCTGAAACCTCTCTATCCAGATCGAACTAAAAAGAGCTACGGACTTCAAATTTAGTACACGAGTTCCTAGTAACCTGTCAGATGTCACACGGTTTTCGGGAAAATCATGCAAGCGCAAAGAGTAGTCTCTTGATTCTTAATATCTCTTTGATTCACAAGAACTTTAAAAATAATTAACAACTCTGGTAACTATTTTATATACAATTTTTGTACATACTTAAACAAATTTTCGCCGTCAATTCAAATATTTGTTGTTAGTTTTAGTAAAATATGCATGTTTATTATAGGTAATTAATACTTTAGTTTCCAACTGTTACTGAAGTCTCACCTCCGTTACCAGTGAATTTTTTTATATTTTTTAATTTAAAAAAATAAAAGGAATTGAACAGGACCACAATTTTACTAGCGTTCTTTAGTTGTTTATACATCCAAAAAAAATAGAACAATTGAATCATTTTAAAATTTCAAAAAACAGAAAAAGTGAAATATGCCCTTTTTTGAAGAATGCCCCAGCTGCCATAGAACTTTTTTAAAGTTTTTGAAATTACCTTATAAAATATATAATTACCTTTAAATGTATTGAGGAGTAATTGAGAGTAGTGTTACACACACCCTACTTGAAGTTTAGTGTGTGAAAAAAATCGATTTAAATAATAAACCATAACGTCACTGTCACTGACCACCTTCAGAAATACAAACCTACAAGGAGTAAATGGTAAATACCTACTTCGGTTTGTGTTCTAGCGTTAAAAGTTAAAACCAGTGTAGTAAAAAAAATTAAGATTTAGTTGCTATTTTACTTACTTTTCGCTAAGTTTTCCATATCATAATTATGTGATGCATGTGTTAATTTAACTCTTTGATTATTTTTATGCAAGTCTGCCACATTTATTTTCACTTCCATTACAACGAGATTGAAGGTCAGTTCAGAGCGGTCAAAGCTCAAACAAATGTAAACAATCATTGGTGCCGTAGTTATGCAAGATATTTTCAACGAAAAGTTTTTATTTAATTAAAAGCGTTCATTTTCACAAACCGATCGCGACCTAAACATAAGCGCTAATTATCGATATTTTAGTATAGATTTATGATTTGACTGAAAATTGTTAAAATCATAGTTGTACTAGAGCTATGAATATGGACGATCTTTTGGTTTGGTTAAAATATCGTCGCACTAGATCTACCACGAAGTCTAATGGGAACGGGACTCATAATTTTGAACTGTGTACAAGTGATGAAGTCGAGTTCTTAGGTGGCACACAATGCCAACTTATAGAGGTATCGTCAGCGTCAGTGGTATCAAGACTTTGTATAGTCCAGGCAACGAAGAGTTATAGAGGGAAAGTTTTGGAACACAATTTTTGACTTTGTAACTTTGTTTGGACTAGTTAGGAGGTGAACATATCAAAAGTCCCCGCCCCTAGCCCCTGAGCCGAATGGGGGAGGGGCGGATGTCCAATTTTTCGGTGTTTTTTTGCTTATATCTCGAAAACTATGCGTCCTACCGATATAATTGTAATACACAAAATGAAAGCTGATTAAATTTGCTACAAGTTTCACCACTCAAGTATTTTAATATCTTGTATAGTTTTCGAGATATCAGCTCTTGAAAGTCTGTAATTTTGGAGGAAAAAAAATTCCCACATTTTTCCTCTTTTTTGACCGGATAACTCTTCAATAATGCACCGAAACACTAAATATTGACCCTAGAGTGGTAGAGAATTTAATTCTTTTCAATAATATATTTTACTATTTTATCTATTTTCCTTCAAATTTTAAAGCAGTTTCAGTATTGAGCGAAGAGGGACTGTCAGTCGCATAGAGCTAATACATTAGTTTTGAAATCACAACTTTTGCAAAAAAAAAATACTTTGTCATGTTATCAAATTTTTACCAGGTATGGGAATCATCATAATATCAATTTAAAACAAAATTGAAAAGAAAATAACATCCGGTTATTTAATTATTAATTGATAAAGTTTTAAATTGCCATCTGCTGTATATTTTTGGCATTATAAAATTTCAAAAATATATAATTAAATAACTAGATAACATTTTCGTTTCAAATTTGTTTCATTTCGATGTTATGTTGATTCCCGTACCGGGGGAAAAAGGGCTAACATGGCAAAGCAATACATCTACGGAAGTTGTGATTCCAAAACTAATGCATTAGCTCTATGGAACTGACAATCCCTCTTATGTACACTTATTCTATACTGAATGTTTAAATAAAACCCAGATACTCATTTTGTAGGCATGCTGTTACTTTAATATTTTATCTATTTTCATATTCTACGCTATCTATTTCATTTCATTCGTCGGACCCCAGTTGGAAAACAGTCAGATGATCCTCCTGTTCTTCTTTATCTTCGGAGTCAACTTGAGAGACCCCATTAAGGCAAGTCCCCTGGCAATTTTGGAATGCTGAGGAACATTTGATACTTACTTTTTTACAGCTACACTTTGAGCTGGCACAGTGTTTCATGCATCTACAGAAAATTATTTTCAAAATATCGTCAGGCGCTGCTGCTAACTCACTGTGCACTGGGACCAGGCAGTTGTTCTCAATCTTCCACTCATACATCTGAGGAGGCAGGTCATTTTCCAGCAACAGCTGAACTTGGTGGAATGTTCGGAGGGAATGCTGCTTTACTGCTCCCTCGGTGGGAGGTAGATAAGAGATATCAGTCTTGATGGTGGCCACTGATCTTAAGAATCACTTATACCTGTCGGCATTGAGGGAGGCCTCTTTCGTTGGAGCCCCATACCACCTCAAGATGCAGGTTTCGCCTGCATTTTGAACCTGATCAGTGGTTGAGGAAAGGTCCGAAAAGACCGCTGCTGCTTTCTGGACCTCTGACGACTTTAGATACAGCTTCGCAAATGCGACCTTGCTTTTTCGAAATGCGGAAAGTGTAGTGTCGCATCCAGTTAATGAGTGCAAAAATAGCACGTCCTTTAAACCCAGTTACTGAAGCTCTTGGGACGAGAAGAAAGAATCATGTGTCTTCCCACGTGCAGGCTTTATGAAAGTAATGTCCTTACGTGCATCACCTTTAGCCATCAAGAGTACTATAAGGTCGACATCTTCACCTACAATGCCGACAGCTGTTGTTTTCGACATTTCCACAGCTGTATCCAAGTTGATCCAATTGCTGGAAAATGACCTGCCTCCTCAGATGTATGAGTGGAAGATTGGGAACAACTGCCTGGTCCCAGTGCACAGTGAGTTAGCAGCAGCGCCTGACGATATTTTGAAAATAATTTTCTGTAGATGCATGAAACACTGTGCCAGCTCAAAGTGTAGCTGTAAAAAAGTAAGTCTCAAATGTTCTTCAGCATGCCAAAATTGCCAGGGGACTTGCCTTAATGGGGTCTCTCAAGTTGACTCCGAAGATGAAGAAGAACAGGAGGATAACCTGACTGTTTTCCTACTGGGGTCCGACGAATGAAATGAAATAGATAACATAGAATATGAAAATAGATAAAATATTAAAGTAACAGCGTGCCTACAAAATGAGTATCTGGGTTTTATTTAGACATTCAGTATAGAATAAGTGTACATAAGAGGGATTGTCAGTTCCATAGAGCTAATGCATTAGTTTTAGAATCACAACTTCCACAGATGTATTGCTTTGCCATGTTAGCCCTTTTTCCCCAGGTACGGGAATCAACATAACATCGAAATGAAACAAATTTGAAACGAAAATGTTGTCTAGTTATTTAATTATATATTTTTATATTTTATAATGCCCAAAATATACAGCAGATGGCGACACTATTTTAAAACTTTATCAATTATTAAATAACCGGATGTTATTTTCTTTTCAATTTTGTTTTAAATTGATATTATGATGATTCCCATACCTAATAAAAATTTGATAACATGACAAAGTATTTTTTTTTGCAAAAGTTGTGACCTCAAAACTAATGTATTAGCTCTATGGGACTGACAGTCCCTCTTCGCTCAATACTGAAACTGCTTTAAAATTTGAAGGAAAATAGATAAAATAGTAAAGTAAAATATATTATTGAAAAAATTAAATTCTTTACCACTCTAGGGTCAATATTTAGTGTTTGGGTGCATTATTGAAGAGTTATCTGGTCAAAAAAGAGGAAAAATGTGGGGGAAAATTTTTTTTCTTCAAAATTACAGACTTTCAAGAGCGGATATCTCGAAAACTATACAAGATATTAAAACCCTTAAGGGGTGAAACTTGTAGAAAATGTAATCAGCTTTCATTTTGTGTAATGCAATTATATTGGTAGGACGCATAGTTTTCGAGATATAAGCAAAAAACCGAAAAATGGGACATTCAACCCCCCCCCCCCCCCTTCGGCTTAGGGGCGGGGACTTTTGATATGTTCATCTTCCTAACTAGTCCAAAAAAAGTTACAAAGTCAAAAATTGTGTTCCAAAACTTTCCCTCTATACCTTTTTTTCAGCCTTCGTTGCCTGGACTATTGGCCAAAACAGAATTATATAAAATTACACATGTACACGGCGTTATCTACAAGGTTTTTTTCCTCTTTCTGCAACGATGCGTTTACAGGATGTCCAGAGTGAGGACAGAAACTTCGACGTCGGCCCACTGTTTAACCACTGTTTTAAGACAACCTTAATGATATCTCTAAAAATAAATTTAAAATAAATAAATTATTTTTTCAAAAAATACTTTATTTTGAAACTATAAAAAAATACATATCACAATCACAAAAAGCTCTTTTTCTAAAATCCAGCATTAGACGAATTTAACTGAGAGAATGACTTTTTATTTTTATTTGCTGATCTCAGGGTCTCTCCTACCTTCGGCCGTATGTCTTGACTAGGTGGAACAAACTCATCCATTGGCTCTTGCTTCAACATTGATTCTTGCAACTCTGAAAAAGCCCCATCCTCAAAGAAGCTTTGAGAACTCTGTTGTGTTAGGTAATTGTAATCAATTAATTGTGAAGATGATGCTAGGTCTCCATATTGAGTTGAAAAGGCTGAGTATGAAGCATTAGCAGAATGTAACACATCCATGGGAGCCACTTCATATTCTAGAACTTCAGTGGCATTTTGTTGCGAGGCCTACAGAGCAAAACATGTTTTTAACAATCATGAAAAATAATGATCTTTTTAATACTCATAGAAAGAGTTATTAATGGGAACCTGTATGACTTTCAAAATCCAGCTAAAATATGTAAAGGCATTAGGTGAAGAAACTTACATATACCTAAGTACTTTTTTTACATTTTTATAATCACTCTCTCATAAAAAAAAATTTAGTATCAACATAAAATTTTAGTAAAAAAAAGACAAAGATTAGAAATAATCGTAAATGAAATTTAAATACAATATGTAATATAGTAAGTTGCCTAATAATGGTTATATTTATATGTCTAATAATATGCCTGCTCCATCATTTCTCATTGTACAACTTACGATGCCTTCTTTTACTTCCTATTAATGTGCATTAAAATAAAAAAAATGTTTGATTTATTTACCGATTACACTGGACAACAAAATTTCCAAAATTTTCTGCGACTGGGATGAAAGTACACAATTCTGAATGATTTTAACGTGCTAAACACGAATATCACCTTAAAAAATGTAAGTTAGCTCTTGTTTTTGAGTTACGGTCGGTTATTTTCAATACATAGGATACAGCGAAATGCATGGGCGCAACAAACACAAAATTGATTAAAATCAATTTTGTTTACAGAAACCCTCCGAATTTTTGCTCATACAGGTTTTATTTTATATTATCAACATGGGGGTAGGAAGAGATGATAATTTTCAAGGCTTTTGCGCCCACATTCACAGCTTAATACCCCACTATGCAACATAATTGTTCTCACTTCAAGAGGTACCGTGCAGAAAAAAAGAGCAATTCCTCACATTTCGCCCATGGTTGTTTTTAGAAGCTGTAGCATATTTAGAAGACGCATGGATATTATCCTCATTAAAACTATAAAAAAAAATATTGGAGACTTTTAGCAAATAGTCCTTTGTCATGTTGGACCAGACGCAGAGTAGAAGGAATGTTAGGCTATTTAACTTTTATCTTTTTCTAAATAACACCTCATTTAACTGATGAGATGATGCAGAAATAACAGTCATTAATCTGATTTGTTGGTTCCCTCCTAATCATAAAATGACATTCCCTTGAGTTCCATGAAGCGGAATTCTTTTTTTTCCCAGCATACAGCATTATCTTTTTTCCCAGATGAAGTCAAAGTGACAAATTTGCTACACAAGTCTAACTACATGCGTGAGGAGCCCAGAAAATTTTCCTGGTCTATCTTGTAACCGAAATACAAATGATAAGCTTTCTTAACTTTTGCAGTGATGCTCTTTTTTTTGTGCAGAAAATTGCACTTTGCCGCAAATAATATAACAAAAGTTATTAGCGCTATTAATGTATTTACAAGGTATTACAGTTATAGATTTATCACTAATACTAATTTTTGATATTCTACAGCTTCTAAAACAACCAAGTACGAAATACAAGGAATTTTTTGCTCTTTATTTTGCACCTCTTGACATGAGAACAATTATGTTGCTTAGAAGGGTATTAAGCTGCTAATGAGGTTTCAAAAACCTTGAAAGTTATCATTTAATCCCCCCCTCCATGTTGATAATATCAAATAAAACCTGTATGAGCAAAAATTCGGAGGGTTTCTGTAAACAAAATTGACTTTAATTTTGCGTTTGGTCCGCCCATGCATTTCGCCGGATTCTATGTAATGAAAAAAACGACCGTAACTCAAAAACAAGAGCTAACTTACATTTTTTAAGGTGATATTCGTGTTTAGCACGTTGAAATCATTCAGAATTGGGTACTTTCATCTCAGTCGCATTTTCGCTGTTGACCAGTGTTATTTATTATGCCTTTACCACCCGTCAGACTAACTAAGGGTACTTATACTTTTAAAAGATACTTTAGGGCAATTATGTATTACAATAACTTAGCAATTAAATTTTTGTAGAGTTATTCGTATCGCTTTAAATAATTAAAATAAATATTTAACAAATATATTTGAAAAAATTCCTTTTAGTCTTTTCTTTCTTCTGGATTTGCAATTATATTTATCAACATATTTTCTTATGTAAAAAAAAGTTTTATAACAGGAGCATATAGGCAATTATTGCAATAATTTATAAATTAAGTTTCTATAAAGCTGTTTATAGCATTAGTTGTACATATATTTGAAACATTGATGTTTTAGAAAATCAATCAGTTTGTCACAGGCTTCTGGTCAGGGTATTTATAATTTTGAACACATATTTTTAGAATGCTTAGAATAATAATTACTGTGAATTTGTGAGGTGAATTATGTGTGTGTAATAGTATTTATAAAATTATTAAATTTTGAAACAATATTTTATGCATAGAAATGATTTAAAGTAATAAATACCCTAATTTTGGTATTTACCCAGGACAAGGGTAACTACCCTTTTATATATAATACCCAACCCACTGGGTATTTAACAGACTCACATCACTACTCTGCATTGAAACTTTCCTTTACACCAATTTTTCAGACCAGTATCATGGAGGTCAATCAATACAAAAATATGCAATACAATACAAATTCAACAAAAAATATTTTAAATACAAATTTTAAAAAATACTCACTTCTTCAGAAGTAGTCCATACATCTAATATTCTCTTACTGTAATTGTCAGTAAACAGTAACAACTCTGCCATGTTATTAAACATTGGTGGAATGTCCAAAATGTCTTTTTCTTGACCAATCAATAAGTCGAGCTGTTCAAAAAAAGCCACATAACATAAACTAAGAAAGTCACACAGACAAGTCAAAATATGTAGCTCTGTACCTTTGTAGAAAAAAAAGGCCATAGTATGTTGTTTTACATAACAGGATATCAACTGATTTCCAACTAAACTGAAAATTTCTATAAACTAAACCTTTGCATAATGAATCCATACTATACCTTAGAGCATTCTAATTTTAATTTTTCAATCACACTAAGTGAATTGAAAATAACTTCTTGATCTTTACAACAGAATAAAAATTTTAAAAAAAGCAATAAATAATTATAAATTTTTTTTGGCTCACATTGAAGTTAACAAATCTTAAAATCTCAAAAATTAATATTTTTTTAAAAAGTTAAGATAACCTTTTTTTTAAGGAATTGTTCAAGTAATTGAAACAGTATAGAAAAATTAATTATTTACTACTGTTTGTGAAGAACAATAGTATATGAAGGAAGATTTTAGTAATGAAGTAATATAGAAGTATATAGTAAAAAAAGATTTAGTTGTAAAAACTCAGTCCCCAAAGTATAAATAAAATATTGGATCTGGTCCTGCTCATTGGCAACTTTGTACAACTGAATTAGCATTTGTCCAAAGTCGCAAATGAACGGGACGGACACTATATCTTAGGTTATACTTTGGAATTGGAGAAAGTGATTTTTGAATCTAGACCCTTAATATAATTTATGTATTAATTGAAATTTTACCTCATTATATCTTTTATGTAATTTTGCACTCTGTAATTCATCAAGACCACATGAAGGGCAGACAGTATTTAGTGTGATTTTATCACCACAATTTGGAATAAGTGACTGGCACATGACACACCAATGAGAAATGTTTTGAGGAGCCTCTGGAAAACAATAATTTAAAAAATTTATAGTTAAATAGTTTTTTAAAAAACTCAGATAATACTTAACTATATATGTTATAAAAAAAATTAGGTTTTTAATATTGAGGCATCGCTATTAATTTTATGTAAGCATCCATATGTTTAAAAAAATTAATAACAATTAAATAAACTTGTTTAGGTATCTACTAATCCAATGCAAATTATTTCTTTACTTTTAACACATAAATCCTACATTAAATTTTGTGAAAGTGAAAAATGTTGGAATTGTTTACAATGTTGAAAACATAATGTGTTCATATCAATAACTTGCATTGAATTACTGCTAAAACACACAAATGTTAGTAGAGAATGTGAAACTTACTCAAAATATCCTTGATATCAATATTTACATGGTTGAGATTACAAGTAGAAGAATCCGTCACTTCCTGATCAAAACCATTCATTAAAATAGACACATGTGGTAACATTTTCTGAGGTGGTGATAGGACACATCCCATACCGACTTTATAAGTCCTCTCAACTTCAGAATCTGGCACTCGTTGGAAGTCTTGATAAAACACATCCCCAACTGAAGTGACCTGGAAAGCTGTAAATGCTGGTTTGCCACGATGTGGAACAACACAAACCCCAACAAGGGGATTAGAAATCCTTTTTATAACTTGGTCATCAACAAAGTAGCCATGAAATCTCATCGAGTCTGCCCAGTCTGTTGAACTAGAGAGCGACAGTGGAGGAGCAAGCGAAATCGCCTGAAGTCGTGATTGACCCGTTCTTACAGCAAACGACGCCAGTTCTCGAGATTCTTGGGTGGCAAGCAGTATCACAGCATCAGTTGAGCCAGGCGATGTATCGTAGGTGGTGATGTCACAATACAGAGGGGAGCCATTAAGTAAATGGTTCCAAATTAAAACCTGAAAATAAAATGATTAAATTTTATTATGTAATCTTGATTTTTTTTTATCACAACTAGTTAAATCTACAAATTCTAGTGTAATCAAGTCAAGTTATAACAATACTAATTTTAACTAAATTTAATAATTAATAACATAAAAATTATCAAACTTTCAAAATAGTATCGGCCAAAAGTTTGAAAGCCATTTAATCCTGTGTTTTGTCATGCTATAAAAGATACAAGGGAGTACTTAACCAGAATATGTTTAGCAAATATATTACAACTTGCAAAAAATATGGATTAAACTTTTTAAGAATTCAAAAACTGACTGGTGTGGCCTATACTTATTAAAAAACAAGCATCCAGGTTATTTCTTTTTGGCACTTGAGGTAATACAAATATGGGATCCATCAGATGTCACAGCCTGGTTTTTCCTCTAATGAAGAACCAAGAGAAAAGATTTGACAAAAGCCATATAAAGCTTCCATTCCATTTGGCCAGGGAGTTAATGCCTGACTTAAATTCATATTTTAGCAACATGGGTTTTGCTCTAAATCACTTTTGCATCAGAATATATAATGAGTTTTTTGCAAAAAAAGAAACAATATCATGTTAACAGACAAAGGTGCACAAGATATTCCTTTTAGATACCGGCAACAAAGTCATATAGGTCAGCACAATGTAATTAGAAACATTCTGGGTTCCTTACAAGGAAAAATAGTGGCTACATAAAAGAGCAAAATGTCATAAAAAATTCATTTTCATTAAATGTTTTCCATACATGAATAGTTGATGAACTTACATACTTATAACTGTTGACACATCATAGGCATCAATAGTTTAAATTCCAATAATTCAATCAATATTCTACTATTTTTGTATTCTAAGCAAAGAAATTAACAACAATAAAAAAAAATTCTTTACTGGTAAGAATTCTTACTGTTAAAGAGTTTGCAATGAATGTACAATGGGAATCGTTTTCTAAATCTCTGTATAACTTAATTTCATAACTTTTATATTTAAGATGTTCCATGATATGACCAACAAAATGTTGAGAATTTTTATTACTATTTTAATTGATATCTACAAGAAAACTGAACTCAAAGAAAACTTTATTTTCTTACCGGTTTGTTTGGATAACGCTCATCAAATATAAATAAATGATGGTTTGAAAATACTAAGTGCTGAAAGGGGTTTACAGATAATCTTTTCATAGCCATAAAAGATTCATGATTATAACATGCAGATTGATAACAAGAAAACAATGTAGCTACTTGTTCCTAAAAAATAAAAATACAATGTTTATTAAATTATCAGTAGATTTTTTATATTAAATTGTATTTAGTTCATTGCTCATACATAATTTCAAAGTATTTTAAATTTTAGAATTAATGTAAATCTGTAAGTAGGTACTCTCAGAACATTTGAGAGCAAGGTTCTACAAATTTCTGAATTATACTATTACAAATTTTTGTGCAACTAACTTACGAAACTGAAAGTATAGCAACAAGAAAACAATATAAACATCTCAAATAATTTAAATTAAGTTTAATAGCTCAAAACATGGAGAAAAAAATAGAAATCCTTCATATGCATTTAAAACGATCATTAAGATAAGCTTTAAAAAATTCAATAGTCTCAACCTTATGTAGCATTAGATTTTACCAAATTATTCTAATAACCAGCTTAATTAAATAATATTAAGTTGGGTTTTTTGCACAAAATATTGGCACGTCAACATAAATTTTAAGTAGAATATATTGCCAAAAACAAACCTTCTACCTTTAATCGCATGTCATGTGCATACACTCCTTTCCTGTCCAGATATAGAATGGATCGTGGATGAGATCCAAAATCGCAGGCTATGGGGTTTTCATTCAAATACGATGTAGCAAAAAAACTTTGGCTGGTTTCCCACAGTACGACACTACTCAATACAACAAAGCATACAATAATAACGATATAATTCAACATACACTTAATATACAAACAGACAGTGAATTAGAAAAATAGAATCAACAAAAAGATTCTTAGTTAATCAAAAGAATTTATTCCACAATTTAATTATAAATATATTTGCTACAATAATATACAGCAAAACCAGGTAAAATTAGACCTCAGTCAGAAAAACTATTTTTTTTTAAAATGTTATAAAAGTTTGTTTCTGTGTATTTTCTATTAGCATGTAATGTTATTAAGCCTTCCTTAAATTATCAGTTTTCAAAATAATATCTTGTTCATAACATTAAAAAGTTTAAAGAATATTTCTTTTTTAGTGATTTGCTACAGATTGTATAACCTCTACTTAGAAATATAATTGATAGAAGTTTTTGATAGAAATAATTATGCAACTCTGTTGTATTTTACTAAAATTTCATTTCAATACTTTTTTATAATTATTTGGTCAAATTTCTTAATTATTATATACATACAAACACATAACAACTTACTAAGCAGTTAGCACAATAGATGAGTTCAATGTTTTGACCTATTTTCATTCTCTTTAACAAGTCAAAGGAATCTCTTATATATAAAAAAAAATAATACCTTTCATCCACATCATTTAAAGTGATATTTTCACCTTCATGAATGCAAATATATTCAGTTGGAATGTAGGGACTGTAGAAGAGAAAATATTGGAAAAGGTGAAAATTTTGAAAAAGAATTGATTACCAACATTGTAATAGCTTTAATAACAAAAATATAGACATAACTCTAACCTGGGTGAAATAACTTTTATGGGATTTTCTTTTGAGTATGGAATGTGATGTACTTCTGATAAACTTTCGAGATTCACCAAATGACACTGTTTTTCTTGTTTTATGTAGCATAAACCTGTTGGTTATTAAACGTAAAATTATTTTGAACAGTTGAATTTTGGTTGCTTTGCAAAACTTTTTAATTAAAAACAAATTTTTTCACAATTTATGAAATCATAGACATAATTGTTAGAAGTATAACATTATTTGCTTTTAGGGCAATTTTTTTGTCTTTAAACTATATTGAAATAAAGAAATAAAACTTATAAGCAAAAAAGTAATATTCTGTAGATTGAATTATAACTAAATATTTTTTTTTATTTTAAAATACTAATTTGCAATTAAAAGAGCATAGAGAAAATTACATCGACAATATTAAGCATTACAATATTATATTATAATAAACAGTTTATACTTCAAAATTATATTTAAAAAATGGAAATACCAAAATTAATCTATCATTTGTTCCATGTACATTAAAAAAAACTCATTACAAATGAATTGTGGAATCAAAAATGCAAACTTTATTTAAAACCCTGTAAAAATAAGCAAACACCTTACCATCAAAAGTTGATTTAACCTGTTGAATGCAACCTCCTTTTAGCTTAAAAGTAGTTCTTTTTGATTCATCAATTTTAAATGCTTGATTTGATTCACTTGTTTCTATTAATGGAGATGCGGCTATAACACAAAAACCTGTGTTATTACTGAACAGATATAGTTTTAATTATTTTAAATACTTATTTTTCTTAAATTAATAATATACCATCTACAATAGTTAACAATATTCATAAGCAAAAATTTTTGTAATATTATTAGTGATAGAAGAGTTTGTTGCTGCAATGTTCCATGGGAATAGCACTGCACAATCATGCTAACTACATATGCTGTTATGTAACGTGACCCATGTTCAGAAAAAAATAAAACACACATACCTAGTTTATTTAATTTAGAGCCAAAAGGGTGCAACAGAATAGGCGATTCACTATCTTTATATAAAGCAGTCAAGCAACCTCCAGAATATTGATAATTTATTTCCTAATAAAAGAAAATGGAATATAAATTTTTAGTTTGTAAAATATATTTATAACTTGACAAATAGGAGTTGCTAACTTTTTTTAATAAAATTTTGAGGGTTTTTTTTAGACAGAATTCTACTAAAAATTAAGTGAATAAATAATTTAAAGGGAACTAAAAAGTAATAAATTGAATAGAATCGATTTATTGGAAGGCCAAGTCCCAACTGGGGCATCAATAATAGTAAAGAAGAATGAAAATTATTTATCAATATAGTTTGCAGATAAAAGTTGAAATCAACCTACAATACTTACCGAAACATTATTAGATTTAGGTAAAACATTTGCCAATTCCACAACATTTTGAGATAAACTTATTTTCTCAAATTCTCCAGATAAGCTAATATTTTTAATCAGTTTGTGTGAAGCTATTACATCTTTTCTAAACTGAGTACAGCTTTTCTAAAATGTAAAAAACAGAATGAGTTCAAAGAAAAAAAAAGTAAAAATGCAAGCTTAAAATAAGTAATTACTAACTCATTTTAACCTAACCGATTAATGAGGATTGGCAAGAAAATTCGTCCTGCAAAAATGAGCTTTCTGCCTAACTTTATCTAACTAAAACAAAATATATAAGACAAATGAGGGCGATAGTTCCAAAGAATTTATGTAAGACAAACTAAGAAGCATGAAAAAGAAATTTTAAGAAAACTTCAAGTTAACAAGTTAAAGTTTTAATAAATTATCTTGTATGAGTTTTAATAGCACAAATTATTTATTAATTCTGCAACATTTACAAATTAAAGTCAAATATTTTTGGATTTTCTACTGTATACTAAAAAAAAGGTATTAACCACAATTCTTTCATTGCAAAATCAGTACAAAATATCAACTGCCATAACCATTGGATATAATGAATTGTGTGTTTTTTTAAATATTCAATAAATATTTTTTTATCTAGTTTACCTTACTAAAATTATTTTGCTGCTATAGATAGGAAATAGAGGGCTTCTTTAAATAAGGTAAAGATGAAATCCCTTTTTTTAGAATTGAGTTTTCTATTTCCAAAAGGGGATAATTACTTGGCAATATTACCATACCACAAATAATGACAAAATGCCAAACTCAGTGCCCAATGGCGCTAGAGAGTCCAATTTCGAAGTTAACTCAGATAGACTTCAGGATCAACCAATAAGTACCATTAGTTTTTCCTCTAGCACAATTGACAACTGACTTTAGGGCCTGTTATTGTTTTTGGTAATATTGCCAAGCAATTACAACCTTTTGGAAATGGAGGCCTCAATTATGATCAATGACACGTTACTATGCAAAAAAAACTCAGTTCATTTCCACAAGTTAGCTAATGTTTAGCCATAAACTATGATGCAACTATGACAACAGTTGGACTGAAAATTGAAGGATTATCATGTTGTAGTTTGAGGCGAAGCATTAAAGCTTCTACCGACTAAATTTTTACTTTTGCTAAGAGTGCTTTTTTATACTTTATTTAATTAAAAGTTACTCTTTAGCAATGCTTGTGTGAACATATACTTAAAGAGCAAATCCCCCGTTTGATAGCTGTAAAAGTTAATAAAATACAACACTAAATGAACTACAATAAAAAAAAATTGCAGTAATACTCACATTGTTTAGCTTGCTTCTAGCAACATGGAGCTTTAATGAAAATGATTCAAAGTTAACCAATTGTTTTGCAATACTTTCTAAGCAAGGATCTTGAAACTGATACGCTACAAAAAAAAACATTAATTAAATTTATAATTAAAATATTCAAATAATTATTATAAATTATAATAAATTCTGAAAACAACTCTTAAAGTTATCCAATTTATTATTTCAATTTATACATCTAATTATTCTATTCATTTTCATATACATTCATTTAAAAATTCAACTGAGATATCAATTAGTTTTACTTAAATCAAAGTTTTAACCCTATAAAAAGGAAATTATATTTTATTCCTACTACATAATTAATTTAGTTTTATGTATATACAGATACGGTATGATATTGTGCTGACATATTGTGCAGGATTTTTAGAGAAATGTAAATAAAGTAGAAAAGAATCTTTTTTCCTGTAAGAGAAATATATTTGTATACTTGCATATATAAACTTGATAGAAATTGAAGCAAGTTTTCGTTGCATCTCAAAATGGAACTTTCTTTAAAAACAGAACCTGTGTGTATGTAGGTTTATCACAGAAAAAAACAACACTTGCACAATATTTACTTTATTTATAGAAAATTTAGATGACATGAGTGGGGCGGCCCGTCAGGGCCAAGTTCTGGTCTATTGTACTAAAAAAAAATCTAGATAGCTGCCGAAATCGAAAGATCTGACCTAACACTTTAAGAAAACAAGAAACAAGTTATAAATCAAAATAATGGTTCTAAGATTGATAATCTATTTTTGTAAGAAAACGTTTTTAACGTAACATACTAAATAATTAACCATTCAAAAGAAGAATCTGACAACAAGTTTGATGTCTTACCTTTGCCATTTGTAAAACTGGGAAGAGCACAAACTTGAGCTCCGAAAGTAACTTGATCCACTCCATATTTTGAGGCCTCAAACTTGAATTCGTTTCCAGCATTGAAGACATCTACGCCTGTACCTCCATAGTCAGGGAGCTGATGTTTTCTGTATTTCTGGGCTTTTAGTTGACATAAGTAGTTAGGTGTGCAACTTTGCCAGGAAGGCAATAGTTTGGGCAAATTAGATGTCCAATCATCTCCCTGTGAGTAAATAGCACTTTATAAGTGAATGTTTGGGTAATAATAATGACAGTGCTTCCGTTGCCAAGCCGATTTCTAGAGGGCGATAAATACTTTTTGTGGTCAGACTGCATTTCCTGCCGAAAACCTGGCTTTGGTGTTTCGCCATGATAATTTTTTGGAATATTTTTTTGTCATTTTGTTCAGTTTCAGTTTGTTCTGTGAGTAGTTGGTGATTGAACATCATTATTATTATTATGGATGGTGCATATTTAATTTAGTTTTTTTTTTAGATGTTATCACAATTGCCCTGAGCTTGTTTTGTTTTAATACAAAACTAAACAGTCACCCGAACTCACACAAAATAGTCCATATCCAAACAAAAACAAAATTGCCCTGTGCCCCAAACTAGTGTTTAGGTTTTCAATGGGCCCTACAATACTGCCCCATGTTGGATACTGATGTTTTTTTTTAAAAAAAAAAAAACTGTCTGGAACTCCAAATGAGTGCATACTGCATTGCCACACCGACACTACTAGCCCATTGTGTGTTAAATATCTGGTTTACTTTGTCATAGCAGCCCTAGTATAGCTTTAACAATCAATTTGGTGGAAGTTGAGGTGTTAATGTATCGGCATGAAGAATTCCAAGTCGCCAAGTTTTTGTGTTTCTAGAAATGCACCAAGCAGCACTGTAGGATAAAAATTTACCTCTGGATTCTTTTCAAATTTAAGAAAGATCAAAGCCTGTTGATTGGTAGAGCGTTAGTCATAAATCGGTTCTGAGATCCCGACCAGCCAGCCTAATCACCAAACAAATCAGATTCATAAATGATTTGCGTAAAAATAAGACTGAGGTTAGAAAGAGTACAGTGGGGGGGAATGTTTTGAAGTTTTAAACAAGTAGGTTTGTAACAGAATCTGTCACTCAGCCCGCTTCCACACAACATTTGTGTTCAACAGGAAAAAAAGTCGCCAAACACAATATTAATTCTATTATAAACATTTACACGCTAAATTTGGCTAGTTTCATTTATTTTATTTTGAGAATTCAATAATTATTTCTTCAATAAATTTTATCGTTTGCAAAAATTAATTTATATTTCAAAGAATAAATATGTAATATTCCTCTCTTTTAAATAGAACCAAAACATTTCATACTTAAACAAAGAATCTCTTAGTGAAATATATTTGACGTCATTTGAAACTGATTGATGTGGCAAAATAAATTTCTTTGAATTTATTATTTAAGAGAATTAAAGTTTCTCGAGTGATTGTTGCGAATGGCAATGGTGATTTAATTCTTATAAAAATGGCTTCTTATGCTTTTTAAATGAGCATAAAATTTTGCAGTTTTTTAAATAATTAAAGTTCTTCGAATTCGAATTTTTTCTTGAGATTTTCAATGTCATCTAATTTTGATGCGCTGAATTTTTTGACTTATCATACTTGCCTGTAGCATTTGTAGTTTGGCCTATGAAAGTGGGTGACGGACAGACTCAACGATTATAATAACTTCCACTTTTTACGTTATAAACATAGTGTGGAAGCTAAAACTTGCAATGAATTTGTAACCAAACCAAGCAAGAGGCTTGTCTGCTTGTTTAATACATTATATTATTTTACAGAATATTAAGTCAAAAAAAATTCTGGTTATTTGTCCTGTGTGCAAACGCAACGCTTTATTACAACACAAACACTGTTAAAGGGCACAGTCCTAGACAAATCTAATACAAATTCGGGGACTTTTTGAATTACTATCATGCAAATTTTTGATAAGAGAACTTCAAACTGCATTTTAACTAGAAATGGTATGTGTTTAAAAAAAATTCGATATTCATTGTCCTGATACCTAGTTATATTTTTTATATGTACCAAAAAGATTTTTTGGCTATCAAAAACCTATACTTTTATTATTGTCATATAATGTGTCCCGATTTTAATTAGTTTTACAGGTTGTCAATTTAAAATTTAACATGCAACTTACCATCTTCCCATATCTTAAGCGAATACTAATTAAGAATAAAAAAGGATATTAAAAGTTTTTGAATTTCGCAAATTCCCATATGAACCAACATGTGTCATGTCAATTTTTTATGGTTCATGGCTGAACGTTTTCCGATTGTCAACGTTGACTTCTAGCCTCTAAAGAGCTTTACCGCAAACTAAACAACTATTTCTTCGTAATTAAATGTTTTGTTTACGATCAACTGACGAAGTTCGGACACTGGCTGCCCAGCCAGCCCCTAAAGTTCCCAGATTGCTCGGTCAGGGGAACTCCGTAAGGGTATTTGACTAATTTTTTTTTATCCTTGTAAACTAATTGAACTATCCGCTTCTGTAAAACCTCTTTCCATTATCTATGTAATTCTTATTTTAATAGCAATTTAGATTAAATCCGGTTTAATTACAAACAAAAAAACAGACGTCAGCCAAATCGACGTGTTTGTGATCATGTGACGTACCGATGAAAAAAAAGCCATTTTAAAATGATTTTTATTAACAATTTAAAGATTTATTTTGCAAAAAAATATGTATTTTTTTATAGAATTGGGAATTCTAGAAGGCCCTGGTTAAAACGCGGCGCGGGACCCTCTGTATGAAAAGTAAAGTGACATTCTAACTAGTTTTGGTTTGATTGAATTAATGTCGATTTAAATTACAAAACACACACTTCTTTAAAATGAACGGCGGTCAAATTAAAATTCCATGCAACACCCGAGATTATGTTAGGTTGAGTATTCCTCGCACTAGAGCTACACGAGGGCTCTTCCAACACTTGAGAACATAAATCGATGTCAGGATATTGGACTAGAGCAGTGTTGGGCCAATTTTAATTGCGAGAACAATTAAAGATTATCAAATTAATTAATGGGCTTGTTTCAACACTTTGTCAAAGAAAACAAAACAACCAATGAAATCGCAGTTTGGAGAGCGTGACGTTATAAAGAACCATTGAGCTTGTTTCAACACTTTGTCAAAGAAAACGAAACAACCAAAATGAAATCGCAGTTTAGAGAGCGTGACGTCATAAGAAATATCCCCAGTTGTAAATGTAACTACAACAACTAACAATTCATCAATTGTAATTGTGGAAAAAATAATTTTAAATAGGAAGAAAGATTTTTTTAAAAAAATAAGCCATACTTACAGCCTTTGACCACTTTTTTTAATCCTCTAATTGTAAGTTTTAATTGTTTCATAAAAAAACCTAAAAAAGTTAATTGCAATTATGAGTTACAATTGAATCAAATTTAATCAAATTAATTTAATTGCAATCAAAAGGTGCAATTAAAAGTTCAATTGTGATAAATTTAATTGTAATTAATTTAATTGCAATTACTTTTTTTATTCAATTAATAAGATAATTGACAAATTAGTTGATTAATGCCCAACACTGGACTAGACATATTTATGCACACCCACAAAAAATCTGAAATTAACCAAGTTCTTTTTTATCATTAACAGTGGTTTAAGACTTTTCTCTTTCTTATTTTGACATATTTTGGAATTATATGCTTATTTGAACTTTTCAAAAAATTAATTTAAAAGGTGTCACAAAAAGAATACAATGAAAAAAGGTGCATTGTAATTTGTAATGTGCATATAATTGTTAAATATTATTATAATTCAAATAACTGTATTGCATAAATAATACAAAAGTCTTATTTCCAAGAAACTTATTCATCTACAATATTTAGTCATAGGCAAAGTGATTGTTCATATGAGCTTGACAATCAATTAAAACACAAGAACCCAAGAAAACCTGGCAATATCATTTATTAATGAAAAAGAGTTACTGGAATTTAATTTGAGTCATTATCTATCGGAAGTTAAGAATTCAACAGCAATAATGATATATCTAGCAAGAGTTCAAGCTATTGATTAAAAATAAAGACACAAAGATAATATTTAAACAAATATTTATTATTTAGTTCATCACTTTTAACAATAAACATGTATATAAAAATAAAAATCTTCACAATTACATAATAAAATTCTTCACATTCAACATATCACAAAGTTTACAAAATGTCAAGTTATTCCATTATATAATACATGTAATTTAAGTAAAAAAATTAAAAGCTCTTATAATTTAAAAATATATGTTAAAGGATCCAAGAGAGAAAAGAAAATAGAAACAACGGCAGCACTAAATTATCCACTTGTGTTGTTTTGGCTTCAAGTATGGACGTTGAAAAGATGGCAATGACAGTTAAAAAAACATTCCAAGTAGAAAATACATGCCCTATAAAAAAATTCAACTCATCACATAGCAATTTTTTAAAGTTTATTTTACTTAAATTAAAATATACTGATTCCATTTTAGCAATTAATAAAAATGAACATTTAATAATTAAAAATTACTAATTGTTGAAAATAATTTATTATGTTTAAATTATAGCAATTCCTTACTTTTAAACTAATGAAAAATAAATGTTTACCAATCTTTAGTGATCATTAACAATTAAGAGCAACAAAATTACAAATAATCAATTATTTTATTTACTGACCAAATGATTGAATTAAATAAAATTCATAAAAGAAATTTCTAGTAGTACTAATACTATAATGAAACTTGAATGATTTTTATCAAGTTATTTTATTTCTTTTCAAACACTGTATAAGAATGAAAATTGGAAACATAAAGCTTAACTTAAGTTGTTCTTAAAGCCATAACTGCACAATTCCTTATAACACTTCAGAATTGGGGGGGGGGGGGGGGGGGGGACCAATTTTTTTTATATTTTTCCAATAAAATTTCTAATTAGAATTATTTTTGTTATTTAATTATTCATGGTAAATACATATTTTTAGTATTTTTTTAACTAATTACTATTTGTGAACTTACATTAGTTTTTATTTTACACAACTAATTTTTGTATTGTTAAATAGATAATTAATGCTTTATTTTTTAAATAAAAATTAGGTGCAATAAATAGGAAAAAATCAATTAATTACATAATGTTTTTATTGAAAATTTAACTACTTAGATCATTTAAATCACTTTATTTTCTGTACAAATTAAACGATAAGCTCCTAGAATATTAAATTTAATACTCATTTAATTTGTAAAAATTTAAATGATAAAAATTTACTAAATACAAAACTAATTGCAAATTTTTTTCTCTAATGGGGCTGCAATATTGATGGTCAAGCCTATGCATGCTCGGCATATTCCCCAGAATTGAGAGTCATTTTTTGTGGCATATCTAGGCCACTCTCACTACTAATTTTGACGCTCAGATTAAAAGGAATCTGAGCTCTCTGTGGATTGCACAAAAATTAGTTTTTAAGAAATTAGTGTATACAATAATAGGCTTGGAACAGGTATTAGCAAAATATTTCATGAAGGTAAAAAAAAAAGTTAATTCACACAAATTATGGAAGATGCGAAGTAGCTAACATATAAACACGGCAAACAATGACTGCATATCTTGAAAATTACATAGTAATATGTAGAAAATAACTAATAAATACAACATGTTAAAGCTCACCAAAAAACAATAAAATGATTTAATATTTAAAACTTCACCGAAGCTTATTTATTTTCTTAACTAATTTTACGACGTCGTACTGGCGATTCGCGCCAGTACCATGTGAAACAATTTTCAAATTGTATGCATTTATGTTGCTAAATAAAAATAGCAAATAATTTTCATAAAACATGGTTTAAAAATTAGACAGCAATTTAAATTTAATGACAACAGAACTAAACAGCCCTTCCTAGATTCGTATTAAGCATTCAGACAAAAACAGTAAAAAGAGAAAAAAAGCGCCCAAGTTCCTTAAAAACATCTCAAAAATAACTGCCGACCTATCAACAAATTCCATAAGGAAAGACCACTTCAGCCATAAAATGTCTGACGAATAATATCCTGTGTAGAGGGAGTGCACGTTAAATATGCTCCTATTTCCCAACGCTCATGCGATGTCGCCCTTCTCTTAACGGTTGTGTTGGGTTCCTACGTAGGTGTTGGCTTGTCACTTGATTGTGGTTCTAAATTACGACGCCCGTTGTCAATAGCCCTCGTGAAGCTCTAGTGCAACAATTACAGGATTAACAATAACAGGATAATTCAAACTAGCCTAACCCACATGATAGTCCTTAAATTGCCACCTTTACAAACATTATAAGTCACCAAATTAAAAAAATTTAACATATTATATAAATTTTTTAATATCATTGAGGCAATTGACGGAAAATATTATAAATAAGAACTTACTTATTAATTAAATATAGAAAATAATAGCTAACTCTTATTATCCAATCTTGCTCAAATGAAACTTGATGACTAGAGAAAAGGCTCTAAGAATTCCTGAGTTGAACTACACTTATTTTTACTTGGATAATATAAGCAAACTAAAAACCTTAAAAATAAAACTTTAAAAAAATATTCATCGTTAGATAACATACGTCTGTAGAATTTCTTTAACTTATTAACGAATAAAATGCATTCTTAAAAGCAATCCTGATACTTCCTGTTTGAGAGTATAATCGGCACCACCCTCCAAATAAATAATAAGAAGAATATTTCCGAAATCTTATTCCCACTTAAACTTGCAATGTGTTAGTTTTTGTTACTTATTTTCTTTAACATTGTGTAATATCGTGACCTTTACAGATTTGTGGAAGTCAACTCATAAAAAGTGACCAAACAAATGAAAAAAAATCGTCTCCACATATAATTTCATCAGAATTCACACTTTTTTTGTAATCCCCCTCCTAGAAAAGGTAGACATTTTGTTTTTAAACAGATTTAGAAAATGCAAAGTGGTCTTTCCTTATGGAATTTTTTTTCACTTTGCCATTTTTCTCACTACCCCAACTAATGGGTAAAAAATTATGAATCCATTGTAATAACTACTCCATCTATTAATTTAATGCACATTAAATATTTTAATTATTTTAGTATTAAAATGTAGTTAGTTCAACCAAGTATAGAATTAAAATTTATTATGTTTATTTTTTTCATCACAAAAAATGAAACTATATATATTTTATTTAATACGAAACACTATCTACAACCATATATGGTAGAATTTGTTTCAAGTTTTTTTAAAGTATATTGTATAACTGTAGTGCTAAAAGATACTGCTATTTTAAAAGGAAAATCAATCTTTGGTTTTTTTTCCTGTTTGATTAACTATATTAAACTTGAGCCCTGGCGATGTCTGGATTAATTTGACTATTTATATCAAAATCCCTTACTGGGAAAACCCAAATATTGTTCAGTCACTATGTGCAAAAACACACAATTTTCAGCACCTAAAGTATTCGTCTTTGTTCTGTAAAATCCTACAATTCATAACCCAATTTAATTTCTCAAAAAAAATTTCTTTTAATGATAATATTTTAATTTATTAAAGTAGTTCTTTTCGCTAAAGTTTACATTTTACTTTACAGAGGAGCCTTCTGTAAAATATATTATTCAATAAAAAAAAGTAGTTAGCAGTAAAAATTGGCAAAACTTTTAAACTTAATACTAATTAATAACAATCACTATTTAATAACTATCACTCTTAATTTTTAAAATAAGCAAACAAAATTTATTATTTAACAGAAAAAGACCTTACCATAAGATAAAAAGAACAGTGAGGTTATTAGCTGAACAGTAAAGGCACAAATAGTGCCTTCATACGTTTTCTTTGAACCTATGCATGCAATGGTAAAATTTCACTTAAAAGGAGACTAGTATTAAATGCAAAAGTAATTTACACTAATTAATTATAAATTTAAGCAATGTTAAACTAAATAAATGTTTTTATATGCAAGATACAAAAAAATTGTAGGTGTTTATACAAATTAAAAAAGGATCGTCAATACAATACACAAATCTTTAAAAAAAACAAAAAACAGATCAATTATACTACTACATTTTTTGGTAATACAGCAGTAAAACATCTTGTTAAATATCAAGTTAAAAGTCTAATTTGAAATAAAACATTCAAGAAAAAGAAAAAGTGATATTATTATAATTTTAGTTTAAACATTGTCATTCTTTCTTATATTTTTAAGTACATTAAATTTAAAAAAAAACCTAAGGATAGAACTTGAATTTAAATTACAACCCATCTAGTATTTAACAGAAATTATATTTTTCTTCGAAATCAAGATATACTAAAAAAAAACTATTGTGCAAAAATTTACCTTTCCAATTATTTTGGCCAAAAAGTGTTCCACCTATAGCAGCTGCTGTGTCTCCAAATCCTACAGATATTACCCCACTAAACAGACTTATATGAGCACCTAAGTAAAATATTTACATGTGACAATTAATACATAAAAATCTATATTTAAACATTAAACTGTTGTAAGTATATTAACAAATTTGAATTTTGCACTGCTAAATAATTTATATACAATAAACTGAAGTAAAGAGCAAGAATTCCCCACATAATGCTTTGTAAATGCTTGACATTCACAGAAGCTTGCAATTGCTTAAAAATACTGATTCTGTTCACTTCTATCATAATTAGAAAATTTCTCTACTGAAATATGCGACTAAGGATTTAATTTAACTCAATATTTTAATATTTTAAAATACCACTAAATTTTTAATGGCATCTCACAAAGTGTTAACTTATTTTCATGCCATCCGATTTAAATGTCTTTTTTTGACGAAAAAAATAATAAAATGTTATATTTTTAAGTTAATTTTAAAAATTTATTCAAAATTTTTAATTTTTATGTTTTATAAAAATTTGGATATTGTTAATAAATTATTTGTGTTGTTGGAAAGACTGTCAGTCCAAATCCCTCAGGTAGTTGAATATAATGATATTTATAAAAAATGCATTTAAAAATTACAATAATTTTTTAATTGCTTATCTAACTTTACTGCAAGGTCTACCCTGCTTTTATATGTAATAAAAAATTAAATACTTAAAATTGAAAATCCTGAAATCTGTACAGTGTCTTTTCTAAATTATGGTAGGGATTGTTATGTTGTTATGTCTCTCAAATTAGTGCATATTTTCAGACTTAGTGTTGAAAATTTCAAAAGATTTCTGTTTATTGTACTATATTATTTCTGTTTATAACCAAATTAAAAACTAAATTGTAATAACTATGATTAATTAAATATATGTTTTATGTAAATTATACTAGCTTTGAGAGTTAGAACTGTATCCATAAAGCCAAATGGGACTTGAACATCCAATGAGTAAATAAATGTGTGACAAAATCAAAAATCCTGAATCTTTTTCATCCAAAAATACTTGAAATGCATCCTCAATCACTGGTCCAATAATAAATGCATTAATTATTCTGCAAACCTGTAATTAAATAAAGTTTTGTAAATTTTAAACACACAATTTATATTTTATAATTTTTTAAAGAACTAAACTAGTTTATTAATTCTTTAAAAATAATTTTAGGACCAAAAGTATTTTAATGAATATAAAATATACAGTTTGTTTTTAATAAAAATCATTTACTGGAAAGCTAAGCAAATAAAAATGCTAACAACTTAAAACCAATAACAAAACAAAATCAATATAGGGTTGGATATTCCCCTGTTCATTTTAAAATTATTAAATTAATATAAACTATTTTATAAATATTTCAGTCGTTTGCAGCTAACAGTTCATTAAAAGTTAACTGTTCAAGTTTTGAATAACTGTATAAGATAAAGCAACAGTTTCTTATCTCTAGTTTATATTGTAATTTTAATAAGAGGTCATATTCTATTATTTAAATTGAACCCAGGTCTCCCCACACTATAGCATCATGTTAAAATAAATATTAATATTAAAGTTTTTTTTTTAATATCAATTAGTAAAATTAACAAATATTTAACTATTAAATCATTAAGGTAAAGTTTAATATGCAGTTCATATTTAACTACTTTTTAACAAGAAGTTCATAAAGAACTAAAATAGCCTACTTTCCTGTTACTTAAATACTTACTGAAGTTCTAATCGGGAAAAAAAACTAGGTTCCTAAAGTAAATATCATCAACAGCCGTTTCTACACTAGAAATTACACCAGATACCACACATTAGAACCAGATCTACACCAGATTTATACACATTAGAAAAAAATCGAAACACAGCACCCAGCTATAATTTAAACTTCTAAAAGCCAAAATCAACTATTTTCCTTAATATTCTTTCGTAAATTAATTAAATATTATTTATCATCTGCT
Source organism: Oedothorax gibbosus (assembly GCA_019343175.1). Taxonomy (NCBI): domain Eukaryota; kingdom Metazoa; phylum Arthropoda; class Arachnida; order Araneae; family Linyphiidae; genus Oedothorax; species Oedothorax gibbosus. Next base: position 13,732,952 of record CM033272.1, read on the forward strand.
CGTGATTTAGTTGTAGTTCGAAGAATAATTAAATATTTATTGATAACAAAAGTAATGAAACTACTCCGAACTGCATTAAAAAATAAGAAATGTAAATTAAAACTAAGCATAATTGCATGCAAAAGTATGCCTTGCCGCTTTCTTGGTAGTAATTAATGAATAATAAAGAATCAAATTGTGCTACATTTTATGACGTCATTCCAAACTGATTCATGAAAATATTATTTGCTTCAAATATTTAGTTTAGTATGTCATTAATAAGTTTCATGAAATTCCATTTTGTCCACTGATTATGAAAGTTTATTGGCAACTTTAAAAAAAGTTTTAGATCCGAGGATTTAAATGACTCAAAATGAATTTCAATGCTAATTCAATGGGAAATTCGCCGAAAGATAGTAGATTTATGTCCGTCCGAACGTACAGACAGACGGACAAAAAGTATGAAAGTTGGGTATCTGAGGTCATAGCTTTCTAACAAAAAAAGAATTTTTAAGATCCGATGGATAGAACCGATTTTGGAAGGGGGGTATGGACAGACAGACAGACGGACATCGACCGCATGTCAATACCTACTTTTTAATTTTTTTAATTCTTTCGAATTAAAAAAAGAAAAGTAGGCTAAAAATTACAAAACAATATTATGTCATAAAAAATCTCCAAAACATTTTTATTATGATTTTAAAAAGAAATGCAATAGGAACCAAAATGTAAATGTAGAACTTACTTCTAATAAAATAAATATAGTCAAAGCTACTCCTGATGCAAAAATCAATAGTTCTTGATCATACAATATTCCAGGTATATAAATAGCATTTATAATTAGATGGAAATATTTTCTGGTTATTGATGAGCCTTTTGAAATTTCCCACTTGTTCGTTATGATTACGATTGTGACAGACGCCAAAGTACTAACAAACCAAAATAAAATAATGAGCATCTAGAAGAAAAAATAAAGATAAATAAATGTAAAAATAATCAAATAACTTTTAATAATATCACTAAATGGTATTATATATAATTACAAAAGTTTACATTAGTCTTATTTCCACTAATTAATTGCTACTATTTCCACAAACGAATTAATGCAATTAATTTTATTATTCTAAATAAATTATTTTACTTGATATATAATTTAATCCTTATTCGAAATAATAATTTATCTGATATATTCATTAATTAGGGTTTACTTTATTCAATTAGATTACATAATTTTGTTAAAAGGGCAAAAATTGTATCTCATACATTTAACACAGTTTAATTAAAAAAGAAACTGATTAGGTTCAAAAATTAGTAGAGTAGTAAATAAATAACATACCCTGGTCTTAGAATGATTGCAGAATGAAAATAACCAAAGGAACACATTTTGCTTCAAAGATATTTGCCATGCACCCATCATAAGAAACAACACTGCAAAGCAACTAATGAAGAACTTTAAACCCTCCTTCAAAAATGGAACCATATATAATGTTTGAAGCAGTAAAAATGTGCCCAAAAGCATGATCTGAAAATAAGAATTTTTATTCATGTAAAAAAACTAATTATTTTTCATTTGCAAAACCTACATGTTATGTCACAACACATTTTTTCCAGCTCAATTCTTATAGAGATAGGTTAGTTACCAGGGATGGGAGTAACATGTTACTTGTAAAAGTTACTTTTTTTTAGGTAATGCTGAGTAACTGTAACTTAGTTACTTTTAGCAAGAAAATTAACGAAATTTTTCGTTACTTCTCGCACGTATTTTCTTCACGGATATTTTCGGTAGTTCGACTTAAATTTAACTGTTTAAAAATTAACTTTGAACAAAGTTGAATTTTTATTCTTAACTGTTTTTTCTGATTGTCCTTATTTTTTTTTAATCTTCGTTCTCTTTGTAAAATGGTAAGAAGGTTAAATTTCAATTTTTCTTGTAACTTGAAATTTTTTAAACATAACTGTAATTAGCTACTTTTCGTATTAAGTAAATGTAACTAGTTACTTTTTATATTAAGGAACTGTTACTATAACAGAGTTACTTATTAAAAGTAACTTTCCAATCCATGGTTGTTACTGTAGAAACAAGTATGCTTTATTTACATTGTGTTCTATGAATAGCAAAAAATGTTGCACTTTCTTTTATTACTAGTATGTTATAATTTTTTGTACTTAAGTTTCACAAAAGTGATAAAATAAACCCTTTAAATTTCAAAATTATTTTTTTTTTACCTGCAAACTTCTTACTGATTCAGGAACTACTTGAAAGTGTAAGCCATTGTTGAGTACATTGTACTAAAAAGAACAGAAATGCTGATAAATATTTAAAAATATAAAAATTCAAATATTAATGTGAAAAAAAATAACTATCACCAAGTAAAACACAAATATTTTTATTACTTAAATATAAATCATTAATAGTTTAAAAACTAACAAAAAAGGGTAATTTTTAGTATTAAGGCAACATTCAGCCTTGAGCAGGATACAGGGCTAGAGATTTGTAGAGTGCTCAACATTTGCATAAGTAATAATTATTAAAACTATTAGTTAATACATTAGCACAAACTAAAGTGTTGTATTGAGAAAATAAAACAGTTTTTAGCACAACATAAAAGTTAAATAATGATTACTCTCTCAATAAAAGATGTAGACATATGCTTTAAAAAAAATTAAGCAATGTTTGAATGTTAAAGTAATAAATGCCCTCATCTGCTGTCTTCTGAATAAATGCCCTCATCTGCATGCTGCACATGATTAATATTTTTTTTAGATATACTTCATTTTAAATTAAAACTAATATTTTTAGACAATTTCTTTTTTAAAAAAAAGAAAGAACTATACACCTACAAATATTTCTTCAATAGTGATACAATTAATAGTTTTAATTCATTTTAGAAATAAAATATAAAAATATTTTTCAATAAAACATCGAAATAAACTTTCTCTGTTTTATATGTGTTAGAAATAAAAGCCAAATAACAAATTTCTTAAACTCATCTAAATTCATAACGAAAAATTCTTACCTCATTCAATAAAGTAACTATGCAACAGTGTAAAAACATAATTACACCTTGGGATATGAGTTGTGCTTCTCCTAAAGTGAAACTTCCAGGACAATATAACAATAAATTCCTCACTAAATAACTATAATACCACAGAGTAGCATGGCAAACAATGAACATGACTACTAGATCTAAATAAAAGTAAAAAAATTTGTATGGTTAAAATTATTATCTTAATGAATAAAACATAATTTATATAATTCGCTTGTTCAGATGATTTTGCCATAATTGGCGGTTTATCATTTAATTGGTGATTTTTAGTCAGTTGTGTCCGATTAATAGAAAAGTGCCTGTTCTTTTATTAAATAAGAGCTAATTTTTTTATATAGAATTATAAGGCAAATTCAAATAATAATAATAAATGTATAGATGTTTGTCCATGAACTTAATTTAGTATCTTAAGCATACTGACATAGAAAGTGTAAGAATATAAAATAAAGACCTTAACATTATAAAATACTCACTATAAGAGAACCAATGGGATAAAAACAAAGACAAAAGTGCAGCATATCCAGAAATTGTAATGCCATTTCTATATGAATTTGAAGTTGGACTTTTTTGCTCGGTAAAAATAGAAAATAAGCAGCAAGTTGAACAAATGGCAAAATTTAGTAAATGAAAACCTATAAAGAAATTCCTTAAATACATATAAAATTATATTTCAACACACTGATTACTTTTTTAAAACTTTAAAAGTTATTTGAAATCTTTTGTTAAAAATTATGAGGTCAAATGTGAATTAAGTTACTGATGGAATTTTTAAAAAATAAAATAGAGAAATTTTAGTTCAGGTAGAATCAAAATATGGAGTGTATGGGGGTAGACATATAGCAGAGAGAGTGTATGAGGGTAAAAATTAGTGTGTCTTTAGTAAAAGGGGAACAGCTATGATATATAATGACCGGTCTTGATTTGGCAATTTGCCTTACATTGTCAATAACCTAAAGTTCCCAAACGTGGTAAACATTCCACTTTATATTTCATACAAATCCAAAGGTATAGCAAGCATATATTAAATGTTAAAGCTCGATAAAAGTCACCAATGAGTATACTGGTCATTATATCATAGCTGTTAAGTAAAAGGTACACCAGATATAGCAGAGTAAAAGGTAGGACTGACATACCCCTATACACGGTCATCAAAATATTAAATGCCAGATTATTAATTTGAACTTAACTGTATAGCTCAATGATAGGAAATGATCAAAATTCGGCAAGTAATCAAATATAGCCTCTAACTTATTTAGTTTAGTTTGAATTATCGTCACACTAGGGCTACACGAGGGCTATTGGCGACGGGCGTCGTAATTTAGAACCATAGTCAGGTAACGAGCTGCACCTGAGTAGGCACCTAAATAAATTCAACATGATACTGTACCTGAATCCGCATTTATAAAAGGAATCAAGCATACTGGCAATAAAGTAGAACACCATAGTCCATTGTCAGCTCCTTTCCTAAAATAGTAACCATTTTACAGTGTTTAAAAAGTTGTCAACATTTGAAAAGTTGCTTTATTACGAAAATATTATATAGCATAAAAGATACCTGCCTGAATTTAAATGCCATGATTTTATCTTTATGAATTACCATTTTGACCGATTTCGCGATTTCAAAACAAGCAGACGATAACAGTCTTACCTTACTTCAAAAACATATATATTATATTTAATTTTGATAAAAAAAAGTATAACATATTTTTTAACACGATTTGTTGCAGCTAACAAGATATTTTTTATGAATCTCAAAAAAAGTTATTATTTTTTCTTAATTTTTATATTTTTTATTGAAAAAAATATTTAATAAGACATTTACAATGAATCTGGTGGACATTAATCTCATAACTAGAAAACCAGGTTTGTATTGTAAATAACAAAAAAAGTTTGTCTTAAAAGTTTATATAATAGTTTGATATTGTTGTTTGCTTACTTTTAAAAAAAAATTAAATTTTATTTTGAAAATTGAATCAGATTTGTTGAAGAAGTGTTTTGAATATTTTCAAATAATGATGGATAGATTATCGGAAGAGTATATTGAAGCCATCGATAGGAATTCACATGTTGATATAGATTATGAAAACACAAGACTATCCGACCCCACATATACAAATCAGAAAAACGGAAAGCTATGCACATATTATTCTAATTTTGAGTTTTGTCGTTTTGGGGATAGCTGCAAGTTTTTACACCTCAGGCAAAATGCTTCCAAACAATTTGTACCTAAACGACACACAGGTTCTAAAAATAAAATGCCTTCAACTAACTCTAAGAGTTTTTCTATAGAAGATCAAATTTCAAATGCACCTCACAATCCTAGTACTTCCAAAAAACCTTGCCATTATTTTAAAGCAGGTACTTGTGACAGAGGTGACAAATGCTTATTTTCTCATACATTTAACAACAATTCACAACAGTGTCCTACACCACAGTCATTTATTTACACAGCAAGAAATAGTTCTAGGGTTCCTAATGCCAAAAAAATATCCATACCAATTTGTTGGTATTTCAAACGAGGATATTGCAAAGATGGTGACCGATGCAAATTTTACCATCCCCAAAAACCTTTTCCCTACTTAAAAGTTGAAAGACACTTAAATCAGGGCGGAAGTAAAATACTAACTTCAGAGCTTAAAAAACTGGATTGTAAAGAGATTGCACCTACAAATCCAAGGGAAAGTGAGGAAAATGAATGCTTAAAAAATAATTCCGAAAATATCTCCTCAACAAATTATGTAGCTCAAAATAAAAGTTGTGATAAGAACAACCGTAGAAGTCTAGAACAGGATGAAATGTGTAAATCAGAAAACAATAATTCAAAAGAAAGTGAGGAACTTATGTGCCAAGTTAATTCAACCAATTCCATAGTAATCTCTAATGCATCCAAAGATATAAAGATACCTCTTAGTGCTAATAAGATTTTTAGTTTATCATTAGGTGAAGATCTTATCTCCCAGTTAAGGTAAATATCTGTAAATGTAATATAGTATTAAAACATGTTGCAGTTAGCCGCATAGTGTTTCATGTATCTAATTAGTAATTTAAATCCTTTTGAAACACCTAATGTTTCAATTTCCTTCTTTCTATGATGTTCTATATTTATCTTTCTCCATTACGATATAATGGCTGGGCTGGTCTGTATATTGGCTACTTTTAATGAGCGTGAAAATTTAACGTAGAATTGACCCATCCAAAATATATATAATTGTAAGTATGAAGAGGAATGTTTACCTTATTTGGGCATTTTCGTTGCTTGGTAATGTAATACTAATTGCCAAATCGAGACTGGCCAGTATATCATAGCTGTTCCTTTTCTCCTCTTATATGGTTAATCACAAAAACATTAAAAAATGACTTATGTGGTTTTTAAACTTTAATTTATTTTTATCCAGCGTCACAGGATATATTTTATTAATTATTTTATATTTTCTGTGTGTATTTTAGCGAATAAATATATATATTGCTTTTAGGCTCACCGAAATATCACAATTTATGAAACGATTTCCAAGTTATGAAGTAATTGAAGATGGTGTTTTTGTATTTACTTTTCAGCCCTCTGATCCTGATTGGGTGTGTGATATATTTATTTTAATTTAAAACGTATTTTATCCCACAATTTATAGTTTTATGCATTTAATTTTAGGTTACTCATAGCTCATTGAAAAGTGTTTATATTTACTCTAAAATTACATTAAATGTGTGCATAAACCTTAAAAAAATAATCCAAAAGTCTTATTAAATTTCATAAATAAATTGTGTTATTATTATAAGAAAAGAAACTTCAAGAACTCTTTGTTATCTTTTATGGCACTTATGTATCTTTTAGTGTAACACACAAGAATATACAGATACAAGATGCAAGGCTGAAAGAGCTGTTTCCATTAGTGTACAAAAACCTGTTTCCATTTTATTGATAAAGATATAATTTTATAATGTTATTTTCTTTTAACTCCTTTCTGGTTTTCTCTTAATTGCATTAAAGAAGTATTTTTATAGCACAATATGAGCTATAGCAAATATCATTAATGATTTAAAAAAATCTAAGAGTTTATTTTTGTCTTTGGAAGTAAGTAAATGTTTCAATGTTTTTTTTTTTGTATTTTGTCTAATTTTTTGGGGTAATTATTTATTGTGATATTAATAATTGTATTTCTTATTTTTTAGGATTTTGATTTAAAAGTGTTGAAACTTCAAGTTAAATTTCCAGTAATGTACCCAAAGGAGGTAAGCTATAAATTTATTTATCCAAAAATACTTTGGTTTAAATGCTATCAAGATAAACATGTTTGGTAAATTATGTAATAGAGCTGTACCACTTCTCGGAATTTCCCCCTCTGAGCCCTAAACAATTCCATTAGGCTTGGGTATTTGTAATTTTTATGCTTTTCAACTTATATTTAGGTTGGTGTTTTTTTAAAGATGTCTCATCTTGATTTTGTATTGAGGAAAAAATACATAAATAGAATTCTTGAGTTAAATGGTGTGATTTTATATACTATTGATCAAAAAACATGAATTGTCTTTCGAAATTGACATGGAAAAATGTAGTTTTTATTTATTTAGTTTTCTGCATGGACCTTTTGATATATTAAATCCAATGGTGAACAGAAAAATGATTTTCCCTCTTCTTCATTATCTTTTTTCACTGCAATTTATAATACCACAAAATCGAAACATTGTAAATACATCAAAGAAATATAACAGCGTTTGATTTGAATCTGAATGACTTATACTAAAACACACCTTTCTTTGCAATACTTCTTACGCTTCCTTGAAGGCTCCAGCTCAGTTGCAGCTCGGTTATCATCTTTAATTTAGTAATAAATAGCAAAACAAGATTATACTTATTTTGTACTATCCAATATTTATGTAATACAAATATATTATATCATTTACCAACCTAATTTAATTTTTTAATTAGTTTGAAGAATATATTATCAAAATCATACAAATTTCTTTTTTATTTTATTCTTTAAATATCTGAATAATGTCCAATAATTCATATATCTATTCTTCACTAGATAATCTTCACTAGTTCTATTTTTCACTAGATTTGTAGCATCAATGTTGTTAGAACTGAGGATTATATTCCAGAAACACTTTTTAGGTAAATTTGAGTTTATATTTTGTGCATCTTTAAGTAAAAAGATTTTTTAAATAATATTTTCTAATCAAAAAATTACATTTGTTTCTTTCATTTACAAATTTATTAGTTACAGTATTATATTAGGTATTTTGTACAGTTACAAAACATAATGCATTAGCAAAAAAAATTGCTAAATAAAATAAATTGTCAATCATGTTAAAAATAAAATTAACTTGTTATATTTAACTTATATGTGGGCTGTTGACAACAAATTATAAACAATAATAATAGTGTATTATAACAAGATTACTCGAGTACCCTTGTAGAGTTTTGAATCACAAGATTAATAGGAAAGTATATTCAACGTAAAATAATTTGGTTTTAAAGCATAATAATAATCATCTTTAGGTGCTGAAACAAACTCATTTATTTGTAAATATCAACTAAACAAAGTTATTTATTTGTAAATATAAAATTTGTATTACAGATTGCAGTTATCGGTTTCACTTTCAACTTTAAAAGTTAACATATTTAATACAGAAATCATTGAAATAATTTTTTTTTATTTACAGGCATCTTAATGAAAGTATTTGTGATTGGCTAAATAACAGACATAAAGCTGCCATTGAATCCGAACAAGTGGAACTTTTATTCCGACCATTTCTTAAATGGTTTGATAAAAATGTGGAATGTATATTTAATGTTGGCCTTAAAAGGGTAATTGCTTTTCCTTTGCTTACAATTTCATTTTCATATTTTTCTTAAATTACTTTTTTTTATTAGTTCTTGAATAAAAACGATTTTTGATTGTCATTTTTAATTGCTTATCTTAACAATAACACACTACAAGTATGTTAATTTTCTGAAATATGATTAGTTAAAACTCGTTATATAGATTGATCTTTAAAACAGTTTTTATAGCCAAACTGTCTAATGGAAAGGCTCTGGTTTTTTTTAAAAAATTGTATATGAATTTGAATGCATATCTATATGTCACTGATTTTACAGGCTGAACTTGACGGTGAAAGTACTGCCTCAGATCAGGAATTACCGACTAATGAATCAACAGATACTTCTATATTATCTACTGGTGATTTCCTAACAGATGAAAATCCTGTTGTTTCTACCGAAGATAATCTTGTAACAAAATCCATGAGTCAAATTACCATCTCGCAAAAAAAGAATGTCCCAAGCCCTTCAATTTGCACAGCTCAGAACCAGGGGGTGAAAGTTTTATTTATTGGACTTGAGTTCATCGAAGGCGTTGCAGCTCTGAGTTGCACGAGAATTGCAGCCATGTTGAGGTGCATCCGCTGCAAAACATCTCACAATATAAAATCCCCACCAAATAAAAACATGGCGGTAACCTGCTCAAAATGCAGCAAACGCTTAGAGAGCAACTTCAATCCATCACTTTTGCATCAATTTTCAAATGTCTTGGGAACTATGCATTTAGTGGAATGCCAAGTAGTTGATATTAATTTAGTTGAAAGTGCATTTCTTATTGATTGCTTGAACTGCTCTAAACAAGTTGGTGTAAATGTAAGGTTAAACTTTTTATTGTTAGAATATCGTTTTTATTTTTTGTGAAAATTTATATAAAATGGCTTCTTTGTTAAATATAAATTCAATAGCCTCTAAATTAAATACAAAAGGTTACTATAAATTAAATAGGCAACTTAATTAATATTTAACTTAGTTGTTAAATATTATTCAGTAGCCTATCTATATTTAATTATTATTTTGATTTTTTAATAATTATGTTCTTTATAACATCTTTGTTGTATCAAAAAATGATTTTTATTTAATTTTATAAATGATTTTATTTCATAAAATTTAAATTATTTGTAACATTATTCTTATGAAATTAATACATTTATAGGGGATCCATTATGGTCAAAAACAAAAACTTTGGTGTATGTTTTGCAACCAAAAATTGGTTATTGGTATTGGTAGTGTAAAATTCCAAGCATCGGCTCCTACTTATGCATGTAAGTGAAACTTTCAAGTTTATATAAATAAAATTTATAATTATAATAAATTATAAATAGTTAATTTTTTAAAAATATGATTTGGTAATTAATATTTTAAAAGATTTACCTAGCTCCCATATAACGGATAGAAAAAATACATCAAAATGAATCTATGTGCTAACAATTTTTGTTATTAGAACATGGCTGTAGCTTTTCAGGCTAAGTTTCTAGTTTTAAGCTACATTAATTTTAATAAATACAACATATTTTCTTTTGAACTTTCAATTTACTTTTACTTTATTAACATTATGCTTATATATTCTTGATAAGTGTAAATCAAATAAAAAGTATTTGGTTTCAAACTGCTCACTTTTTTTTAAATTTCTAGTCATGTTTATATACTTTTTGCTGTTTTCAGCTACCAAAGCCCCTGACAAAGCTGTTAAAAAAACTGAGAAGAAAAAAGATTCTGTTATTAAAGAAGGAGCTCCTCTTCCGCAGTTTGGTGCATGTAAACATTACAAGAAAAGTAATCGTTGGCTGAGGTAACATTTAATTAGACTTAATTAATACAAATATTTTTGCTTGAATACCATTAGCACATATTTTTAAACTAGTTCATATAATTTCCATCCTTTCTTACACCAGCAATTACATTATTAGCGTACTGAATATAAATATTGTTATTGCATAGACAACACATTATCAGAATAATAAATTTCTCTCAAAAAAATAATTCTGATATTATAAATAAATTAGAATACACCTTTCATCCTATTCTATATTTATAAACTTTATGTTATGTATCATATTAACTTGAAAATGGTTTAATTTCTAGGAAAAGTTTTTGTTAGTCATTTTAAACTTAATTCCAGATTTATTTATTGTTAGAAGTTCATTTGGTAAAAAAAAATATGCAACAAGTTTTGTGATTTTTATAGAGATTAGTTCAGAATAGTTTATTCATACATTCAATATTTTGTGTCCAGAAAATAATATAAAGTTGTATTAGGTTTCCATGTTGTGGTAGAGTCTACCCTTGTGATCTTTGCCATGAAGAAAAAGAAATGGACCATGAAATGAAATTTGCATCGAGGATGATTTGTGGATTTTGCTCCAAGGAACAAGTATGTCTCTCATTATAATATTATACAACATAATTTTTTGTAAATATTTTTTCGAAAACAGTCGAACCTCGTTAACGCGAACTCGCTACACAAAATTTTGCTTAACACGAACTAAAAGCATTTCCCCTGCCTATAAAGCTTTGAGATAATACTAAAAAAAATTCTTAACCTGAAATTGCTTTAGGCGAAATCCCGCTTAACCCGAAAAAAAAAATTAGAATTTGACTTTTTTTCTTAGTAATTCAAAGTTTCAAAGAACATTAAAAAACGGCAACGAACATTTCAAAAATAAATTGTTTCCTACGTCTGAGAAAATCACGAGATCTTCCATGGTTCGTCAGTTTTAGTCCTATGAATGAAGCAGCAAGTGTAAGATGATCCTTTACTTCGTGAAAAGCGTATGTGTTCGAGGCTAAAGCTGAAAAACATATGAAATTAGAAGTGTTTCATATTTAAACTTATTGATTTTCATTCAAAATGAATCGAAAGCAGCAATCTATTTATGTTGAGACGAAACAAAAAACAGCATTTTGTAACTATGCAATGTTCTTAATTGCTGTTCCTTAAAAATACTCCTAATTTTTCTATAGTGTATACTGCTCCAAATAAACTTTATTAATTGAATTACTAATTGTACGCATAATGTATTATTTGTGTATTATATTGTAAAATTAGAATAATTTTTAGATGTGATTTTTTTAAAAAACTATTTACTGGTTCAATGTAAACAAAATTCCTGTCAGTTAACATGAAATTCGGTTAACACGAAATGTTTCGGTGCTCCCTTCGAGTTCGCGTTTAAGGGGTTCGACTGTATTTATAAAAAAAATAACTAAAAATATAATGTACATAACAAACATACTCCTGAACCCCCCCCCCCCCCCCTTTTCTTCTGCAAAACATTAGGTAAAAGAATTTAACATTGACCTTAATTATTTAAATCTCATAACTGAACTAGATTTTTTTAGATAAATATATTTTTTACACATTTTTATTTTCCATTTCCAAATTCTAAACAATTGCTATATTAAAGGCAAATTTCTTTTGGCTAGAATCTAGCACATCATTTTATTTTTTTTTTTTGTAAATTTATTCCAAAAGTGATGTGCAATTATATAAACAAATTTAACATTTTAATTGAAATAAAAACTCCTTTATGCTTTTCAACAGTTTTAACTCCAACATTTTTAAAGTTATTATAAAAATGTGGAATCTCTTTGCAAATGTGGAATGGTGTTATAATCTCCTTTTATGTCTGTCACTCACAAATGCCAAAGACAAAGGGGATATGTCAAATTGTAGTTGATCATAGAGTTAAGGGATATTTCAAATTTAATTTGGAAGTTTGGACTCTGATTTTATTTATTATAAACAAAATTGTTGAGGTGTATACCCATTGGAGCTAGTTTTTTTTTATTTATATTATTTCTTTGGTTTCAACATTTTTCCATTATAATTATTTTAAATGAAAAAAATTATAGTAATATTTGTGTGATTGCAAGACAAAATTAACTCTTTAATAATAAAATATCAAAGTTAAAATTGATTTTTATAATAAAACAATTAGTTTATTGAAGTGAACATTAAGAAATCAAGTACATATTAATCATACAAATCAAAATAAATTATTGTATCTTTTATATCCTAATAATGACAAATGAAGAGTACAGGGGAAGAACCGCTTGATTTATTAGGAGTAGTTCCGTAATTGATCTTCTTCGCTTTGTCCAACCGTCGGAATCGTGCATCGCGCTAATCCAAGGCCAGCTCCTTGGTTAATCTCGGTAGGTAGAAAAGTCGTGGTTTAGGACTTTTCAATTAATTTGCAAATCTTAAAATTTCTCTTCATTGTTTTAGAAAAATTCGTGATTTTCAATCAATCGTACTTTATTTTTAAAGCTTAACATGATGATAAACACAGCCTTTTGAATAAATCGCGGAACTGAATTTCAGGGTTGCAGTGAGAGAAAATGCACAACAAAATTGAGAAACTTGTTTTTAGGCGATTACTCGCTATCATCGCCAAAGATGCCTGATGAGGAAAGTTTTCAACAAAATTAAGCGGTGTTTCCCCTGTACTCTTCAAATGTAATTGAATGAAACAAAATTATAATTTAACTAGCTTTATAAACCCGGTTTTGCACAGGTGTACCCTTACAGTGATTTTTTTTATGTAAACTTTTATTTTATACCAATTGATCCCCTCTCCACTGGTCAGCACTCCATCAGTATAGTATACTTTCCTCTCATTCTAATATCAGCATTAATTTAAGAATAAAGAAGTCCGATTGTATCCAGGCCTTTCTAGGAGTTGGCATTCAAATAGGCCCTATTAAAATTGCCAGAATAGCTATGATATAATGGCCAGTTTCTATTTGCCCACTTAAACCCAAAAATGCCCAAAATGTGGTAAACATTCCACTCAATATTCGACTACTCGACATGACTGGGGAGCCCAATCGGTAAAGGCGTCCGCCTTGCATGCGATAGGTCCCAGATTCAGGTCCGGCCATCGTCAAAATAACTGTCGGCCTATAAACGGCCCATGCAGCCAAAAATGCCCCATGTCCCAAATAATACCCCGTGTGGTGGGAGTGCATGTTAAATATTTTTCAAAGTCCCGTCGCTGCGTACGATGTCGCCCTAAAAATTTCATTGGGTGCCTACTCATGTTTCAGCTCGTCACTTGACTGTGGTTCTAAATGAAGATGACCGTGGCCAATAGCCCTCGTGTGTAGCTATAGTGCAATGATAATTCAAACTAACCCTGACCCCAAACCAACCCACAACTAGATGGGAATAGCTACCATACGTTAAATTTTCAACTTCGCCAAAAGCCGCCAATCCCAAAATTCAATCGGCTATTATATCATAGCTGTAGCAAATTTCCAGTTGCCTAAACATATAGTACATACGCTATACGTAGAGAGAATCGACATTTCTTAGAAGTATTCATCAGATCAGATCTAGAATAGTTATCGCCTTTACTGCCATGAGACATTGTAGCAATATCTTCACTTCTTAAAATTTGTAAACATCAATTAAATTAAATTCGGAAACAAAAAAATCAAAGATATTAATTCAATAAATAAAATAAAATACTGATATTCAAATAACAATCCTACAAATTAAACTCGCGTGTTCTTACGTGTTTATATTTAATTTTCGTTCATGCTGAACATGCTGAAATTTCTTTTAAATTGAAATAAAAAGTATAAATTCTAATCTTACAATGCTATTTCTATGGAGAAATCGGCTCACGTTTTGCCTTACTACACCCGTTTGGGTTCGAATTTCGAAAAATAGCTTCTAAATTACACCTACGATATAAAAGGAATATTTTCCTTAAATTTGGTAGCTGTACCTAAAGTAGTTTGGGCTGGGCGTTGATACGTGAGTCAGTGAGCCAGTCAGGAATTTGCCTTTTATATATATAGATAGTGAAAATTAAGTTAAAATATCTAATTTGGTGAAAAAGAATCTGAATTGGATATGAATGCGGTTTTTAGCAAATTTTGTTTTGAGATTTGTAAATCTTGTGTAGAAATGGTTCTAAGAGACAATTACCATGATGAACCTACTTGTTTTATACAATATTACATGCATGATTCAAACAATATTTGTTGAATCATGTATGTAATACGGCATATAGGATCCAACAAATAGTTATAATTATAATTTAGAAACATGATGCAACAAGTAATAATCATATTCGCATAATAAATGTTTTTTATCACATATTTCTTAGCCCTACAGTAAAGATAAACCATGTACGAGTTGTGCATCCGGTATGGTTGCTAAGTCTGGAACACATTGGGAAGGTGGAAAAGGATGTCGAAATAAAGTAAAAATGGCTAGGTGCGTAAAGTTTTATGTACAGGTGCAGCAGTTAAAAACACGCTCCACTTCTATATGTTAATCCTATGCGGAGTGGAGTCATTTTTTCTTTCCGCAGCTGTACCTTATTATATGTTTATTAATAAATAATATTGTTTTTCGCTTAAATAAATCATTGATTGGTTTTATGTCTAAAATCTATAATTGCATTTTTTTAAATGTATTTTAGTATTAATCAAATATTGATTATTTGTCTAAAGTATAACACACATAATCAAATTTTTTTTGCTAGAAATTTCCTGATTAAATATATTTTTTGTATGAATCTTTATAATTTTCATAAGCTTAAATATTTAGACATACAATGTTTTGATCAAATATCTATATATATAATACTCTTATACGGAACCCAAATTTCCTTATATTTCTATCTCTGGAATGGCAACAATCGAAATGAACAAAAATACAACTAATTTCAAAATGGCCGACTGAAAACAACAAAAAGTGTTTCTTCAGGAATGGCTTAAAAAATTGAACAAAACATAGTTCGATACGGCAGAAAAACATCTATATGTATATAATTCTCTTATACGGCTTCCAACTTTCCTTATATTTCTAACTCTGCAATAGCAACACAATCGAATTTGTTTACATTTTCGACTGCGGTAAAGAAAAGTTGATTTTGATTTACTCTAAGCGTTATACAAGATTCGTTATTAGTTTTTAAAAAACACTTTTGGATAGAATCAGTAAGTTTAAATTTAAAGGTGCATAATATTAGGGACGTTTAATGTTTGAAAATTTAAATTATAATTTCGATTAACTAAACAACCAAACACAATTGTTTATAAAATAGGAAACATTCAAATTGGTTTTATATATAGTTTCTAAGCGTTGACGGCTAAACGGTTTCCAATTTTTTACAAATGGATCTTAGTCAAGCAGCGAAGTATTTTCTCAATAATAACCATTAATTTATAAGCATTAATTTGTAATTATTTATTTTAAAAGGATACTAAAGGCGGTTAACCTAAAAGACCATGTCCGGATTTGGCGCAGTCGAAAAATGTCGCCAAGTCAAAATGACAATCAGAACTCAACAGTTTGCTGCAAGTTCAAAAACAATGTGCACAAAAATTAATATAAGAAATGAGTTATTTTAGTAATTAATGATTAATAATATTTTTTAAATTTAATAATTAATGATTAATAATATTTTTTAAATTTAATAATTAATGATAAATAATATTTTTTAAATTTAATAATTAATAATATTTTAAATTTAATAATTAATAATATTTTAAAATATATTTAATATGATTTATGAATTCTTAAAGATGAAAGAAATGGACAGGATCAACTTATAAACAGTAGCAAAATAAATTCTCTAATGCAAACAGGATACATAGAAACAAAAACTGAACTATTTGATAGTTATTCGCTTAAAATACAATCTTTGGCGATTTTTGCTGCCATAATACGAATTTGGCGGAAAAATTGCTGGACATGTTTCTTAAGGTTAGACTAAAATATTTCAATGAACTGTGAGCGAGCGAAGCGAGCCTTGATCGTTAGGCGATCCAAAGGGAACTGCGCAAGCAGTTCCCGGGGGTTGGCGAGCGATAGCGAGAAGGGGGCGTGCCCCCTAGTTTAATAAATGTCCATAACTTACTTTTTGTTATTTTCACAAACTACCCTCTTAGGGATAAGCAAATAAGCTGAAGTGTAAACTTGTTTTCAATGCATGAGATTAAAATTAAAATTTTAACTGAAAATTTAATTTCTTAATTTTTAAAAATATATATATTTCTGCAGTAGATGATTGTAAATGGCTCCTCCATGCTTTAAATTTTAAAATTTAATAATATTATTAAATTGAAACTTTTAAATAACTGTGTGTGTTGCCGGAATGGTCAGGTGACGGTTTTATACGTCTGTATTAGGGTGGTTTGAAAAAACAAAATTTTCGAATATCAACTTCTAATAGGGCTCAAAAGTTTTGTATCGTTATGCTGATTAACAGAATAATAATTAAAAAATTCTAAAGTTATAAATATAATCCGCCTTGTGGGTTTGATGTTTCGAAAAAACGACTAACTTCTAAATATCACCTAAAATTTGCAGATAAATTATTTAGCCTCCAAACTGCATTTTTTCTGCATGAAATACTTCAGTTATTAAGAAAAAAAGATTTTGAACGTATTTGTTTGTATTTTAAGTCTCAAAAAAGATTTTAAATGTACAAATTTGAAGAAATTTTGGGATTTTCCTAGCTTTCAAAACCTAAGCTATATTGCTGTCAACACCATAAATACATTTTAATAAATTAAAATAAAAAAATTATAAAATTGGAAGTCGATTTGAGCCGGAAATTAGCCAAATATTCCTGAAAAGTCAGGACCGTTGTGTGGGGCTCTTTACCCCTTATTATATGAAAATCAACTTTGAATATGGATAAAAACATTAAAAATTAATCTATAATTATCTATTTACCTTAAAAAAAAAGTCCTGGTAATGCAACAGTTGGGCTACGGAAACAGGTATGGGAAAGAAAGCAAAATTAGACCATTTCCATTGTGCAAAAAATAATAATAAATGCCAAATATTTGGGCAAATATTGGTATGGCAGCTGCTATACCTGTTAAAGCGTCAATGCCTCATTTGACAAATATTAATTATCGGTTATCAACCTTGAATAAATATGAAAACTTTTAAGTTTTGCAAGGGAAGTATTATTTATAAAATCTTGTTTTAACAGTCATGTCAGTTCTAAAACCAGAAATGACACTAAACCTAATTCTTACACTAAAATCTATTTTTTTCTTTTTACTTGCTTTATTATTAAAATATGAGTAATGACATTTTAAAAGAAAGATTCCGTTGCTGGTATACCTATAGAAGAGGGAAAATGGGGAATCATAAACCATACAACTTTCTTGTCCGTCAGTCGTCACTTGAAAACAGATGTAACGCATAAATCTGGCTGGCCACTTGAGAACGCATGAAATTGGACTCCAATAGGTAGAGCTTATATCATATCGACAAAGCGACGAATTCGGTTCTATGGATTGATTTCAATTGAGTTTAGTGAGTATTGTTGTGAAATGTCATCTCAGTAAAAGAAGTTTTGGTACAAGACAGAAAAATTGCTGTAAAATTATCGGTTTTCCTTAAAAGTTAGGCCACAGTATGTTACCAACATATGAAGATGTGATATTTTATTGCTTAGAAGAAATCTCCTCTAATTCAAATGAAGAAGTAAAATTTTCAAAAATAGCAGACAGTGCATGTTGCTATACTCAGGTTAAAGAAATGTATCACAATGCTTCCATTCCAGCAGTGTCGCACACTCGTGTTGTACAAATGATAAAACTGTTTAACAATAAGTATTGCAAATCGAAAAAAAAGTACAATTATTTCAATAAACATGAAATTTATCATGCTAAATTAATGAATTCTTAAATGAAGCTAAAACAAACTTTTTGATATTGCAGCATGTAAGTGTGAAATATCCTTTTCTTGTGGATGTGGCAAAAGTGCAAGTAAATTTACTTGCCTTGCAAAGGTAGATTGTAAATGTGAAAATGAAAAAAAAAGCGTTTACCAAGGACCTAAAACCCATGTTTCAGGTAATCGAAACTTCAAGATACTTGCCAGAAAACATACGCAAATTTATCGATCCTGCAATCAAAAGAAATACCTATTTTGCACATTCTGACAATGCTTTTTGATGATCACAAAGATATTCGAGAGCTGGGTTACAATAAAATAATTAAAGCAAGGAATATAATACCGAATGAAAAAAAACTGAAATTTTAAAACGCTCAATATTAACTTTAATGCTACGTATTATACCGAATCGATAAATTGGGATACATGTGAATTATATCCACCATCCATTCTGAGGAACGTTAGTATCATTGAAATTTTATCACTTATTAAATTTTATATTGAACTTATGAGTAAAATCAAGAAGTTTCCTTGCCACACTCAATCAGTAAAGATGGCTACATAAGGACTACTCTTTTGTCTAGAAGCTGTTGTGACGAGACTATAAGGAAAGTGTGCTATGACGAGAATATAATGAAAGTTTAGAACTTAAAATCTGGCATCAGTGAAAGGCTGTTTTTTTTTCAGTTTTGATTTAAAATCGAAAATAAATGGGCCGTAGTGAGCCTAGTGGTCAGCGTCTCGGTCTCGGGTTCGGAAGGTCCTGCGATCGAGTCCCGGTACCACTGAAGACCTACCGAGTATATGCGGAATACGTGCTCGTTAAATCTGTTGGGTCCGAAAGTCCTCTAAGTTCCCATACCAAATCAATACCTCTGGGGTGACAAGCCAATTCTGGGGATCCTCTAGTTGGCCTCTGTCTCTAAAAATTAGATGGATCCACTTATGTGTGTGTGTTGTCTGTTGTGTCGAAAATAAATGACTTTTGCAAAGACTTTCGGAATTCTATTCGAGGAATTTCGGAAAGAGACGCCCGATTGCAAGAATATTCAAGTGAAGTGCGTTACTCTCGATAGAATTTTTGATAAAATTATAAAGAACTGGATGAACTTATTTTAAACGAAATTAAAACAGATACCGAATTTGAAGCAGAATATAATAAAATTGAAGAATACAACCAAGAAATGGATTTGGTGAAGGCAGAAAGAGATTCAGATGCCAACAAAGGCTGAGGCAAGACCTCAGGGAAAGATTTCGACAGGAATATCTCAGCATGCTCATACACCATAAGGCAAACAGAGCCGGCCTTACCCAAATAAAACCTGGAGACATGGTGCTTATCAGTTCGTTCAAAAAGAGACTTACTGGCCAATGGAACGAGTAATGGAAGTGCTGCCAGGCAAAGATGAACTGTGTAGAAAACCAGCTTCTGAAACTGTGACTGTTTCACCTGGAATTGGTGCCACACAAGACTCTATTCAAAGTTCAAACCAGATGTGGGAGAACAGTAAAACTTCAAAGGCGTTATGATGACTAATTGAACAGAATCATTGATATTTTTCAAGAGTAAAATGTTTAATATTTTTGATAAACTTTATTTATCAAAAGGTGGGAGTGTGTTATGACGAGATTATAATGAAAGTTTATAACTTAAAATCTGGCATTAGTGGAAGGCTGTTTTTTTTCAGTTTTGATGGTTTTGATTTAAAAGCGAAAATAAATGGTTGTTCTTTTTAAATAAGATAGTTTAAATTATTCATTCTAAAACCTGTAATTTTATAAACGAACATAACAAGAAGTCATGTGGCAGAAATGCCACAAAAATCTAAATTTAAACGAATTCACTTGGAAAAGGAAAAAAAAAATATGGTTAGTTGGGTAGGGCGCAGGTTTAACGTTTTCATCCATATTTAAAGTTAATTTTCATTTTTTTTCACTGTCATTTGGAGCCATCATAATAAGTGGTAAAGAGCCCTGCACGACGCGAAAGCCCTGACTTTTCAGGAATATATGGCTAATTTCCTGCTCAAATCGACTTCATATTTTATAAATCTTTCATTTTAATGTATTAAAATGTTTTTTATGGTGTTGACAGCAATATAGCTTAGGTTTTGGAAGCTAAGCTAGGAAAATCCCAAAATTTCTTCAAATTTGTACGTTTTAAATCCTTTTTGATGCTTAAAATTACAAACAAATACATTTGAATTTTTTTTCTTAATAACTGAAGTATTTCACACAGAAAAAATGTAGTTTGGAAACTAAATAATTGATCTTCAAATTTTTGCTGATATTTTGAAGACTGTCGTTTTTTGCCTTTTTTTCGAAACTTCAAACCCACGGGGCCGATTATATTTATAACTTTAGAATTTTTAAAATTATTATTCTGTTAATAAGCATGACTATACGCAACCTTTGAGCCCTATTTGAAGTTGGTACTCAAAAATTTTGTTTTTTCGAACCACCCTAGTCCTCACAGAGTTAATAAATTTCAGTCATTGTAAATTCTTATTTACATTTTATTTGGGATGCATTACATTTTTAAAATGTAAACATTTATCCCTTTAACTACTTCATTTATTTTACAATAACTTTGCTTTTCTTAAAAAATTGTTTAAAATAATTTTTCAAATTTTTTTAATAACTTTATTATTCTGTTTGTTTTAGGGATGACAAGCACAAGTATGCAGGAACATCTAAAACCGTATCCAATAAGGCACAGAGTTCTGGGAAGAAGAAAAAATAATTTATTTTGTGCTTTTTTTTATGTAGTATATCATTAATTTTTTTAAAAAATATATATCAATTTGATTTTTATAAAAAATATCTCGAAAGGAACTTTGAAATAAAAATTATATTAAAAAAAATTGTACAAAAATGTTTTTTATACAACATATCGTTACCATTTTTTTTTTAGTCTTAATGGTATGGGGCAGGGGTGCCTACAGGGGGGGGGGGGTCAACGACGCAGACTGCGTCGTTGAAATTTTAAGGGGGGGGGGGGGTCAAAAAAAATTAGAATTTTTTTAATGTAAATGGTTTATTTTATCTAAGATACAACTCTAACAAATTCTAGTTCTTTCTAATCATCTGTCTCTCCCCCCCCCCATACACCTGGGGGGAGGGGGCGCATAACTCCCCCCTCCCCGCCCCAACCTTCAAGAATCAAAAATGGTAACCAAAATCGAAAACATTACGAAAAGAAGAACATAGATAATGGGATATGGCGTCTGCGCCTGGCGAATATTTTTGACATTTATTAACCATAAACAACTCATCACTTCTTTAAAGCTGAAACAAAAAAAATTGCAGCTGCCCTTCTCATGCCATAAATCTCACGCAGTCTGTATAACATACAATTCGTCGTGCAATTTTCCCGCTTAAATTGTTGTTATAAAACAATATATATAGCTATTAGCTTTAGATTGTTGTTTTCGAAAGGGAGGGAAGCATCAAATCAAAGATACACTTTATTAAATGATTGATTTGATCTATTTTAAACTAAATGAAGTTAAAATGCACTGTACTATAAATACCCAAGCTTATTTTGAAGTGTTATGGCAGTGATTCCAGTAAGATTTTCGTAATTATATAATTTTAATCTTGCTAACCCTCTGAAAAAGCAAATTGGCTGAAATGTAAACTTGTTTTCACTGCTTGAGATTTAAATTAAAATTTTAACTGAAAATTTAATTTCCTAATTAAAAAAATTATATTTCTGTAGTAGGTGGTTATAAATGACTCCTCCATGCTTTAAATTTTGGAATTTAATAAAATTATTAAATTTATAAAAATTTAAAAATTATGTGTGTTGCTGGAAAAACAGTCATTTGACGGGTTTATACGTGTCTGTCAGAAGGTTGGGCAAATAAAGAAAGGATTCTAATACTGAGAAGTTAATTATATTTGATATTACTGATAATGTGAGTTTCAAAGTTACATTAAAACATTTTTGACACTAAAGTTAAATCTCTTCAGTTTCTTGCATTCAAATAAAATTTTAAAATAAATTCATTTTCTCTTAATTAAATTTTTACGTTATAGATTATTATAGTTCAACAACAATATTTATTGATTTTTTGCCTTAATTTTAAAAGTATTTACATTGTTAAATATTTAACAAAGAGCTTTGCATATTGGCATTTTACAATGTGAAATTTTGGTGTATCTTTTACTCCATAAAACGGTAACAGCCTATAGCGGCTTCTTAATTTATGGACATAGTTGCCTTTTTTGTATTTGAAAATTATAAATATGGAATACAGCATTTTTTGTTCTGCTTCAAACCGACTGCATGTAGTCCTAAATTGTACAAAAAATAATTACGTGTTTCTGATACCTCAATTTTTAATTTAGATTTTAAAATAGCTAGTTTTTATGTCAATCTGAAACAGGAAATAATGTGATATTCTGTCGATTGATCTAGATAGTGTTTAGGTTCCTAAGCAAATCGGCGACGCTTTGTTTGAAAGAGTTGAAGTTTTGTGAAGTTGATTTTGAACAATAACAGTAGCTGGCACTAAATAAGTCGTAATCAATTATAACAGAACTTCATGTTTAATATTAACAACGACAAAAAAAACTGAAAATATAAATTTCTAAAACAAAAACGTATTCGAAAATTTTCTAATTATTTATAAATCACATAATAAAAGAGGAATCACAAATAAAAACTTTAACAATCTGCAAAATGATAATTCTATTTTAAGAGGCCCGCGTCGGAAGAAAGCAATGTGCTGACAATTATTTCTCATAAACATTTCTTAATCAATGTTATAGCATTTGAAGCAGACATCATAAATATTCAGAATTTTGTATATAACATTTCTATGAATGAATGACCTTCGGATAATATTTCTGGCTTATTATACATACTCAGGCCCAAGCCATTTTCCCGCCATTGCCTTAGTTAGAAACAGTAGGAAAATACTTGTCGTCTGGTGTCAAATGTGTGGGTGATTGAATATAGTTAAGAAAGTTCAATTCCGAGTTTCAGGGTAAGAATTTTTTTACTATTTAACTTTAATTTTAATTTTAGTAACTTAATAAATAGTATCTTTTTTAAGTGAAACTATATCTGTAAACATAATAGAATAATTCCGATTTAGTTTGATAATGTCAAATGTGTTGCATTACATAAAAAGCGAAGAGAGATTTTTATGCATTAAGAATTGAGAGAAGGAATTGGATGCTGTTTTTGATTGGATCACGTGTCCGGCTATTTTTATTTATTTAAAAATATATATAATTACATAAATTTTGAGCGGAATTTTTACTGATTCTTTAGATTCCCGATAGCTTTTGCTGCAAAAAAATCTATTTAAAGGAAAATTAAACATAAGTTTTAATTCCGTAATATAAAAGCTATTAAAATGTGCTTTCCTTTTCAATTAGGTGCAATTCTGCGTTGACCTATCATTAGAAAAATATTCAAGAAGAAAGTCAGTTCTTGTGTTTTACTTCTCAGGACAAAGTTACCCCATTCGCTGGTACTTAAAATATAATTTTACTATAAAGTTTCATGTATACACCGTAAAGATTCCTATTTATATGTACACAGTATGGTGAAAATTACTTAGGTTCAGTATACTCCATAAATCCATATATAAATATAAAATCCACACCGGTTTTTTTTTTTTTTTTTGGGGGGGGGGGGTAAAAAAATTCTAGGGGGGTGCGTCGTTAGCTCTGGGGGGATCGGCACCTCTGGTATGGGGTGACACGATATACTGTGTAATCGTGTAAAACAGAGTAGGACTTCTAATTTTCAACTGTTCTTCAAACCCTGTGAGGTCTTTGTGCAACTGGTCTGGCAAAAATTTTTCAAAAAGGAATAGATGGACATAAAATTATACCTGGATGTTACAAAAGTAAAAAAATAATATTCTTCATTATAGAAAAAAAAGTTCTGACTAAGTTAGAGTGATTACTAGAATAGTAAACCAGAAGATACTAAATACTACTTTAAAATAATAAAAAAAAATTCTATTTGCACAATATTCTTCTTAAGCAGTACCAGATCCAGGGGGCTGTACCCCCCCCCCCCTCCCTCCAAGGGAAATTACCTTGCATCATACAAATCAAATTTCAATGTATACATGTATAATAAATGGATTTTAATTAGTTAAGATGGTTAATATAATTTACTTTAATGGAATTTTTTTTAGCTCCATTAATTAAAAGAGGGAAACTTGGCCTTAGCCCCTTCCACAACCAATTTCTAGATCCGCCACTGGGGCTTGCAGCAACCACTTGATGGATTTTAATGCTTTTCCAGACAATATGTTAAATATGTTTAGCTTTTTGCTTCTGTTTTTAATCATAAATACTTGCTTCTATTTATGTTTGAAAGATACGTAATTTTTGTACAGTTTTATAAATGTAGAGATTTTTAAAAAAGGATCTGTGACATTTCAAGAGTAAGATTGTTTAGATCGACATATTTAGTAATAACGACATTTATAGTAATTTTATCTTTTCATCCTATACTTTTAATGGGGTTGTTGCACATTGTGGATGGCAACAGCTGCAACAGTTTTTATTTATTGCCTGGAATTACTTTTGGTTTAGTATTCAAAAATGAGTTTTCTAAGAATATTTTACTTATTAACTATTTTAAAAGCCAACTTCTTGCTGTGCTGTTGGTTGTTCAAACCATTTGTTAAAGGAAGCTTGCATAGAAATAAAAGTTTATTTTCATCTTTATCGGTCATTTTGAGAGTGAATTCGAAGCAACCTATGAAATCGCAGTACCCGGAGAAATGAAAAGAGTGTTACATCATAAGAAACACTCCCATTGAGTAAACAATAAAGGGCTAGGGATACACGGAGGGACAAGATGTGTGAACCTTCGTCAGTCATCAACCACTCCTCCTCCAAAACGTAAACGAAGACATTTTTTTCTCGTCATAGATTGGTTTCGTGTGTACACTTAACAGCTAAGCTCCATCCGTGATGACGTGTCACGTGAGCACAGAAAACCAATCATTGACAAGTGAAAATGCTTTCAGTAACGACTTGCAGGGAAAATGTCCTGTCCTTCCGTGAATGTCTATTAACTAATGTCTGAGTCTGGGTCTCTGGCTCGCGTTTTGTTTTGGGCTTTTGGCAAACGAAAAGGAGTTAGCCATTATTAGGATTCGCGATCTTGCGCCTTTCATTATATTGTATATTTAAAGAATAATTAAACTTTTATCGATTTCATCTTATTAGTATCTTTTCTTAATACATTCAATCGTTCTTTCATAAACCTTTAAATTCTATCGAATTTAGTTATCTACAGTTTAAGAAATGTGAGCTGTAGTTTCTTAACTTTATCGACGGCATTTAAAACCTCTATATGGTTTAAAATCAATGTTCTTGTTTCCTATTTTCGATTAAAACTAACTACTATGGCTAAAGAAACCAGAGAAAAAAGAGGTAAGCATTTATATCAAATACTTATTTGTAAATATGTATTCTTTTGTCTATGAAGAACCCAATACGACTAGTTTTGTTTGGATATTGAAAGCTGGTTTACAATACGATTTCTCTGCTTTTAAATTGTAGGTTTGATTTAGTATTTTTAAAAAAATTATAAAGAAATTAAGTTATTAGGACTAATATCAAGGTAAATCGGTTAAAATTTGATATTGAGTGATCTCGTTTTCAGGGCTTTCAAATAGTAATTTAAGTAAAGAATAAATGCTATTTACGTTGTGAAAACTGAGTTGCATCCTAGATTGATTTATTTTTCAGCTTTCCATGAAGACATCTTTGCTGAGGATGCAGATAAGTGGTCATGGGTATGTTGTTACCGTTTCTATTTCTCATAATAAAAAAAAGAAATTGTATTGTAAATTTTATTTATGTAATAACTTCAGGATTTCCATCTCTAAATTAGAAATCAAACAACCATATATAAATAAGTGATATGGGGTCACTGACAAATCAAATCAAGCAGTAACATATTAGTATTGTTTTGAAAATTAAAATGTATATTTTGTGAGTAGTGTAGTGGCGTTCTACAATTACTGGATTCAAAGATTTATTCTCGCATGATTTAGTAGAAAAAAGACCATGTCTTATATTTTCAAAAGCACCAGGTTGTGTTTTTTCTACAAAGGTGAAAAATAAAATCTTTAAGTTTGATCGATTTCAACTTAAAGTACTTTATAGTAACCTAGAAGTAACAGATTTATAAATTTTTAAATAACTGCTGAAACAAGGCAATCAAATGCTATAATAAAAAGATATGGTTAATAATAATCCGATGGTGCTCCTGTCGCCAAGGATTAGGCGCCTTTGTAGAGAGCGATAAACTTTTTTTTTGGTGATAGCACAGCATTTTCTGGCGAAATTATGGGTAGATGGCGCTGGTTATACTTACATTTGATTGTGGGTAATTATACGACGTTTTTGTTATGCGCATGGGTTTGTTTTTTTTAAAAAAAATTTCGTCATTTCGTAGACTTTAGACCTTTTTACGTGTAACTTTAGTTTTTGAATGTTGAATGTTTTTTCCAAAGTTGAAGAGGGCTGGTAAATAACAGCTATCAGACCAGCCCTCTTCAGATCTACAAAATCTCTGAATTCAAATAGGCATCATCCATAATAATCGGACGTTATTAAAACCAAGCCTACTTGTAAAACGATATTGTATGAAATGATGAAAAAACATTTTTTAAAAATTCCCATGTGCATAACACCAGAGTCGCCTACCCACAATCTCATGCAAGTATTACCAGTGCCACCTCCCACAATGTATTTGGCCAGAAAATGCTGTATCACCAAAAAAGTGTTTAACGCCCCTCTACAAAGGTGCCAAATCCATGGTGACAGAAGCACTGTCGCATTATTTTTAACCTTCTGTAGCAACGAAATATTTCTTGAGGAGCAACTAAACCTCTCTTGTTATTAAATGTGTGGCACAATTGCTAAGTCATAATTGAATTTGTGAGCTTTTCTTTAAGTTTTTTTTATAAAAAAAATCTTAAAAATGGTAGTACGGTACTGCAATTTTTATTGATATCCATCTTTGGTTGGATGATTTTTAAAGAAATTGTTAAAGTACAAATGACTACTTGTATTGTTAAATTGCGTAAAAGGACTGGAAATCCTGTAGACTGTTTATTCAATCATATGTCCATACATCTTCCTCATATTAATATATATTTGTAAATATTATACTGTCAAGAATTCTGGCACCATGTCACGAGTGCCCACTTGGAGGCGATTCTTTAAGAAGATCAAACTGAAGAGGTATGTTTCATTGGGATGGTTGTAATTTTATCCATTACCTCAATCCTTTACTTTTTTTGTCCTTTTATAATAAAAAGTATGAATAGGTTTGTAGTAAAAGCTCTTTCAAAAGGGGAATTTATGTATGGTAGATATTTTTAATAAACATTCTTTAGTTTTCTTATCTTTTTCAAAATATTTGCCCATTTAATTTTTTTTATTATTAAAGTTTCCCTACAACTTGAAATCTTTAAAAAATCTCAATTAAAACTTTCCTTTTATAGAATACAATACACCACAGATAAGTTTTTTTTTTAATTCATACCAATGAAAATGTTGATTAATGAATCATGAAGATACGTTTTTGGTTATGTAAAAATGTAAACAGCTAAAACTATTAAAAGTCGATTTTAAAAAAAAATTAAGTATTTAAATAAAGTTAGTGGTAATAAAGTTAGTTATGAGGTTATAAAGTAGTTAATTTTGAACTTTTATTGCAACTTTTAAGCAAATATATTTGGTTTTTAACTAATTTTTTAAAAATATTTTCAACCATTATAAATTGTTAAAAAGGTTTTGTACCACTTACACTTAACATTACACGGTTAAAATGTATGTTTTCTAACACAAAACGAAACGCTCATTTCTTCTTGATCTGACCCTTTTTGATTTATAAATGTACAGAACCGTGAAAGTTATCTTCTTGACATCCAAGGTTTTGCCACCTCTTTAAAGCTACTTAAAATGTAAGTATATATATTTATGTGTAGTAGCTATGTAATAGGTATGTAAATAAGTAAAAGAAGAGTAACAGTACTGAAAATAATGACTAGATTGATTTTTTCTTTTAAAACAAATAACTTGGGTAAGGTTTCGATTTATAAGGAGTACAATTTTTAAACTGTTGCGATTTGAATGGTCACTGTTCAATATTGGTTCAAAATGTAAATGAAAAATACACATCAAAATAAGCCATTTCGATTGCTCACAATTTCATAAAAGTAAAGAAATATTATGGTTCATATGTGCTACTTAGTCACAAATAATTGGTAATGTTAGGGTTACCAGTTATGCTGGATTTCGCCGTGCAATTTAGTTTTTTATTCAACTATCGAGCTGTAAAAATTGTGCAAAGAGTATCCGTTTTATTTTTTATAGTTTTTATGAAACAAAATAACACAAATAAAATGATTTATGAAAATTTCATTATTTCATAGATAGTTAATCACTGAAACAAATCTGGTCAAGCTAAGTATTGTAACTATTTGTATCTAGTGTCTGAGAATTGAACTATGGCTTAGTTAAAATATATTAACAAAACTATAGTTGACAATTCAAAGAATGCCTATTACGGGGTTCCCATGTGTCCTTGAAAGTCCTTAAGAAGTCCTTGATTTTTATTTTCAATTCCAAGGACCCTTTTATACTCCTTGATTTTTACCAAAAATCAATAAAAAGTCCTTATTTTCGATTTCAAGTACCCCTTAGTACTCCTTAATTTTGACAAACAATCGTTGAAAAGTCCTTGATTTTCTTTGTTCCCGACATTCAAATTTCAAGAAGTCATTTCTTAAAATAGTGCCAAGTCGGCACTAAATGGCACGCATAGCACTTCGGCATTCTAAAAAACGATGCTTACTAATCGGCTATATTTTCTTCAAATCCTTCTGTGTTTTCCTCTGATATGGTTGCCAAGACACCTGGCGTTGGTGATATTTCCAACACTATTTTAATATTACAATTGCAGACACAGATTTTTTTTCCTTCGATTTTTTGTTATGGCCAAGTTGGGGGGCATCATCTTGACTTTTGTTGCCTTGAAACATCTGTTTTTAAAATTTCGATTTGCTGTTTCATTACGTAGTTTCTCTTAACTTCTTACGGTTATTTAATGCATAATTTTTTTTTTAAATAAACAACTTGAATTCTTCATTGCATTTTTTTTATAATTTTTACGGCTAGACCTATATTTATCGTTCCGTTTAGTTGAAAAAAATTAGCTATCATTGCTATTAGCTAACTTGGGCACCAGCTGCCGATGTTAACTTGCAGAAAAAACCCCTTGAACCTCTTGAACTTTTATAAAAAAGGACACTAACTGCGATTCGCCACAAATAAGCAAAAATATCAAGGCGTCGATGTTTGGTTGACATCCGTTCCTGAATTATAAAAATAGTGGTTAATCGGTTTTGAAAACTACAAAATTCCGGTGGAAGTCAATGTTTTTGAGTTGAAAAAAAAACACATTTTTAGAATTTTTTAATATAGTTTTTGTTCATTTTATAATACGTATTATTTTATATACGTTTTTTTATATAGTTTTAGTTCAGGACAAATGGTTAAACCAAATTTCAACGCCTCGTAATTTTCGGTTACTTGCTTCAAAATCTCGGTGTCCGTTTTTATTTTAGTTAAAAAACAGAAGAGATCAACCAAACCTCGACGTCTTGTAATTCTAGTTCGCGGTTTAAGCGTACAGTGAGGTCCTCTTTTTTTTAGTTCAGGACACATATTGGTAAATCAAATCTTTAGGTATTTTGTTACTTTGACTTTTTAAAGATGATAATGGCTGGTCCGCGACTTACACCTGCCGAACTCCAGATATCAAATCATAAATATAAAAAAAATATGTAAAATAATAGTAGAGGGTCGCGGTTAAATCGTATTTTTTTGTATTCGCATGAAATAACCAAATTTGGTATTTAATTTTGTAAGAAAAAAACGGCAAATCGGTCGACTTTTAATCTGTGAAATAATCTTCGCATTATGATTAAGGGTCCTCGAATTTTTTTTTGAAAATCCTTGAAAAGTCATTAAAAACTCCTTGATTTTTATTTTGAAATAAGAGTGGGAACCCTGTATTAGTTTACGTTTGAAAAATGTCTAAATTTGTTTATTTCTATTCTATACCAAAGGTGTAAGCATTTAAGTTGATATATGATAAAAACAGAACCAACTTTAAAATCACAAATAAAATGTTAAAGAAAGTTTAAATCTAGCTGTTTTTGAGACTTCAGGCATGTCCTGTCACATCTTAAGCAATGAAGATTATTCCGCCAATAATATTTTTCTAGTCCTTCCTCCCAACGACATTCTATTGCATTATATTTGTTCACTTTAACCTTGTGTGGGCTACATTATTAAAATACTTTTGCTTGTTAATTATATACTTGTTGGCACTATATCTTTTTCAAATTATATTTTCCTTTGATTTGCATTTTTAACATCTTTTTATTATTTTGTTCCATTCGAAGAAAAAGAAACTTATAAATTGGTATATTTGAAAGGAATAATTATCAACCAGTATACATTTTGTCAAAAGTAGAAATTAATTTCTGTACTAGTATTCAATTTTCTTCTGAGTATGCATATGTGAATGTTCTGATCATTGATTTGTAATAATGTAGCATTGTGTTTCAGATTCCTAGAGTTTGTCAAGATTGTTGCTTCTTGCTCTTTTGTATGGTGTTATATATTTTTTTGTGTATTTTCAATAGTATATTTTTTATACATAGATATTTTTGTAAATATTTAGTACACATGTTGTTATGTACTAGTACAAATCGGTCAATGCAACTTCTTAAACTTTTAGAATACATAATTATATTTTTGTTAAGAAGACACTTCTGTTCTATAAAACAACATGGAAAATATTCAGAGCATATACACAACTTTGCACATGATGCGTGAACAATACTATGTTGATTCTTGGTGCGAATTGTTTTTGTAAAAATTGACAGGACGCAGGTCTTGCTTCATCGGAATAATACAGAAAAAACCGAATAGGCGATTTAACCGAGTTATTACAGTTGTTAAGAATGTGGCAGGCTTTGCATAACAATCAACTTCCCCAATGCTTAAAAGTTTAACTAACCTTTCGAGCAGTGGGAACTTGATTTTTACGAAGCCTACCATATTTTCACTGCTTTTTTTTGTTTTTGGTCAGATTTGTGTACTATTCCGATGAAGCAGGACTCGTATTTTGCAAAACATGTCAATTTTTGCAAAATAAAACACACTAAGATCAACGTTTTTGTCATGCATCGATGTGGAAAATAATTAAAATATTTCCGAGTGTATGGAATTTTAAGACAAGAAAATAACCCTGTTTTATTTGTTAAGTTCATTTTTTCTTTGGTGCTTAACTAGCTTTTACTCACTAGCTTTTCAACTATTTGCAATGAATATTTTCATTCATTTCATGCCCTTTCTTCAACATCAAAACCTTCCTCCGAACACTCTTTCACCCAATTTCTTCCGACACTCACATCCCTGCCTTTCCAGCCCACCAAAGCAACAGCTGCGACTACCAGCAGTGGGGCCAACTACACCAGCGAGGTGAAATCCGACTCCAGCTGCAGCAGTGACAGTGCCAATGGGTTCCGGTTCCGAGACTCTGACTCCCCGCAAAAGAGCATCGGGAAACTTGGCTCGTCCTGCGACTACCAGGAGGATGCCTCTTCGTCATCCCAGAAGATTGAACCCAGAGAGCGGCTGCGACCACCCTCCATTTACGACGATGATGCACAGAGCGGGAGCCCGAGTGGGGTGTTCGAGAAGAAGGATCTGGCGTTTCAGTCGTCCTTTAAGAAGAGTTTCGAGGCGGCGAGTGATAGAAGCAGGTATGTTCGAATAGAGTCAGGGTTCGTACGCCTCCTGAAAATCTCCTGAATTTCATTTTTTGTTTCTAAGGGCCCTTATGTTTCCTGAAATTTGTCTCATCTCCTGATATTTTTTTCCTTCTCCTGAAAAGACATTTTTTGACAACACAAATAATTTTTCTCCTTTCTCTGACGTTTTTCTCCTGTACTTTATTTGGAATAAGTCTACTGTGCACAGGCAGTAGGAAAATTGAGTTCGGACATCATGATACTAGTTAATGTCCCAGAATATACCACACAACTCTTTAGAAGATTTTTTCTTCTGTTTCATCATTTGAAGTGCAGTGAAGTCACTAGACTAATGTGATAACAAACATATTCAATTTTATTCCTCGTTACATCCTGAATTTACATTGTTGCACTCTTGAAAAACTCCTTAGAAACTCACTATCATAAATGGAGTATGAACCCTGTAGAGTATTTAGGATTTGAATTGTTTGAGTCCTTGTGGTGACCCTTTGGTGGCTCTTCCCACTACCATGCCATTGGTTGCAAATGTTTGCTGAATCTCAATAATATAAAACTAGTATAAATTTCTGTGTGCAATTTTATGTGGCGTCTTGCCATTTGCCACCAATGGAGGAATCAGTCTTCCAAATATATCGTGCGTCAATCAGTCAGGGGAGGAAGAGAATAAACAAAGAAATCTTTGGCCACATTTGTTTTGGGAAATTGCCCGCTGAGGTTGTGTTTATACTTTTTAAGTAAATAAAATAAATAAAAAATTTGATGAGAATGATCTATCTTATTTGTTAAATTTATTTTACTGACACAATATTTCCATTTTCCTAGAAGTCGAGAGAAAAGCCCAGTGAACAAAGAACCCAATGTACTGGAAAAACAGAGCAACCGCAATAGCGGCCTTTCACCAAAGAGAAAAACCTCATCAGAGTCCAGACCCCTGAAGTCCTTTGAGGATGTGCTCCCGAAAAAGAGCCGTAGTCGGAGCAAGAGTCGGGAGGCTCATTCCCGTCGCCACTCCAGATCAAGTAGTCGTAGTAGGGACCAGAGGGTTAGGAGTCCCAGGAGGGACAGGCGTCGTAGTAGGAGCAGGGACAGGAGATCGGATCGAGAGAGGTTGGTGGGTTTTTTTAGTTTCAAAGACTTGTCTAATAACTACCATAATGGAATTTAGAAATGATGCTATTTAGCTTTGGAATTGATTTAAGTTATGTATCTTGATGAAGATTTACAACTTTTATTTAGTAAGTGGGAAGGACAGTTAATCAGGGGTGAAACTTTTCAGGGGGTACCCCGGAATTCCGTTTTTTAAAAAAAAATATTCTTTCCCGGAACTCAGGATTTTATTTTAGACTAAACATTTTTTTTAACGTTTAAAAAAATAAGTTCGTGCCTCTTAAATCAATTTGGCATCTAAAATTTCAATTGATTGCTTTAAATTCCGTTGCCAATAGCCCGCATGTAGCTGTAGTGCAACGATAATTCAACTCCGCCCTTCTCGGTCCATATCAATGAAAACTAAACATAAATTTCAATGAAAAACAAGCTTAAAAATAAATTTATGCAATAAAGATGAAAAAATTTAATTAAAATTTGAAGATTAAGATTCTATTACACTTTGATCTCTTAAAATATCGGCTAACCCAACTTCCAGTGCAATCCAACAATGCTGATTAACTTAGTTTGCTGTCTAGTAATTTTCAAGAAATCCACCGATGACGTCGCACGCCTCGTAATGATTGACAGTTCTGCATTATCGGAAGAGTGTCTTATCGCTTTGTAGCTCCGGTTCAGGTTAAGTTGGATCAACCAGAATATTTGTTCGATTGGTTCTAATCAAGGGTTCGTGAGTCGTGACCTTGTGATGGCAAGAAAAATTTGAATGAAAAAGAAAATTATATTTGAAGCTTTTATTGGAAATTTTTTTTCTATTATGCTGGGGTTTCGGATTTTATACAGGTTTTAATTTCACCAAAAAGAATTGAGGGACGGCTTATAATGCTTTATCTATTCCTATTTTATGATTTTAGCAATTTCTATTTCTTGAATTTTTCTGGAAAAGTATTTGGATTTTTTTCGTAATAATTTTATGAACCATGTGAAACTTAAAAAAAAACATGCCGTAAAATTGCAATATACCGGGAGTCATCAAGAATTTTGTTCACTTTTTTCCCCTGTTTGACACCATGAGTAACTGTATGCAGTTATTTAATGATTTAAATTGTCCTAATATGTTTTTTTTTAATTATTTTTTTAAAAATCCTATGTATTCTTAATTTCTCACTTTACCCCTATCCTCGCTATCTTCAAATTTTATTTTGTCACTTACTCCCCCCCCTCATAAGACACATGTTTGGTTTCAGGATTTTTCAGTGGTGGGCAGTTTCACCCCTGGTTAATGCTTAGACAGGTGCAAGCATGATCCAGACCAACTTTATAGTAGGCAGGGGTAGTTCTTAGAAAGAATTGTTCTGTTTGTGTTCGCTTTATTTTGTGCAAAAATAGACAATTTAACTAAAAACAT
This sequence comes from Oedothorax gibbosus, assembly GCA_019343175.1. Classification (NCBI taxonomy): domain Eukaryota; kingdom Metazoa; phylum Arthropoda; class Arachnida; order Araneae; family Linyphiidae; genus Oedothorax; species Oedothorax gibbosus. Next base: position 13,767,816 of record CM033272.1, read on the forward strand.
TCTTGACTAACTATAATGCCCAGGGTTGCCACGGTCCTTGAAAAAAACACATTTATTTTCAAGGTCTTAAAAGTGCTTGAAAAACATTATCAACCTTAAAAAGTCCTTAATTTTTAGGGCCGATGAATTTATCTTGAAGTGACCGTTTTTTCAGTGGATTGGAGTAACGTGTTACTTGCAACAGTTACTTTTTTCGGTAACGTCAAGTAATGCTGTTAGATTTTTCAGAAAGTAACTGTAATTGTAATTCAGTTACTTTTATTGGTAAAGAAGTAACGGAATTTTTTGTTACTTTTCCGTTCTTCACGGATCTTTTCGGTAGCTAAATGGTTATTTTATAACACATATTTAAGTTCATTTGAAAGTTAGAGAGCTCTTATTCGTTTTCTAAATTAATTTTTAAAAACTATCGTGGACTTTAGGTGCATTTTTGAATATACAGTCCTTGAAAATGGAGAAATATATCCTTAAAAAGAATAGTCCTTGTTTTTTTTACCAAATAGTGTGGCAACCCTGAATGACCATGTTTATGTTTCTAATATTTATTGCGCTAATTCCTAGCTTAAGTAATTTATTTATAAATATGACTATTTGCTGAAATCAGCATTTTTTTAAAAGTATTTTATTTCTTGTCCCTATTCTTATTAAGAATATAAGATAAAACAATTTTGTATCCTTTAGGGTATATCATATTTTTTAATGGCTTAACATTTTTTTCTATCTAATGTAGCTTGTTTTGGAAAATTATTGCAGGTTATATAATTTATTTTTACTTAGGCAAAAAAATGGTATACTAGATTAGTCTCGCAATTCTTAATATAAATAAGTATTCAAGGTTAAAAAGGAGAAAAATCTATCTTGGTTTGAACGAGTTCCCTGACAAACAGTAGGATCAATGTTAAAAAGTGGGAACTTACAAATTTAAAGCTAAGAGCCATCAATAATAATACAATTACTTTTGATATTAAAATTAGTTTTTCAGTTTTAATGAATTTTCAATATTTTAAAACTTCCTTAAATTCATCAATTTTCCCTTTCCACAGAGGCAGCAGGCATGGCAGAGGCCGTCGGAGCAGGAGCAGAGATTCTCGTCGCCACAGGGGCCACTACAGAAGCTCCAGTCGAGACAGGTATCGTAGGAGAAGGCATTCTCGATCTCGGAGCAGGAGTCACTCCAGAGAACGCTTCAAAGGTGAGAAGAAAGATGGCTTTACATTTTTAATTTAAATTATTCTTTGTATTATGTGTGTACTGGTATCTATATATTTATGTTATTAACTTGGCAAACTTCTAATTTCACTTTCAAATTCAAAATTTTGTTCAGACATGACTTTTTTTTCATGGATGATTCCTATTGTTTAATAATAAATCAAAAATCGTACAATTGTTGCCAAAGAGTTCTTCCTTAGCACTACAGCCGGTTTCCAGCCAAGCCGATCTGTCAGTTTAAACCATCCTATCCGACGCCACAGCTCTCCATCTGTTAACACTATCTTGTTCATGGCCTGCCTCTTCTTTTTTCTTCTGGTTTATGTTACACTTTTTATTCAGTTTCCGGCTTCATATCTATAAATGTGGCCAAGCCATCTAAGTTGAGACACTTAGATGACTCTTACTATGTTAGGTTATCGAAACATCAGTTGTAACTCATGATTATATCTAATTCTCCATATCACATATTCTTTTATTGGTCGAAAAATCCGTAAGACCTTTGGTTAAAAAATTAATAGTTTATTTTCTTCTGTCTTATTCAATGTCCAACATCCGCTGCCATATAATACAACTGGTCTTACTAAACTTTTATGTAGCTGGATTTTTGTTTCTCTGCTTAAGTGTTTTGATCTAAACTGGTTGCGTAGGCCATAGTAGCATTTGTTGTCCATATAAATTCTATTTTTTATTTCCATGGTCCGATGGTGATTCCATTATTGATATTCACCCAGGGTTCGTACGCCTCCTGAAAAACTCCTGAATTTCATATTTTTTTTCAAAAGGCCCTTATAACTCCTGAAATTTGTGTCTCGTCTCCTGATATTTTTCCCCCCTCTTCTGAAAAAATTGAAGCCTTTTTTCTCGTACTTTATCAGGGTGTCTACCGGTTGAAAAAGTCATGAAATTAGAGAAAAGGTCACGAAAATTTTAAAATCGCCAATAGGCGATCCCCCCCCCCAAAAAAAGGTATTTGGCTTTTACACTGAAGCCTCAAACTTCTACATTTACAACCCTTGTTCACTTCATTCTCGCCTCTCGGTCTATATTAATAAAATCTAATCTTAAATTTTAATAAGAAGCAAGTTTAAATAATAAATTTTAATACTAAAGATAAAAAATTAATTAAAATTTGAAGATGAAATATGATTGGATTGCACTAATATATCTTTTAATATCGGCCGCCGGTTAGTGTAATCCCCCATTAAAAGATGAACATCTTCACCTGACCAAGATATGTAGTCCAATCATGCTTCCTGGTTCACTTTTTTGCTGCCTAGTAATTTTCACGAAATCCCCGATGACGTTGCATTGCATTATAATGATTGGCAGTTCTTGAGCTCTGCGTAATCCCAAGAGTGTCTTGTAATTTTTGTAGCTCCAGTACAGTCCAAGTTAGACCGACCAGAGTATTTTCTTCTGATCAAGTGTCCGTGAGTCATGACCTTGTAATCACAAGAATAGCTTGAATGTTAAGTGGGAATAAGAACGAATGACCGCGGGTCTCCAAACCAAAGTGCCTCTTTATTAATCTAATGAAAAAAAAAGGGATTTTCATAATCACATTTCTAAGGCTGTATTTAATAGTTTTACAAACTGTTTTTTTTACATTATAAATGTAGCTGACTTGCAGGGCTTTATAATCCCACTTTTTGAATTTGGTTTGAATATTTTATTAACTTTCAAAAAATTATTTTACAACAAAATATTCTAACAAATTTTAAAAAAGTGGGATTTTTGAGAACTGCATGTCAGCTACAGTATTAATACAGTTTGTAAAAATATACAAATATTAAATACAGCCGGAGGAATGTGGCTTAGACAAACGCATTTTTTCCATTGGATTAACAAAGAGGCACCTAAAAGAGGGGGTCAAACATATTCAAATTTATTCTGCGATACCTTCTGAATTTACATCGCTACACTCCTGAAAAACTCCTAAGAAACTCCTGAATTTCATTATCATAGATAGAGTAGAATCCTGTTCACTATGCCAAATAGTTAGTACACTTATACTTCTGTGTTAAGTTGATGCATTTTACAATTTCAGATTTCTCCAAAGCAATATATATCATTATCCATATACTTTGCTTTAAAAAATTATTAGTTTATTGTTTTTAATTGGAATTATGCATGATATGATAAATAAATGTAATTAAAAAATACTATAAATTAAGCTATTGTTGCTTAATAATTTAAATTCTCAACACATTTATAATTTTGTTCATGTTTCCCTGATTATTTTCTTGCTTAGTTTTAATTAAACTAATTGCTTTGAAATTAAAATACTATACTTGTTCAGATTAGTTTATTACTATTTTTAATCACGATATTGCCAAATATACTTGACTTCCTTGTTATACCTTATCACTTTGGTTAAATAAACTATAATACAGTCAAACCTCGTTAACACAAACTTGCTTAACACGAAATTTTGCTTAAGATGAACTGAAAGCAGTTCCCCAGCCAAATAAGCTGTGAGATAAATGTGTGATGATGCTTAAAAATCTCTTAAGGGGAAATCGCTTTAGGCAAATTCTTGCTTAACCCGAACAGAAAATTCAGAACTTGACCCTTTTTTCTTAGTATTTCAAAGTTTCAAAGAACAAATGAAACAAAACAGTAAATAAAAATTAACCTAATTATATTATATTATAATATATATTATATATATATATATATATATTATAATATATATTAAATATATTAATATATATTAATATTATACTATTTTAGTATATTACATTATTTTTACATATCCCTGGGTCAAACTTAGACCACTTCCATAATGTTTGTGACCCTGAGAAAGTCCAAAAATAAAAGTGAGTCGTCGTTGATGTCCTTCCACGTCAAACCGAGGCAATGGAGTATGTGTTCGGGACTGGCTTGAGCACTTCCACGACAGTTTGGGCCGTCAATTTTGTATTACATTATAAAATTAGAATACTTTTAAAATGTTATTTTTTAAAAATATTCACTGGTTCAATGTAAAACAATTCCTGATGGTTCACACGAAATTTGGTTAACATGAAATGTTTCGGTGCTCCCTTCGAGTTCGCGTGAACAGGGTTAGACTGTAATGACTTTTAATATTTTTAATTGCCAATTCGTTTATCATAGGATACACCAGTCGCAAACCGGGGTCCCTCTCTTTGTCCACATCAGGTGGTACAATGACTCCTCAAATGGCCCTGCAGCAGACAATGGCAGCCATGAGTGCCAAAGCTCAGGCACTGACCGGCATTGCTCTACCCAAGTATTACAACCCTGCAGCTGTGAACCCTCTCAAGTATGCGGAACAGGTGCAGAAACGAAAGTTACTGTGGCAATCGACGGAGAAAAAAGTTGAAGTAAGGGATTATAAATTGTATGTTTGTCTAATGGATTTTGTTTGTTTTTTCAAAAGTGCAAATTATTGCTGGTTTCCACTTGCTAATGTACTGAGAAATTGGCCAAACTTTCAATTAAGCAACTAATGCCGTTTTTTCATTATCATTTACTAATGCTTTTTTTTATCAACTTTTCTCAGTGTCTTAAGAAAAGTTGTGTTCGTAAAAACTGAATATCTGTCCCACGTTAAATACCATCGTCTTGTTAGAACATTTCCTTACCTATTTATAAACTTTTCATTAAGAAAAATTTCAAGTGTTAATTTTGATTCAGATTAAGTGTTGCACTGATTATTTTATTGCTCGATTGTAAAATTCATACCTGCCAGCATTCCTCAGAACCCTGTCCGTAGTCTCTTTGGGGGGGGGGGGGGGGATCACTAAAAAATTATCGATTGCCAGGGTTATTTTTTTTCTCAATTGGCCGATTGATGATGTGAAAAAATCAATTACCAAAGTTGGTCATTCGTGGGAAACCAAAAAAGACACAAAAAACTACTATTTCACCTCGAATACCACCTTTTTTTTTATGAATTTGTAAATGTTTTGTTGTTACTTCTTGGCTTACGAGCACTTTTGTGCTATTTTACCTTAAACAGCAACCTACATTTCTTGTTTGGTAGACGAAGGAAATTGTCTTTAGTTTCAATTAAAACACAATATAATTCACTCAGCAACAACACAAAAATCATAAGTAGCGGACCTAGACGTATCAGGCAATCATAATTTTCGAAAGAAAGTACCTAAAATTTGGTAGACTGATCTGTCCTGAACTAAAACTAAGAAAGAAACGGAACCTACGATGACCACACCGTGTACTAGTAAATGTTACAAGGAGTAGTGGTTTGGTTGACCGATTTTTTCAGAAAGATAGCTAAAAAAAAACCCAGACCCTACTGCGATTACGCGGCTAACTAGCAAATATTACTGGGCGCTGAGGCTGGTTAACAAATCGGATCATCACTAGAACCATAAAAAGATCACTAACCTAACTGCGATTACGTGGCTATTCATTAATCGTCGGGGGTAGGTTAAGTTTACTTTCCGCACGAAAAAACAAACACTTTATCCGCATTTGAACCTTTTATTTCTGAAAATGAAATATAAATGTTTGGATTAAAAAAATCCCATTAAAACCATCGGATTTGTTTTCCAAGGTCGTCGAACCGATTTTTTCATTAAGTGCTAATAGGTCACTAATACCAAGATGGACAAAAAATATCAAAATAATTTTTGATGAAAATATCGAAGCTTATCCGTAGTTTTGACTGTTTCCGTAACTCTGTAGTTTGATACCCTAGCCCGTAGAAACTACGGACATTCCGTAGTAGTTGAAAATTAAATTGCTCTGAGTTACATACAATTTCCAAAATTATATTTAATTTCAAGAAAGCAGGCAAAATTTTGAAATTATCAAAAAATTCTGCTAGTAAATTGTGCACAGAGTTTTAAACACTGCTCTTCAAATTCATTTTCTTTCTAATTCCAATACCTATCTCTTCATCCAATAGCAGGAAGTACCGCAGCCAAAGACCACTGTCTGGAACAAACTGACCTTCGCCCAGGACCAGGACGGCAAAATGACGGCCAAGTTCCGCAAGTTGATGGGCATCAAATCCGAAGAAAACGCCCAGTCAGAAGCCGAGGAGAAGGAATCTGTTCTGAAGCAGCAGGAAGAGCTGTTTCGCAACTTGGACCAACAGTACGAGATGGCTCGTATGACGACCCATACACAGAGGGGAGTCGGCTTAGGGTATTCTGCGCAGCCGCTCTATCCACCTGTGTCGAAATAGCAGATGAGTTATAGAGTGTCGTTAATCTATGTTTATTGGCCTAGTTAAAATAACTTGGGGTCCTTAGAAGCCCTGAAAAATGTCATCAAAAAGTGGAACCTTTTTCAAGAATGGAACAAATTTTAAGAAGATAATAGTAATTTTTTTATTGGGTTTATTACAAACTTATATATTATATTTTCATTTTATTTTATATTAGGAACTGATTATACCATTCTAAGTTTTATTGATGGCTTTTTAGGTCAGTTTAAAGAAATTAAATTCAAATCATAAAATAACATTTAATGCCATACATAAAATTTCTATAAAATAGAATTATCTCTATATTTTCTTTATGGAAAGACCCGCTTCTCAAACAGTTTCTCTAGAAGTTAAATTTAAATTAATTTTTTTTATCTAATTCCATTTTTTACATGGTTAAATTTTAATATGCTTAATCAATTTGAATATTTTTTAATGTTAAAATGTCTAACGGTGCATTAAAACTGAATTTTGTTTTTTTAATAATATTATAATTATAATAATGCTATTGTTCTGCACTTTTGAGGAACATTCAAATGTTTCACAATAAAACCTTTAACCTTAAATGATAATTTTATTATAAGTTGTATTTCAAATTGGTGGAAAGCAGAAAATAAAGAACATTTGGTCAAAATATTTTTTAAAGTAATTTTTCAATAATTGAAATAATTTCAGTTATTGTGATTGTGCAATTACTACAACAACTCAATTCAAATTTGACTTAGCTTATTTTTGTCCTGAAGTATCAATTTATCTATACACTTCATATTGGTTTCTAATTATTAAGTAGACCAAGTTCGGTTTAACTCTAGTTGTTGTTTCTGTTACTCATTTTAACAGGAATCTTTCAAAGAGGTCCCATACCATCAAATCTGGGTTAATAACAATCTGGGCCTACTGTATATTCATCTGCTCTTGTAAATTCTGAATGTACATCTTTTAGTGTAGAATTAGTCAGGGTGAGCATATATTTTGAGCTATTTTCTGTATTCAATATTGTAAGTGTTTAATAAAATTGCATCTTAAGTTGTCATATAAGCAATGGTTTTTGAGGAGAAAAAAAAAGAAATAACATTGTGTTGTTAATTTGCGCCCTTTGCTTTTTTCACCAATACAATTTTCTTGCAGTGTATCCTGACACAAAGTTAGTTGTGTTTGTGTGTATTTTGTTTTGGAGTAACTATCATGCAAGTTTTTTTTGCGTATAATCTTTTTCTTGTATATTTGCTCTTGTGTAATTATCTGAATCATGCTTTGTAAGTTGCTGTTCAAATTTTTGTTTAGTGTAATGCATATTAATTTTCTGTGTTGAGTGTTTCATTTTCAAAACAAACCTTTCAAAAAAAGTTTTTTTTGTTTTGTTTTCCCTTTAAATAAAATACATTTGGTCCAAAATTTGCATTATACATACATTATAAAAACTGATTATGTAATTGAAAGAACATACATCGCCACTAACTTTTTTTATTAACAAAATAATTTATTTTATGCATCTTTATTATAATTACTAATATTTTTGGTTGAATTAGTGTTTGCCATTCATTTATTACACATTATTTAAAATTTTATTCCTTTAAAAGCTTTGATGTAATACTTTCAAATGTTAAGTTTTGTTATGTCATTATTAGTCATTTTTTGTGTGATAATAAAGTGTTAAGCTGTTGGCAGTTTCTGGTGGATTAATTTAAAATCTATAACATTGCTATACTATTGACTTTTAATTTTGCATTTAAAAATTTATAACCAAATAGTTTAAAACAAGATTTTTTAAAAATTGATACAGTCAGAAAGGCAAGCAGAAAAAGTCACTTATAAGGACAATTCTAAACAGATAAGCAGCTTACATGTGCTTTAAAAAAAATGGTTCTTAAACAATTTAGGCATTTATGCTTATAAATAAGTATTAACTATAACTACATTAATGCCTAAGTCTCAAGATCCAGGTTTATATCACTGATTTTTCTCCATGTCTTTGATATCTATACCTTTAAATAGCTTTGGGATATTCATAGTAAGATTGATTTACTTAAGAACACTAAAAAATGTAAATAAAGTTTGGGGGTAAGTATCATATATCATTTGGAAGCATACAATCGTATATTGGTTTTCAATTCAAGCAAAAATTTTAACTTTATCCTGGAATAAATTTTGTATATTTTATTCTTTTAGTAAATTTTTATTCATTTAAATTTATGAAAAATAATTAAAATATAAATAGTTAACTTGGCATGGCGAAGTCTTAATTACAATTAAATGCTGTTGCTAAATTGGTTAAGTTCTGTCTTGCAGACTTAACATGGAACCAAACATTACTTGGGGAAGTTAATGGAATGCCGTGCTTCATTAGAAAAAGTGTAAGATCCAAATCTAAAAGAGATAATTGAAGAGCTTATAGTGGAAGAACGTGCTAAAATGGACAGTCACAAATTCATGACTAAGTTAACAGTTTTTCATGACTCGATAAATCGCATATCAAAAAAAAAAAAATTCAAATTAAGAGAACTCGAAAGTTGACAACACAAACATATAGTAAACAATTTATAATGTTGCGTGGTCATATAATTCATATTGGCTTAATTTAATGTGCAAGTGCACAAATTTAGTTTTAGCTTCCACACTACGTTTATAACGTAAAAAGTGGAAGGTTTTATAATCGTTCAGTCCGTCTGTCTGTCCGTCCGTCACCCACTTTCACAGAAAGAACCACAAGTCCCACAGACAAGTGGGATACGTCATTTTGAAGCAAAAAATCAGATTAGGCTACATTCCAAATTTCATTAAAAAATTTAAATTAGAAGTTTATTTAAAATTTAAATAACTAAAAATTTAATCTACATTGAAATAACATGCAAATTCCATTTTTATTCAATATTTCTCTTTGCCATCCACAAGTCCCACAGACAAGTGGAATACGTCATTTTGAAGCAAAAAATCAGATTAGGCTACATTCCAAATTTCATTAAAATTTAAATTAGAAGTTATTTAAAATTTAATACTAAAATTTAATCTACATTGAATAACATGCAATTCCATTTTTATTCAATTATTTTCACTGTTGCATTTCGTAAACGTACAGAAACTTTATTTAAAAAATATATATTTATGTGATACAATTCAGTTGGATTGTTGTAATATCACAATCGATTCTTTTGAGGTTCATTATATATGTATGAAGAAGATGCATAGAAAATTCTAACTTGGGATAAAATGTGCAGAATGTGCGAGGAAAATTACATATTATTTGAAATATAAATAATTTTGCAACGATAAGTAATAATTATGAATTTTCGAATAATAATGAAACTACCAATTGGCGTGAAAATGTTTAATATAGAATTAATGTTGTGTTTGGCGCGTTTATTCCTGTTAAACACAAATGTGTGGAAGCGGGTTAAGTGACAGATTCTGCTACAAACCTACTTGTTTAAACAAATTATTGCTCCATAAAATGATTTCGCACACACAAAATGTACTATATTGGTAAAGTGAAAAATCTTCCTTCGTTAATGTGAACCTATTGCAGAAGTAATGCTTTATGTATTAAATTTTTCTTTGATTAATTATTCCAGGGCTTTTTTTTGTTCTCTAATATATGTGCCTTATTGCAATTGCATTTCTTCTTCTAATAACGGGTTATGCTTGCATTAAAAAAAACACGTTATAAAACACCAGTTAAACCAAAATTACAGAAAAAGCCTACCGGCAAAACTGTTGGCACAAATTTATATTTTAAATAATAAGTTAAAATTTAGGCTATGTGATGTCTCTTAAATCCTCTCTACCACCGGAATTTCATTGCATTTATATTCTGATTTTTTTCTACTATTATAAATTGCGGCGATCCGAAAATCACACAAACTTAGGCTATCAGAATCTAAAAGCTCCGGCGATCCGAAAAGCCCTAATAAAATCTTTAAAAACCCATACATATACATCGATTTACATGACTTTCAGTCGTTTTATGCTCAAATTCATGATTTTTCATATGCACGGAAACCCTGTAAATGAATTTTTAAATTGATTTAGATTTTTGTAAAAGTTCTTGGTGCCAGTAGTAAAAGGTTAATAATCTTTTACTTTATCATCTATATAAAATGCAAAGTCCTGACTGGCTGATTCATTCATTAAATCACGTATCAACGCACAGCCAAAACTACTGGAGGTAGAGCTACCAAATTTAAGGAAACTATTCTTTTTATATCGTAGGCGAACCACAAGTTTATTTAAAAACTTGTGGCGTTTAAGAAGCGAATTTTTGAAATTCAAACCCGAACGGGCGTAGGAAGGCAAAACGTGAGCCGATTTCTCCATAGGAATAGCCTTGTTATGAACTTTTAATTTATAAATTTCGTTTTTTAATTTGAAAGAAATTTCAGCGTGACGAAAATTAAGTATAATTACGTAAGCAAAAGCACGTGAGTTTAATTTGTAGGATTGTTATTTGAATATCATTTTTTAGCTTCCACACCACGTTTATAACGTAAAAAGTGGAAGGTATTATAATCGTTCAGTCCGTCCGTCTGTCCGCCAGCTATTGCCAGATCCGCCGTGAAACAAGCCCATTATATATTTTTCGAACTGTAAATTAATTTAACAAACGATAAATGACTGAATTTTCGAAAGAAATGTAAATGGTAAATTGTGGCGATACAAAGATATTTATTAAAAAAGATTACATTCTTCTTCTTCGAACTTCAAACAAATTAAGCGAACGATAAAGTCTAATTATGAAATCTGAGAAAGAAGATTAATGAAAATAATTAATTTTATCGTTTAAATGTTTAATTACAACTAGCTAAAGGCTCTGTTTGGCAAATTTCTTTCTGAGGTGTATAAATAGTCTGTTTCCTGTTGAGCACAAATGTTGTGTGGAAGCGGTTTAAGTGACAGATTCTGTAACAAACCTATACTCGTTTTATTTTATTTATTGAATTTAAATGTTTTGATTATTTTTGGTTTCCGAATTTAATTTAATTGATGTTTATAAATGGTAAGAAGTGAAGATATTGCTACAATGTCTCATGACTTTAAAGGCGATAACTATTCTAGATCTGTAAAAACTACTAAGAAATGTTAATCCCTAACAAAAAACTTTGGAAAAGTAAACAAGCGCCAATCTCAAAAAAAAAACCTAATGCATTTATTTTATAACAAAAAACAAGTCATTATCAAAGTTGTCGCTAAAAAAGCTGTGATATACAAGAATGTCAATCTCTTGTTTAAAACTTCTTGGACATTATAAATAGTATAATTTAAGTTCCGCTGCCATAAAAAAAATTGCGCTGTTTCAGGTTGGTGTCCATATTAATCACCCTCTATACCTTTATATAAATGTATGGAAATCATATATTTGTTAAAGGTTTTTAGCTTCCACACTACGTTTATAACGTAAAAACTAAAAAGTGGACGGTATTATAATCGTTCAGTCCGTCCGTCCGTTTGTCAACCACTTTTACAGAAAGAACCACAAGTCCCACAGACAAACGGGATACGTCATTTTGAAGCAAAAAAATCCGATTAGGCTACATTCCAAATTTCATTAAAAAATTTAAATTAGAAGTTTATTTAAAATTTAAATAACTAAAATTTTTATCTACATTGAAATAACATGCAAATTCCATTTTTATTCATATTTTCACTGTTGCCATCCACAAGTCCCACAGACAAGTGGGATACGTCATTTTGAAGCAAAAATTCAGATTAGGCTACATTCCAAATTTCATTCAAAAATTTAAATTAGAAGTTTATTTAAAATTTAAATAACTAAAAATTTAATATACATTGAAATAACATGCAAATTCCATTTTTATTCAATATTTTCAATGTTGCCATTTCGTTAAACGTACGAGAAACTTTATTTAAAATAAAAATAAACACTTTTGAAAGAATATTTATTTATGCGATTTAATTCAGTTTGGATTGTTGTAATATCACAATAGAGTTCTTTTGATGGTTTATTATATATGTATGAAGAAAGATGCATAGAGAATTCTAACTTGGCATAAAAATATGCAAAGTTTCGCTTTTATTTTTAAAGCATCAATTGCACTAATTATATATTTTTCGAACTGTAAATTAATTTAACAAACGATAAATAACTGAATTTTCGAAAGAAATGTAAATGACAAATTGTGGCGACACAAAGATATTTATTAAAAAAGATTACATTATTATTCTTCGAACTTCAAACAAATTAAGCAAACGATAAAGTCTAATTATTAAATCTGAGAAAGAAGATTAATGAAAATAATTAATTTTATCGTTTAAATGTTTAATTACAACTAGCTAAAGGCTCTGTTTGGCGAATTTCTGAGGTGTAAATAGTTTGTTTCCTGTCGAGCACAAATGTTGTGTGGAAGAGGTTTAAGTGACAGATTCTGTAACAAACCTACTTGTTTAAGTATATTTCGTTATTTTGATTATCTACCTATTAATTTAAATTCACTTGCGTGATTGAATATTTTTAAGGGGGATTAAGATGGACACCAACCTCAAACAGCGCAATTTTTTTTTATGGCAGCGGAATTAAAATTATACTATTTATAATGTCCAAGAAGTTTTAAACAAGAGATTGGCATTCTTGTATATCACAGCTTTTTTAGCGACAACTTTGATAATGACTTGTTTTTTTCTCTCTATATTAAAAAAAAGTAAGCTCTTTTAAAGTGTCAGCAGCCATAACATGATGAAATATTGATGTTAGAAATCCAAATTTTTTTGGGAAGGTGTGTCTCCCTTATGCCTCGATGCCCACTTATTTGTTTTTTAAATTTCCAATTAGTTTTTAATTAAAAATTACAATAAGTCAGCCACAAAAAAAACACACATTCCTTTTCTGCAAAACGGCCACAGAAAATGAATGAAATCATCAGAAATGTGTGATTTTGTTACGTTCTTTTTAAGGAACAGTTGCTCTCTTTTATGTTCTTTTAAAAAGAACAGTTCTTTAACTTGTTTTGTGTTTATATGTAGAAAAGGTTTACAGATTTTTTAAAAAAATGATTTGGCCTTAAAATATATTATAGCATGATAGAAGGTTTATAGATTAAAATTATGTAAAAAAAGATAGTAAAAAAATTATGACAAAACTATTTTAAATTAACATTTAACATAACAATTACTCTAATAAACATAGTCAATAAACAAACATTTTTTATTCTAAAATTATTTTATAGCAAAATTATTTTATTTAATTCTGCTTAAGTGGAATCACAAAATTTCCCTTTTTTTTATAAAACAGTTTTTTTTTAAATTTTCAGAACTGATGAAAAATATCGCGTTGTTCTTTCAACTTTTTTCTTCTTCAGCTGGCAGATGGCTTTCTTTTTTTTTTTATTTAATCTCTCGTTTTTTTAAAATTTTTATTATTCGTTCGCAGCAAAACACCACAGTAAAAGAGTTTTATTTTATTTTTTTATTTATCCTGAAAAATGTATTCTTATAGATGCGAATAAAATAAACTTTGCACACTCGAATAATGTGACATTCCTTTTTTTGTTTTTTTAGAAAGTTTTTGAAGATGTTTTAATTATGGAAGTATCAAGATATGGAACATGTTAATTACTTTGGGGGAGCAAATTTAGAAAGTTGCTCTTGTTAAACATTGTTTTATGATTTGTTGTATAGCCAACATATTAAGCGAAATGTATTTTTAGCTTCCACACTACGTTTATAACGTAAAAAGTGGAAAGTATTATAATCGTTCAATCCGTCTGTCTGTCACAAACTTTCACAGAACGAACCGCAAGTCGCACAAACGAGTGGGATACATCGTTTTAAAGCAAAAAAATCAGGCTAGGTTACATCCCAGAGTTCATTAAAATATTTATTTATGTGATATGATTCAGTTTGGATTGTTGAAATATCACAATAGAGTGAGATGAGAGTAATAATTAGTGAGAGTGATAATGAGTAAACATTAATTTGCGAAAGAAGATTAATGAAAATAGTTAAATTTGGCGTTTAAAAGTTTAAATTAGAAATAAATTATAAGCTGAAGGCCCTGTTTGGCGAATTTCTTTCTGAGGTGTATAAATAGTGCGTTTTTTGTTGAGCACAAATATTGTGTGGAAGCGGTTTAAGTGACAGATTCTGTAACAAACCTACTTTTTAGTTTTATTTTTCGTTGTGAGATGCGTTTTTGCAAGGATCTTCCTACGTGTTACGTTTCACCATTTTTTTGTTTACGTAAATGATAGTGTTTTAGTCTTTATGTATCTGTCCATGGTCTACTCAACTTTAAGGTCACAGAAGCTCTTTAGACGTCATGCAATCCGACCGGTCCGAAATGTAAGCAATTTCAAAGGAAAAGTACGAAACCTATTTGCGCACGGCCAATTATATATACTTATCTGGTTGCGAACAGGTATCGTTTCTCTCTTTCGGAACAGCCAACAACATGAAAAAATTAATTTGGCGAGCGATAGCTAGCAGGGGGCGTAGCCCTCTGCATGCCGCGAAGCGTCCAATGGGATTATTACTTAAAAAAAGTCATACAACTTAAAAATTTTGAGTGAGCCATTGGGTTTTTAAAAAGAACCTAAGAGTAAAAACAGGCAAGGTTAATTCTGCGAAATTAACGGGGGTTGGCGAAAAATTACTGAAAACAGTAATACAATATTAATATATTTATTTTAAAGTAATATAACATAGCGGCCGCGAAGCGGTCCAATGGAATTGCGCAGCAATTCCCGTGGGTTTGCGAGCGATAGCGAGCAGAGGAAGAATGCAAGCTTGCGACCCAATGAGATTGCGCAGAAATATCCAAGGGTGCGAGCCCTTGCGGCTGAATATAACTATATTACCAAGGATCGACATAATTTTGTCATAGATACAGATCTAGATGGCAAAATATGCATAGGCCTGTGCAAAGTTGGGTTAGAAAAGTTACGTTCAACAGCGAGCTGGCCACGAAGCGGCTTATGGGAAACCGGGGGTTGGTCAGCCATAATGGAATTGCGCAGCAATTCCGGGGGTTGGCGAGCGATAGCGAGCAGGGGGCGGAGCCGCCTAGTGTTATAAAAAAATGCATTAGGTTTTTTTTAGATTGGCGCTTGTTTACTTTTCCAAAGTTTTTTTTGTTAGGGATATCAGTATTTTTTTAAAATTTATTTTGTGGTAAAAAGGATTAACAAGAACAAGTTTCATGAATAATAACAAAATATACAGATACAATATGGCTACAAAATAGACGACATGATTTCAATGTTTATGGAGAGTTGTGTAACTATTCAGATCTGATAAAAACTACTAAGAAATGTTAATTCCCTGTACGTATAGCGTACAAACTTTATGTTTATGAAACTGTCAATTTGGTACAGTTATGATATAATGGCCGATTGAATTTTGGCATTGGCGGCTTTTGGCGAAATAAAAAAAAATTAACGTAGGGTAGCTTTTCCCATCCAGTTGTATGTGTTAGGATAAGTTTGAATTATCGTCGCACTAGAGCTATACGCGAAGGCTATTGGCCACGGGCGTCTTAATTTAGAACCACATGCAAGTGACGAGTCGACACCTGAGTAGGCACCCAATGCAGCTTTTAAGGACGACTTCGTACGCATCGTCGGGACTTTTGAAAAATACTTAACGTGCACTCCCACACATGGGGTATTATTCGTCGGACATTTTCGGCTGCATTTGCCGTTTATAGGTCGGCAGTTATTTTGACGATAGCCGGACCCGGATCTGGGACCTATCGCATGCGAGGCGAACGCCTTTACCGACTTGGCTCCCCAGCCCTGTCGAGTGGTCGAATATGGAGTGGAATGTTTACCACATTTTGGCCATTTTCGGGAGTAAGAGGGCAAATAGAAACTGGCCATTATATCATAGCTATTTTGACAATTTTTACACGGCCTATATGATAAACTTCTAGAAGGGCCTGGATACAATCGGACTTCTATTTTTAAAAATTAATGTTGATATTAGAATGGGAGGAAATTATAATATACCGATGGAGTGCTGACCAGTGGAGAAGGGATCAATTGGTATGAAATAAATGTTTACATAAAAAGAAACAATCACCGTTATTAAGGGTACACCCGTGCAACGCCGGGTTTATAAAGCTAGTCTATATTATATATATAAAAGGCAAAGTTAAGAATTCTTAAATCGTATTAATATATTTAAAATATTATTAATCATTAATTATTAATAGAACTCATTTCTTAAATTATTTTTGTGCACATTCTAGAAGGTATAGAGGTTAATATTATATAGTAATAGAGGAGGTATAATAGAATATAATATAGTATATAATAGAATAATATATAATATAGAATATAATAGAATATAATATAGTATATTCTATAATAATAGAATATTATATAGTAATAGAGAGGAATAATATTATATAGTATAGAGGTTAATATTATATAGTAATATATTCAGTTTTGAGCAGCATTTTAAGCAATTATTTTTTGTCATTTCACAGACTTGGCAAACGCTCGGTTTGTTGTCATTTTGACTTGGCGACATTTTTCTACTGGTACCAAATCCAGACATGGTCCTTTAGGTTAACCGCCTTTTGTATCCTTTTAAAATGAGATAATTACAAATTAAGGCTTATAAATCAATGGTTATTATTGCGAAGGGATTATAAATCAGTAAATGACGAAGAATTGATTTAAAAAAAAGTAAATAATTATTTAAAATCAGTAAGCATCTAATTAATAAAATATTAGTATAAGAAAACTTCAGAATAAATTATATGCGTTTAAGATTTAAATTTAAATAGATTAACATTTAGAAATTGTCAATGCAATTGCTAATTTCGGAACTGGTAAGACATTCCTCATGTCAGTAATTTTAGCCACTGTTCGTTGTAGATCCAACATTGCGGTTGCAGTTGCTTCTTCTGGAATAGCAGCCACATTGTTAGAAAGATGCCGTACGGCTCATTCAGCATTAAAATTGCCGTTAAATCTTCAAACTATTGAAGAACCTACATGTAATATTTCAAAACACTCCGCAATGGCCAAAGTTTTATCAGCATCGAAAATCATCATCTGGGACGAATGCACAATGGCACATAAACGTGCATTGGAAGCACTTGACCGAACATTGAAAGGTCTACGCAATAACTCGAGATGTTTTGGAGGCGCAACGATGAGAGTTGAATTGCTGAACGATACATCTGCTGAAGATTTCTCTGAGCAATTACTCACTATCGGTAATGGTCGGGTACCTATCGACGAATCGAGCGGATTGATTTCATTTCCTCAGAATTTCTGTAACTTTGTCTCATCAAAAGACGAACTCATCGACAAAGTGTTCCCAAACATCATTACTAACCACAAAAATAATGAATGGTTAAGTGAGCGAGCAATTTTGGCGGCTAAGAATAAACATGTAGATGACTTAAACTTCATAATTCAGAATGAGATCATTGGTACACTGCATTCTTTCAAATCAATTGACTGTGTAACAAATGAAGATGAAGCCACGAACTATCCAATTGAATTTTTAAACTCCTTGGAAGAGCCGGGCTTACCACCGCACAATTTACGATTAAAGGTTGGATCCGTAGTAATCATGCTTCGAAATATAAACCAACCAAAACTGTTCAACGGAACGCGCTTGGTGGTAAGGAAATTGATGAACAATGTGATTTACGCGACGATACTCAAAGGAAAATTCGAAGGTGAGGAAGTTCTCATTCCAAGGATCTAGCCAAGGATTCCGGGTCAGCTAGTATAGCATAAAAAGTATTCAACTTAGATTAAAACAAATGGTGTAATATTCATCCCCATAAATAAAAGAATAGTATAGAGTGTTTTATTCAGCTATTTTCAATATTTTTTAGGTTTTCCTGACAAAAACTGAAAGAACTAGATTTGTATCATTGAATGTTCGTAAGAATACAAACGTCATTTGTGGTTTTGCCAAAATTATAATGATAATTTTTTTTACATGAAATGAAAGGCAATATTTCCACCTTTCCAAAAATATAAAACAATTTAAGATGGGGTCATTTTATGAAGAGAAATTAATAAACAAATATTGTTTCCGACGCTATGGACGGACAAAGTAACCCTCCATGGCCAATGTTACCCGCTTCTACGATAATATATTTTACCATGAATTAATAAGTAAAAAGCTGAAATTTTATTAAAATGTAACACATCAATAAAATATTTTTTAATTATTAAGTTAATTTTTTAGGTTAAAACTTTTCTAAATGAAACATTATTAAATTAAATTAAGAATAATTAATATTAATTGTATAATCTGGACCGATGCTATATTTCCAATGTAGTATGTAAGTGTAACTCAAATCCAAAGTTTCAAAAACTTAAATCAATTTTTTTTAAAGATTGTTCTCCTTAAATTGTACGTTTTCTGAGGAATGACCCTTAACTGGATAGTACTTAATTTTTAGTACTTAAACCCTAAAAATAACTCAAAAGCTCTGATATAGCTCCAGTACCACAATTATTCAACCCATTCAAACTAATTCTTATTATTTAGCCGCGAATTCCATGCCCCTCACTAACACAAATATTGAACGAATTTGGACTTTTTTTGAGGGAATATTTTAAATATTATATTTATTATTTGTGAAATCTTTTTTGTTTTGTTTTTTGTTCCGGCACCGGTATATCACTGCTGAAATTCTAAGGCTACATATCCCACTTGATCAATAAATAGTATCCTCACCACTAATACAATATTGGGTTGGTAAGAAATTTAATAATTTGCAGAAAAAAAATTATATATCCCCAGTAATATAATTCAATAATTCTTAAAATCCCGAGCATTTAATTGTTTTTTTTTCTAACGTCTAAATGCCTGGAAATTTAGCAAAATAAAATGTAATTTTACGATATTTTTTAATTATCGATAACTAAATTACCGTATAGGCATATATATCATAGTTAAAGTATTAGATTGGGTGATCACGTGACCTCCAATGCTAACGACGGGACGCGCATGGAGGCTTTTTTGGAGAAACTAAAATTAACTAAAACTAATTTCTAAAATTACAAAAAAAAATACTAGAAAAGGATTTAAAGTCACTAAAAAGATTCCAAAATGCAGTTAGTATTTTTACGATATTTTTTTGTAATTTTAGAATTAGATGGTATTTTTTCGTAGTATTTTTATCCTCAAAGTGGCAGCAACACTGGCCATTTTGCCCCCTTATTTGGCCTCCATGCGCGTCCCGTCGTTAGCATTGGAGGTCACGTGATCTGCCAATCTAATACTTTAACTATGATATCTATGGTTATAGGTAATCGTGTAAAGAAACTGTATTATAAGCCGAAAAAATCTTCGTTTGAATTTTTTTTAAAGTATGACTCGGGTTGCTAGAGGAAAAATATGTTTGGTCCTGTCCAAAATATATTATCACTTGCAAAAAAAGTCTTAAGGAATAAGTGATTTAATTATATTATTTCAAAACACTGTCACTTTCATATGAATAATGCAGTGCAGTGAAACTGTAATAAAATTTTGTATATTGTAATTTAGGTCTACTTTGCTCATTGACCATTTTACCCGCATGCAAGATTTCGTTAATGAACATATGTCGCCCAGTCTCCCCTTCCCCCCTAGCTGCTAATATCACACTAATAAGTAGATAAACCTTCAAGCAAAATGTGTTCTATATACAAAAGGTTACTCTTTAAGAATATAAATGCTCAATGACCTGAAAATTCTGAGATTCGTTGAAATATCTTTACCATATTATGATGGATAAGAATGTGGGTGAAAGTGTTCATTTAGTTTCACTTAAAGAGATTAAACAACAAATTTGCCACAGATTATTACTATTATTATTATTATTGTTATTATTTTAAAGTATATTTGTATAGTGAATGGTTAGCATCAAAAGGTAATACATCATTTAAATTATGAAATCTTGTATTTAATTTTTCAAATCTTTGAAAAGTGTCCGTTACTTGTTGGATGATTGCAACTAGTCAGTTACCTTATAGATAAAACAAGCATTTAAGATAAAAATATTTATGGAAAGGTACTAAGGAAATTGTATTTCGTTCAAGAAAGCATGGAAGATTCGGGAAGGAATTTAAAAAAAAATATGCATGTTTTGATGTTTTGATCTCTCCATTACGAAAGATTCTTCTGCGAACACCCGGGTACAAAACATTTTATGCAACCAACTGACCTTATTCTGGAACAACGAACTCTTACAATTTTTCCCGGAAATATTCTTAACGGGACTTTCCCTTTTTTAGCCCCTTGCAATGTGTGTGTGTGTGCAGAAAAAAAATATAAGAAATCGTTGAACCTATGAGCACATTGCAAAATATGTTTTTTGGCATAAACAAGGTCAAATAATCCATCAAAGTTTGAATTAACGGTTTTTTGAAGGAGGGATAACTTGTCGATGATTTTCCCCCTAGTTCTAAAAAGTTCAAGAAAGTTCGTTGAAATCGAGTCGCTTTTTTCAGGCAGAACAATAGATTTTCCTAGATGACGAAAAGTTAAGAACTTTCTAAAATTTTCTGGCACCAGTTTATAATGTTCCGATCTGGATTACAAAATAAATAGTAATTTTTATTTTTACTTCCAATAAACTAATATAAAATATGCGGTAATGAAAGTATTGCGATGGGGTTGAAAATCCGAAGACGAAACATGCATCATGATGATCGTAATGCAGCTTGCAACACAAAGTGTTTTTACCTTAAAAATGGAAAGGGCGTGAGTTTCAGACAAATAAGTGTCATTGGTTTAAGTCGATACTGTGCACTAGCAGCATTTCAAACTACAGCAAACTTATACAGTGCGGATCATAATTTTAAGGACAGTCGATTATTTTGGGATATCGAATTAAAACTTTACTGTGTACAGCTGGGGGAAAAAAAACGATCCACCCTTCATATTTCGGCTGCTATTGGTCAAGGAATTTTGTGCAAGGTGTCATTTTTCAGGAAATAGCGTAAGGAATTAAGAACTGGCAACCAAAATTGTATAAGGGGTCGTCTACATATTAAAATGAGTACCAACTTTGAAAATTCCAATGGCAATACCCAATTTTTTTATATAAAAATGTATATCATCTTCAAAATACCCCAGATCCAAAAAAAAATGTATTAATTTGCATTATTTGTTGAGATATAAGCATTCGAAGTTGAAGGCCCATAATGTTAAAAAAGTTTCACAAACTTTTATTTATACCTCCACAAATAAAATGAATTAAACCAACATTTTTTTTCCATTATATACTTCTTAATCTTCCAAAAACAAATCACACAAGTTTTTTCATCAATTTTTAATTATTATTATTTTTTTATTTAAATTTAAATAAGAAAAAATAAATTATGAATAGCAACCCCAAATTTTTGTTACATAACTTTTTCTCGTCTACCCTTTATTTTATTTCTGAATTTTAAAATCCAAAATTAAAAAAAAAAAGGTAAAAACATAAAAAAAATCACAATATTAGTGAAGAAGGTTTAATTCTAGCATCTTTTGGCGAGATTATGGTAACCCTTTTGCTAGCTTGTCGTTTCGGAAAAACACCCTAAATATTACCTTTATCAATTTGGAGATTTCCCCCCAAACGAATTGAAAATTAATGCTTTAATATCTCAGCAAATAATGCAAAATGAATAATTCTTTTTTATACCTGGGGTATTTTGAAGATGATAAACATTTTTATATAAAAAAAATTGGGTATTGCCATTGGAATTTTCAAAGTTGGTACTCATTTTAATATGTAGACGACCCTTTATACAATTTTGGTTGCCAGTTCTGAATTCCTTACGCTATTTCCTGAAAAATGACACCTTTCACAAAATTCCCTGATCAATAGCAGCCGAAAAACGAAGGGTGGATCGTTTTTTTTCCCCCAGCTGTACAAGAAAAGGCAATACATAATTGTTGAATCGGTCATAAAAGCAAACTTTATCCTTTATCAAATTATAAATATTAAAAATTAAGTTTAAAAGGGGTAAAACCACAATTTTCATAAAATTTTAGCGATTCATAATTATAAGGACATCAAAGATTTTGCTGCTTTAATTTACATATGAAAATAATAATAAAATATTAAATAAATAATAAAAAAATATTAATTACATATGAAAATAATAAAATATTACAGATAAATATGGTTATTTTTAACTGCGGTCTTTTTCTGAATCCATTAAAGTTTGAAAACTTCAGAAACAAGTATCAGTCAAAATGCCGCTTTAATTATGATATCTATGATTTAACCCATAGATATCAACCCATACCCCATAAAACTGCAACAAATTGCAGTTTTGATGCATTATCATTAATCTCGTTAATCATTTTAATATCATTGAGTGAGAAAGAACTTACGACTTCTGAAGTGAGAAAAGTCTGGTTTCTTCGCGGAAAAGGTATATCTTTGCGGCGTATTGCCCACTAAAATTAAAAAGTCTAAAACGACTGTTGAAAATGTAATCAATTGTGGATTAAATGATTCGGTATCAAAAAGATCTGGTCCAAAACTAAAACTGACTGAACAAGATCGAAAAATCATCGTACGCTGTGCTGTCATTCAAAAGATGTCTGCTTCTGAAATTGCGCGTACTTTTGAAAAAGACATTTCAAAGTCAACAATTGTAAGAGTTTTGAAGAACTGCGATTTCACAAAGTAAGTTAAAATGAATAGAAAACCGGCGTTGAAGGTTGAACATAAAAGGAAGAGAATGCAAGCTGTGCAGAAGTGGATTGCTGACGGTGTGAACTGCAGAAATGCTATATTTTCTGATGAAAAGCGTTTCAATCTTGATGGCCCCGATGATTGGAATAGTTACTGGCATGATTTGAGAAAGGAAAAAGCAGTCAGATGGAGCAGGCGTTTTAAAGGTGAATCTCGTATTTTTTTTAGAGTGGTTTCAGCCAACGGAAAAACGGATTTGGTACTTGTGCCTAGCAATATGAACACAGAGTTGTATTTGCAAATCTTAGAAATACAACTACTTGCTTATTATTCACCTTTAGGAGGTGACAATTTCGATTTTAAACAAGACGGAGCTTCTTGCAACACCTCTAAAGCGGCAAAAAAGTGGTTTGTTGAACGAAAGATTAATCTTTTGACATGGCTACCTAATTCCCCAGACCTGAACATTATGGAAAATGTTTGGTCTTACATGGTGAGGCATGTTTATGCGGAAGGTCAGCAGTACAATTCATTTAATGAGCTAGAAGGCAAAATTTATGCAGTATGGGACTGTATCGATGCTGGATTTTTGAAGAAACTTGCTGAAAGTATGCCAAGTAGAATGTCTGATTGTTTAAGTAAAACAAGTTGGTTTGTAACAGAATCTGTTACTTAAACCGCTTCCACACATTATTTGTGCTCACCAGGGAACACACTATTTATATACCTAAAAAAGAAATACAACAAACATGGCCTTTAGCTAGTTCTAATTAATTTAAACTTTTAAACACTAAAACTTGAAGAAGTTCGAGTTGAGAATAATTGTGTCATTTTTTTGCTGTAAAAATGGCAGCGAAATTATTATCATAATAGCATTTAACCCATAGATATCATAATTAAAGTATTAGATTGGGTGATCACGTGACCTCCAATGCTAACGACGGGACGCGCATGGAAGCTTTTTAAGGGGGCATAATGGCCAGTGTTGCTGCCACTTTAAGGAGAAAAATACTACGAAATAATACCATTTATTTCTAAAATTACAAACAAAAAAAATACTAGAAAGGATTTAAAGTCACTAAAAATATTCCAAAATGCAGCTAGTTTTTTTACGATATTTTTTTTGTAATTTTAGAATAATTCTAAAATAAATTCTAAAATTAAGTTAAAAGTTTAGTTATAAAGTTTAAAGAGCATATTAGTATTTCAGAATAATTCTAAAATAAATTCTAAATTTAAATTCAAAGTTTAGTTATAAAGTTTAAAGAGCATATTAGTATTTTAGAATAATTCTAAAATTACAAAAAAAATATCGTAAAAATACTAGCTGCATTTTGGAATATTTATAGTGACTTTAAATCCTTTTCTAGTTTTTTTTAACGATATTTTTTAATTATCGATAACTAAATTACCGTATAGGCATAGATATCATAATTAAAGTATTATATTGGCTGATCACGTGACCTCCAATGCTAACGACGGGACGCGCATGGAGGCTTTTTTGGAGGGCTTAATGGCCAGTGTTGCTGCCACTTTAAGGAGAAAAATACTATTTAATTCTAAAATTACAAAAAAATACTAGAAAACGATTTAAAGTCACTATAAATATTCCAAAATGCAGCTAGTATTTTTACGATATCTTTTTGTAATTTTAGAATTATTCTAAAATACAAATATGCTCTTTAAACTTTATAACTAAACTTTTAACTTAATTTTAGAATTTATTTTAGAATTATTCTAAAATTACAAAAAAATATCGTAAAAATACTAGCTGCATTTTGAAATATTTATAGTGACTTTAAATCCTTTTCTGGTATTTTTTTGTAATTTTAGAATTAAATAGTATTTTTTTTTCGTAGTATTTTCCTCCTTCAAGTGGCAGCAACACTGGCCATTAAGCCCTCCAAAAAACCCTTCATGCGCGTCCCGTCGTTAGCATTGGAGGTCACGTGATCATCCAATCTAATACTTTAATTATGATATCTATGGATTTAACACTTTCAGTCCCAGTGATGCCATTTGGCATCATCATTTTTCTGATCATAATTTTAAAAAAAATAGGTCTGACATCTATTGGGATTAATAAAAAATGTTTTCTCTCTATATTAAAAAAAAGTAAGCTCTTTTAAAGTGTCCGGAGCCATAACATCATGAAATATTGATCTTAGAAATCCAATTTTTTTTGGGAAGGTGTGTCTCCCTAATGCCTCGACCTAAATTTTTTTGTTTTTCAAATTTCCAATTAGTTTTTTTAATTAAAAATAAAAATTAATTTTTCTCTATGTTAAAGTATAGGATTTGAAAGTGTTAACAGCCATAACACGATGAAATATTGATGTCAGAAACCCAAATTTTTTTGGACAGGTGTGTCTCCCTTATGCCTCGATGCCCACTTATTTGTTTTTCAAATTTCCAATAAGTTTTTTAATTAAAAATTACAATAAGTCAGCCACAAAAAAAATCTTATTCCTTTTCTGCAAAACGGCCACAGAAATGTGTGATTTTGTTACGTTCTTTTTAAAGAACAGTTGCTCTCTTTTCTGTTCTTTTAAAAAGAACAGTTCTTTAACTTGTTTTTTTTTACATTGGTTTTGTGTTTATATATAGAAAAGGTTTACAGATTTTTTTAAAAAATGATTTGGCCTTAAAATATATTATAGCAAGATAGAAGGTTTATAGATTAAAATTATGTAAAAAAAGATAGTAAAAAATTATGTCAAAACTATTTTAAATAAACATTTAACATAACAATTACTCTAAAAATTTTTATTAGGTTAATTCTGCTAAACTAGAATAAAATGTTTACATTTTTTTTTTATAAAAAGAACAAAAAGTTTTTTTTTATTTTCGGAACAGGTTACAACTATCACGTAATTTTTATCTAATTCGTCCAACTGGCCGAAAAGATCGCGTTGTTCTTCTTTAATCTTTTTTTTTCTTCTTCAGCTGGCAGATGGCTTTCTTTTTTTTTATTTAATCCCTTGTTTTGTTTTTTTTTAGTTTTTATTATTCGTTTCGCAGCAAAACCGCGGTAAAAGAGTTTATTTTATTTTTTTATTTATCCTAAAAAATGTATTCTTATGCGAATAAAATAAAATTCGTACACTCGTTTGCGACAACATATTCCTTTTTGTTTTTTTTTAGAAAGTTTTTGAAGATGTTTTAATTATGGAAGTGGAAGTATCAAGATATGAACATGTTAATTACTTTGCAAATTTAGAAAGAAACGCTTGTTAAACATTGTTTTATGATTTGTTGTATAGCCAACATATTAAGCGAAATGTTTTTTTTAGCTTCCACACTACGTTTATAACGTATAAAGTGGAAGGTATTATAATCGTTCAATTCGTCTGTCTGTCACCCACTTTCACAGAACGAACCGCAAGTCGCACAAACGAGTAGGAGACATCGTTTTAAAGCAAAAATCCGGCTAGGTTACATCCCAAATTTCATTAAAATATTTATTTATGTGATATGATTCAGTTTTGATTGTGTAATATCACAATAGGAGTGAGATGAGAGTTAATAATGAGTGAGAGTGATAATGAGAAACATTAATTTGCGAAAGAAGATTATGAAAATAGTTAATTTTGGCGTTTAAAGTTTGAATTATAGAAATAAATTATAAGCTGAAGGCCCTGTTTGGGCGAATTTCTTTCTGAGGTGTATAAATAGTGCGTTTTTTGTTGAGCACAAATATTGTGTGGAAGCGGTTTAAGTGACAGATTCTGTAACAAACCTACTTTTTAGTTTTATTTTTTCGTTGTGAGATGCGTTTTCGCAAGGATCTCCCTACGTGTTACGTTTCACCATTTTTTGTTTACGTAAATGATAGTGTTTTTGTCTTTATGTATCTGTCCATGGTCTACTCAACTTTAAGGTCACAGAAGCTCTTTAGACGTTCATGCAATCCCGACCGGTCCGAAATGTAAGCAATTTCAAAGGAAAAGTACGAAACCTATTTGCGCACGGCCAATTCTATATACTTATCTGGTTGCGAACAGGTTTCGTTATTCTCTTTCGGGAACAGCCAACAACCTGAAAAAAAATTAATTTGGCGAGCGATAGCTCCCCCTGCATGCCGCAAAGCGTCCAATGGTTATTATTACTTAAAAAATTTCATACAACTTAAAAATTTTGAGTGAGCCATTGGGCTTTTAAAAAGAAACCTAAGAGTAAAAAACAGGCAAGGTAAATTCTGCGAAATTAACGGGGGTTGGCGAAAAATTACTGAAAAACAGTAATACAATATTAATATTTTTTTAAGTAATATAACATAACGGCCGCGAAGCGGTCCAATGGAATTGCGCAGCAATTCCCGTGGGTTTGCGAGCGATAGCGACAGAGGAAGAATCCAAGAATGCAAGCTTGCGACCCAATGAGATTGCGCAGAAATATTTCAAGGGTGCGAGCTTGCGGCTGAATATAACTATATTACCAAGGATCGACATAATTTTGTCATAGATACAGATCTGGATGGCAAAATATGCATAGGCCTGTGCAAAGTTGGGTTAGCAAAGTTACGTTCACCAGCGAGCTGGCCGCGAAGCGGCTTATGGAAACCGGGGGTTGGTAAGCCATAGCGAGCAGGGGGCGAAGCCCCCTGCCGGCCGCGAAGCGGCCAATGGAATTGCGCAGCAATTCCGGGGGTTGGCGAGCGATAGCGAGCTGTGGGCGGAGCCCCCTAGTCTAATAGAAAAATGTTTGAAGAATCGAATGATGTGCTTTTTGATATCATAAATGGGCTATAGACGATCAGAAAAAAATTTCTTAAAATGATGTGCCAAATTGTCATTGGGACTGAAAGGGTTAACTTAACACTATTTTGAAAATGAAACAAGTTTGTTTGTTACAGAATCTGTCTTTCAAACCGCTTCCGCACAACATTTGTGCTCAACAGAAAACACTATTTTTACACCACAGAAAGAAATTCGCCAAAACAGCGCCTTTAGATAGATGTAATTCCAAAATTAATTATTTTCTTTAATCTTCTTTTGCAGATTTAATAATTAATCATTATCGTTTGCTAATTTTTTATCGTTTGCTAAAGTTCGAAGAATAATGATATATTTTTTAAATAAATATCTCTTAGTAGCCACCAGTTTACAGTTCGAAAATAAATTAATAAAATTTATGCGTTAAAAATAAAAGCGAAACTTTGCATATTCTTTATGCAAAGTTAGAATTCTTTATGCATCTTTCTTCATACATATATAATGAGCCATCAAAAGCACTCTATTGTGATATTACCCCCCCCCCCAATCCAAACTGAATTATATCCATAGATATCATAGTTAAATAAAGTATTAGATTGGCAGATCACGTGACCTCCAATGCTAACGACGCACAGTGTGGCAAGATACCAAATTAGCTGGCATTAATTCACTGGAGTGATTTATAAAATTTTTGTTGGTTGTATTTACTGTAAAATAGTTAGTGATGAATAAATAAGTACACTTAAAGATATTTTTAGTAATTATTTTGTTTTTAAATATAAGAATTCTTACTTTTTTAATCAGTTTTCTATGAGACGCAGCGTTGCAAAATGAGAAAGAGTTTTATTTAAATCGCTTGATTCACTTTTTAGAATGTTCTGATAAAAAACCTAATTTTTCGTATAGGGTTTTATACAAAGATTATCTCTCATTAAATTATATAATTCCGTTCTTTTTAAAACTTCTTTTTAAAAGTTTTTATTTTAAATAAAGTTTCTCGTACGTTTAACGAAATGGCAACAGTGAAAATATTTAATAAATAAATTTAGCTAGTTTCATTTAAATTTTATTTCGAAAATTCAATAATTATTACTTATCGTTTGCAAAAATTAATCTATATTTTAAAGAATAAATATGAAATATTCTTCGCTTTTAAATATAATTAAAATATTTCATATCAACATACGAAGAACCTCGTAGTGAAATATATTTGCCGTCAGTTCAATGTCGCAAAATAAAATTATTTTATATTTACTGTCTAAAAGAATTAAATCTTTTTAGTGACTTTAAAAAAACGTGAAACGCTTTGCTAAATGCAGCTAGTATTTTTACGATATTTTTTGTAGTTTTAGAATAATTCTAAATTACAAAAAAATATCGTAAAAATACTAGCTGCATTTTGGAATCTTTTTTAGTGACTTTAAAAAAACGTGAAACGCTTTGCTAGTATTTTTATGGTATGTTTTTGTAATTTTAGAATTAAATGGTATTTCTCGTAGTGTTTTTCTCCTAAAACTGGTAAATATATATATATATATATATATATATATATATATATATATATATATATATATATATATATATATATAATATATATAGTATATATATATATATATATATATATATATATATATATATATATATATATATATATATATATATATATATATATATATATATATATAATATATATATATATATATATATATATATAATATATATATATATATATATATATATATATATATATATATATATATATATATATATATATATATATATATATATATATATATATATATATATATATATATATATATTATATATATATATATATATATATATATATATATATATATATATATATATATATATATATATATCGGGGTAAAATTGGGATTTTTTGATTTGACTCTCGTCCATCCCAATACAGAAAAGTGTATTGTTTTAATAGTGGCGTAAGGTTTTTACCTCCTGATGAAATGGCCTTTCCCACTATTTTTGGTTTCTTTCCATATCTTTTTTTAAAATATTTTTTCATTTTTTTTGTTTTACTTTTTTTGTTTTTTTATTCGTTATATATATATACATACAACATGTATACATACATGTATACATGTATACATATATAACATATACACTATATACACAGCTTAGAACCAGGAATAGGCTATAGCTATAGGATACTTTTTATTTGAACCCAAACGGGTATAGGAGTGCAAAACGTGAGCTGATTTCCACATAGGAATAGCATTGTAAGATTAGAATTTATACTTTTTAATTCTAAGAAATTTCATCGCGTTCAGCGTGGGCGAAAATTAAGAAAAGAAAAAAAAAGAGCACGTGGGTTCAATTTTCTGGATTGTTATTTGAATATCAGTATTTTATTTTATTTGTTGATTTTAAATCTTTTTTTTTATGGTGGATTAGATTTCCTCAACTATATTTTAATTATGTTTCCGAATTTAATTTAATTGATGTTTACAAATAGTAAGAAATGAAGATATGGAGGAATATAGGTTAACCTAAAGAATCGTGGAAGGATTTGGCGAATTTTCAAAAATATTGTCAAGTCGAAATGATAACAAACCCCGGCACTTGCCGAGATGGTTGCCATCTCGAAATGACCAAAAATACTACCTAATTTCAAAATGGCCGACTTAAAACAACGAAAAAATTCATTAAATTGCAGACCAGATTTATATAAAAAAAAAAGTGGAACTTTAAAATGCTGAAGAATTGATTAAAAAAAAAAGTAAATAATTATTTAAAATCATCTAATTTATAAGATATTAGAAAAGAAAACTTCAGAATAAATTATATGCGTTTAAGATTTAAATAGATTAACATTTAGAAATTGTCAATGCAATTGCTAATTTCGCCAAAGGTTGCCATCGGGGTTACCAGATTTGGCATAAAATTGCAAGGCCACGATTATTTAGGTTAATCGGAATATATTCAGCATAAATAAAGAATTTGTACTTTGTATAAAACTTTTCCAACCATACAAGAGAAGGAATGTCTGTTTTGTTTTCTGATGTTAAGGTGGCGTAATAGTCGATTGAATTTTGGCATTGGCGGCTTTTGGTGAAGTGGAAAATTTAACGTACGGTAGCTATTCCCATCCAGTTGTAAGGGTTGGGGTTAGTTTGAATTATCGTCGCATTAAAGCTACACACGAGTGCTATTGGAAACGGGAGTCGTAATTTAGAAAAACATGCAAGTGACGAGTCGACACCTGAGTAGGCACCCAATGAGCCGACATGGTACCCAATGCAACTTTTAAGGACGACATCGTACGCAGCGTTGGGAATTTGGAGGATATTTAAAGTGCCCTTCCTCCACACGGGGTATTATTCGTCGGACATTTTTTGGCTGCAAGAGCCGTTTATAGGTCGGTAGTTATTTTGGCGATACCCGGACCTGAACCTGAGACCTACCGCATGCAAGACGAAATTCTTTACCGACTGGGTCCCCCAACCCTATTGAGTTGTATGAAATATGAAGTGGAATGTTTACCACATTTGGGCAGTTTCGTTTTGCGTTAATCGTGAAATAGAAACAGGCCATTATATCATGTAGCTGTTCTGGCAATTGAACAGGGCCTAAGGGAAAGCCCTCAAACTCCTGGAAGGGCCTGGATAAAATCAACCCCTCATATCAGAATGGGAGGAGATTATAATATCCTGATGGAGTGGACCAGTGGAGGGATCAATTGGTATAAAATAAAAGTTTACATAAAAAACGGGTTATTAAGGGTACACCCGTGCAACGCCGGGTTTATAAAGCTAGTTTTAAATAAAATTTCTTGTACTTTTGACAAAATAGCAACAGTGAAATTCTATAATAATAAAAATGAATTTATGTATATGTATGTATATTACTGATAGACTCTTAAACTAGACATCTGTTTGACTCGTAACTTGGCACAAATGCGTAGTTCATACTTAGATTATGATTTTTGAACTCTCAGGTTTTAAAATGTTCTATTTTTGGAGAAAATTAGAATTTTTTTTAAAAAAACTACACCACTTTCGCTCAAATACGATAATTTTTTCCCTTTCCTGTTGCAATCGGCTGAAAAAATTAAATTAAACTTTTACGTAAATAATTAAAATTGAAAATGTTTATTTTATTCTGTTGCCATTACCTTCCGAAACTAAATTCATTATTTGAAAAATAATTGACATGTTTCAAGTGACACATTTCCGCCAGTCTCCATTCCCGTATTTTACTGTGTGTTTATTTGATGATTTTTTCATTGATTTTTCTGTTGACTGCATGTATGCATATTTAAGCAATAAATGTATAGTTACGCTATTTCTGAACTATGATGGTTAATAAACGCCATCGCACTAGAGCTGCATATTAGGGTTTTATGTCTTTATTTTTTTGCCAAATACGTTGCCAAACTCGCCAAATTCTTAACTAAAACTCGCCAAATGGGCAAAATGTTTTTTTTAATAAGTAATTTATAAGCTGGTTGGTTGTTCGAAGGTCATTGACATTTATGAGTGCAATTTATAGCGTATTTTTCATTTTGGAATTTTAAGGCAATGAAACGGGATTTTATACTTTTTAACGAGAGGGAACAATAACATAAGCTTATGATCCTGTAAAAGGGTGTAGAAGGGCAAATAGAAACTGGCCATTATATCATAGCTATTCTGGCAATTTTTACAGGGCCTATGGAAACTTCTAACTCCTAGAAGGGCCTGGATACAATCACACTTCTTTTTTTTTAAAGAAAAATTGATGCTGATATTAGAATGGGAGGAAATTATAATATACTGATGGAGTGTTGACCAATGGAGAGTGGATCAATTGGTATAAAATAAAAGTGTATGCCAGAGTATGCCTATATTCAATTTTTGCCAAGTACGTCACCAAAATCACTAAATTATAGCTAAAAACGTGCCAGATCTGCAGAATGTGTTTTGTCTGCCTTATAATTGAGATTTTGACTTGATTGACCTTTTCGGCGATTCCCATTTTAAAATAACTTCATCTGTGTTGCCTATGTTGCTACGTCCACCAAAGTAGCCAAATTAAAGAAATATGTTATTTTTAGCTTTTATTTGTGCCTGGTTGTTTCGTGTTACAGAGTTGTATTCAGTTTTTTTGCGTAGATCAAGAATATGTATGGCAATCTTATCAAAGTAATAGATTTTTTTTAATTTTAAGAAATTGGAGGAGCGTATTAAAGTAAAAATTGAACATTTTTAGAATATGTAAATATTGAATTGAAAGTGTGATATGACAAAATTCTAATTTCCAAAAGTTTTCTAATGCGGTTTCATGCTTATACCTAGAATATGTCTGTCTGATCATAGCATCCAATTAGTAATTTAAAAAAAAAGGGGAATTGCATCGCACCGCGAACAAAAGGTGATATATCTCAAATTGAGTTAACGTACACTCTTAAAACAAAAGAGTGAAATTCACTCCTATAGGAGAAGTGCATTTTCGGCACCGGAAAGGAGTGGAAATTAACTCAGACTGAGTTAAAAACGCTCGTTTTAAGAGTGTAGGACGCAGATTGTTTTCTTTTATTTCTTTTACGCACTCCGAAAAAGAGTGAAATTCACTCCTATGGAGAAGTGCATTTTCGGCACGGAAAGGAGTGGAAATTAACTCAGACTGAGTTAAAACCACTCGTTTGTTTTAAGAGTGTAGAAAAAAAAGGATAAGTTACTTTTCCGCACAAGGTGCGCGTAACAAACCCTGCCAAATCAATGGTCTGACCAATTCTATTAGGTTTTTCTAAAATGAAGTTGTACACCGTAGATCGAGAATGTGGGTGATGAAAGTGTCGAAATAGTAGAGTTTTTAGAAAAATTTACACATTTATATAATCAAGTTCAATATTTTTAAACCTATTTTGCAAAGAAAAAAAAACCGTTTATTTTGAAAACTCCATATTCATTTTTGATCTCAGTATATTACTGTTTAAGAAAATCTTTACAATTATGAGACCTTGACTAGCATTGGTTTTGTTAAATGAGATATGCACTTAAAGTATAAAGAACCTCAAAAGTTTTAAAAAGTCTTTTACACTGTTATCACACAGATTTTTGATCTACTTAGAAAACTAACTGCATAAGAAAAACCTTCATAGGAAGGATTTTCTATACTTATACCTAACTTTTTTATCAATATATTTTACATGGGGTGAAATGATTGGTTTTACCTTGAAAACCCCACCCACCCCCAAAAAGACAGCTAATTTGCTACTGTCACCACATATCTTCTTCATCTTCGGGACACTAACATTTACCATACTACCTATAAGCAGTGTTCAGTGTAAGCCTAAATAAGTCTTCTGATATAAGTGTTACACAACCTATCCACCGGACTGGTTACACCCTCCCTGTAAATGATTTGAACCCTGGACGCGTTTTTCGGACCAGGAAACTACCGTGTCGATGTGCTGGCCTTTACTTCGGTCGCAACCCAAGAGTAGGGGGTCCACCCATGAGAGAGAAGAAAAAAAGGAAGCCAAAAGTAGGCTGTGATCACGGGACG
Source organism: Oedothorax gibbosus (assembly GCA_019343175.1). NCBI lineage: Eukaryota > Metazoa > Arthropoda > Arachnida > Araneae > Linyphiidae > Oedothorax > Oedothorax gibbosus. The sequence goes on from CM033272.1 coordinate 13,802,071, forward strand.
GCCCCGGGCCATCTCTTTGAGAGCTTTCACTTGCGTCTTACACTTGACGAGAGCGTTCAACCCTAGGTCTTTGAACTCGGAGGTCGCGCCCTATATAACACATACATCCGGACAGATAAGAAGATTTGGCCGAAAATGTTGTTTTTTGACTAATACCTAACCACCTAGGTTTTGAATTTTGGACGATGATACAGGTGATCGGCATGCTATGCCAACTGTTCCAAGAATTTTGGACGTCATCCCTACTTCAATATCTCGCTCCTTTAAATATTGATGCTTCTTTTCTTTGCGTTTGTAAGCATTTCGGTATTAGGTAACTTTTCTTTGGTGCTATTCTGCATGGGCCTTTGTAGTTTTTATTTCCTTTGGTACACGTTCACTGTCAGTTAGAAGAGAACTAAAATGTAAAACAAAAATGTATTTAATTCTTCAATTATAGTTATTTTTTTTGTAAAGGAACTTATTAGCATTGTGTTTTGTTTGATACATGATCACAACAAGGTAGGCCCTGTTCTTCCATAAGGCCCGTTAGGATCGGGCCTAGGGCCCCCAAATTTTAGGGGACCCTAAATTTCAGTTTCTATTATGCTAAATACTGTAAATCAGTAAAATTTATCAGTAAACTAAAAAAAAAAAAAGTTCTGATACTCCACTTTATTTTTTGCTCAATTTTGACTGAGAAATTGACCTAACGTGATTGTTTTGATATATGTTTTTAAGGAAGTCTATAAAATTGTAGCAAAAATTTGATACATAGGTCATGCAGCACCATCAATACCTGATATCATACATAACATTTTCCCTAAAGGGGCCCCCAAAATAGGTTGTGCCTATAGTCTGAGATTTCCTAGAACAGGCCCTGCAACAAGGATATGACAACGCTAGTTTCCAGAAAAGTTCACGACATTCACTAATTGCAAAATATGTAGATAATTTTAAATGGTAAAACTTAATATCTTTACATTAGAACTTAGTAGGGCAATTATAATAATTCTTTGAAGTGAAGCGTTTCTATGTTGGTGAAACAGTAAAACAAAATGTGTTATATATTTGCTAACTCAAAATCACTCAGGAAGCGATTGCTTTTGCAACTTAATTTTTAATTTATTTTGTGATAGATTATACTTTTTTACTTACCCTCCTAGGATTATAAAAACTAGGATATATAAAAAATCCAAATTAACAGTTAAAACGAACCTTTCTCTACACAATCATGTAACAGCATTGTTACATACAGGTAGCAACAGTTCGATAGGTGCTATAACTTCAAATACTCTGATTGGTCAATACCGGTTCGTTTTATTTTTAGCCAGAGAATTGGATGGGATGAGCCTAAAATGACGAAGAAAAAATAGCTTTTCGGAGTCCATCTGATTTGCAGAGAGTATCACAGAGGGAGTTGCCAGAGTGACCTAGTGCCGCTTCCTTAATCTTCGCATTTTTTGGTACGAGTCAATGACCCGGCAGGGCCTTTTTTTTCTTCTTTTCCTTAACTGTATAGCTTTTTCTTCCTGAGTGTGGATCATCACAAGAATAGGGGGCTGTGTTTTTTTTTCTTCCAAAATCGGGACGTGTTTCTTCAGTAGTATTGTTAATCTTCAGACATGAACTTGATCGAAGAGAATCCCGAAAAGTAAAAAAAAATGTAATTCCTTAATCCTACTGAGAATTTTGGACGAACGACAAAAATGTTCTTATCATCGTAGATTAAGTGTATCAATGAAACCAATTTGAAAAAAAAAATCTACATTTCGCACATTGCCGCATACACCCTTTATAAAAAATAAAAACACAAAAAATGTGAACCACCAGCGGAAAAAAAATATCAAATATATATAGAGCTACATGTATGGAACTCTGTTAAGGTTCAATGACCCTCAAATAGATAAGCTATCTAAAATTCCTTACTAATATATTGTATCCCAACGTTAGCTCAACTGGCCTATAAAACCTAGTCTAATATTTATAGTCTATTATTGACAGTCTAATATTTTATCTATAGCTTTATATTGACAATTTACAATTTAAAATAACAAATGTTGAAAACGTTTAAAATATAGAGACGAATTTTAAAAAGCTGTTTTTTTTTACTAATTCAACAAATAGGTAAGTAATAATTATTCTTTATCAAATAAAGTGGTATGAAAAACGAACGAGCATTTCAAAATTTACTGAGAACTACTGTAACCGTTGTTTCATGCATGTTAATAATACCTCCAAATTATACGTTTTGACTCACATTTAACCGTGCATGCAATATCTATACTGTAATTAAGGTGTTAACTTGCGAAGAGCTATGAATTCTTATAAAAACTCTAAACTTTAAATTATGTATTTTCAGTAAATGACGCCTGGTAAAAATATTCTAAAATACATTTGATGGTTAATATAATCGAAGTATTTTTTCCATTAAATTGTATGCTATACAAATTGTCTGATTGGTAGTTTTTGTTCTGATATACAAATTTATCTTACTATTTAGAGCCTACTTTCTTTTTTTTTTAATTCGGAAGAATAAAAGAATGAAAAAGTAGGTATTGACATGCTGAAGATGTCGTCTGTCAGTCCGTACCCCTTCCAAAATCGGTTCTTTATTCCGTCGGATTTATGCTTTTTAAGTTAAATTGCAACTAAAAAAGTTTATATAAACTATTAAAAATTATTAAAAAGCTTAAATTACAACTAAATGGCTGTGTCTGGTTTTTCTCAAGTGTATAAATCCTATGACCCGCAAAACTAAATACATATAAATAAGTTAAAATTACAATGAAATATGTCTCTCTTTTTCTTTATAGGGAGAAACTGTTATTGTCGATGAAAACCTTTAATTTCCATGGCTCACAATTGAAATGGAAACCTCCGTAACTTGAAATGAAGGGATAATTTTGGTTAAAAAAATTTATGAATAATTATAAAGGGAATAATTTAAAATATAAATAAAGGGACTTTTAAATTCAAAAGCTAAAATTATTTATCTACTTTTTTAATGCAATGTTCAGGTTGATAGATTCAGCATATATCTATATAACTTCGTTATATGGGCAATCAACTGAGTAAAAAGGGAAAACTTGTTTTCGCTGCATTGCTACATCAGGTTTCCTTTCAATTTTTTTTTACTTTTTCGAAAAATAATTTCCAAAATATTTTTCTGCAACAAATGTTTTCACGTCATATTACTCAAAGTTCAGAATTTAACATAAACATCAGAATTTAAGAAAAATAATACATTATGTTTCCAGTAAAAATAAAGCCATAACCCCAAAATGTAACCCACATGTAAACCCATGTCTGTATTTCTCACAATCAGATGTACTCAATTTTTTAAAGTCTTTTAATTTGAGTTTACTCTTTCAAAACTTTTTTTAAAATTGATTAAATTATTTCTGAGTGAAAAATATTTTTTAAGCCTTATTTTGATGCGTCCAACAACGAGACCATAAATAACATAGAGAACATAATAAAACGAGAAATTTTTAGAAACCAATTGAAAACTTTTTTAGGTTACTTTAAATACGTTGTCTTTATTTTTTGAGAAAATAACCAAGATTGTTCTTCACTGTAAAAAAAATCTGCAAAATTACAATCCATTTTGTGGTTACTTTTTGCATGACAGTAATGCGATGTTTGTTTCACAACAAATTAGTTTTTTTTATCACTTACAGAGTCACATTTTCTTCAACAGCATATAAACAGAGAAGGATGGTGCATCTAATCAGCACTTTTACCACCAAATGTGATTGGAAATTAAATGTTTTTTTAAGTGTGTAGTGGTTTATTACTGACTCTATTACATAGTTATATTATAACTCCGATTTCAATTTACCAGAGAGTAAAAAAAGCAGAAAGTAACTGAATTTTTGTAATATGGTTCAGAAATCGAACTTAATTCTACATAAAAAATTACATCTTTCATATCTAACAAGAGGTCTGAGGAGTGAGTTGGCGTATCATCTAGCTGCCTCGTCCCAAGAAACGACAACATAGTTCTATTATAATTCCTATTTCAATTAACCAAAGAACAAACCAACACAGTATACTTAATTTTTGTAATATGGTTTAGAAATCAGACTTAATTTGGCCTCGAAAATTTTTTTTTCCGAAACTTAAAAGGGCTGAGGAGTGAAGTTGACACACTCCTCGAGCTGCCTCGTCCCAAGGCCCGACTCTCTATTACATAGTTCTATTATAACTCCAATTTCAATTAATCAAAATGTAAAACCAATGCAATTTACTCAATTTATGTAATGTGGTTCAGAAATCAAGCTTAATTTTTTTTCACGAAATGAACTTCTTTCAAACCCTACACAGGAGGGCTTAAGAGTGAAGTGTGAGTTGACGCATTTCTAATTCCGATTTCAATTTACCAAAGAATAAACCAACGCAAAATACTGAATTTTTATAATATGGTTCAGAAATCAGACATCATATTTTAAGAAAACGTCTTCTTATTAAACTTCAGAGGGCCGAGGAGCGAAGTTGACGCATTCCTCGTCCCAAGGAGCGTATCACCGAGGGGAAGAGAGGTGAAAAACCGGACGCGTCAAAAGGAGGGGCAGGGAACAAGAGCCCAGCTGATGACCCAGGTCACCCGCTCAAAAACGTCGTCTCTCTCCTCTTCACAAAAGATGCTGCTGATCGTAAAAATCCATCCGAGGGGGGGGGGGACTCCGCTTTGACGACTCTCGGCTTACTTGCTCGCACTTAATGACTGGGTGAATGGCCGGAGACAAAAAATAAACTTTTCGTAGCTATTGTTATTTGTTTTGCTCTACCTTTTATTTTTTTGTGTATTTTTTTCACCACAAAACTGGCTCCAAAAAGATAAAAATAAAGTGTCATTTGGCCGATAATGAAACTATTGGTGTTTTTTTTTTTCATTTCGGGTTCGTGACTGCTGAAGTTTGTTTTAGTGCCTGGGTCTGTTTGTGGGTAAGTTTAGTTCTGGAGGTCTCGCCTAAACTACAGACATTTCAAAAGTTTAACCCCCCCCCCCCCCTAGAGAAACGAAATTGTTCACAACATAGCAACATAGACTGTAGTTTTAGAAAAGCTCGATATCGTAAAAAAATTAAGGTCTGTTTGGTGTTTAAAGTAAGATAAATTTCAAAATATGAACAATAGTATATAAAAGATTATGTATCTTGATTTCGTAATTAATTAGTAGTTTGTTAATAATTCATGATAGTTTAGATTCTTTGATGATTTAGATGTGCGTACCAAGGGCCGCCATGTGCCTAGTTCACAGCCCATACATTTTTAAATATTTGGTTCCAAAAGTTGTTGCTTACACGAGTAAATGCTTACTCCAATTGCTTTATTTAAATTTCTTTTAAATCTTACCGAGAAACCTGTGGCAGATTTTATAGAAAAAAATGTTTTTAGGGGGCAAAAGTAAAAAATTTCATTCTCTTTCATTTTTTTACTTTAAAAAAATAGGTTCGTACTTGTAATAGAGAGCTATTTACTATTAGAATTAATATTGAAATTATGTAAGAATAAATTTTGCATCCATAATTTTTTTTAAAAGACCGTTATCAATTCTAAATGAAAAATTATACACAGTAGTTTCGCTTAACAGCTTTTTTACCAACACTATATGAAATAATTGCATTAAAAAATAGACAAGACTATTTTGTTCATTTTTTTGATCTTCAACTCGAATAGGAATGGCTCCCCCCAAACCGGATCATCTTTTAAACCTAAGAGGTAGCAAAAAATGAAGAAGAAATGTGATTGTAAAAAAATATAAATAAAAAAACATAGAGAGAAAGAAGCAGGTAATAAAAGAAGGGAAAGAGCGTATTTTTTTCTCGATAACTTCCGCATTGTAATTACACAATATAGCCTTTTCCTTCTTTTCAAGCTTTGGCTGCATACAGTCTTATAGTAACCGTACGAACGTGATTCGCCTTATATAATGCGTATTACATCACCGAGTTATATACTGTTCCCGCCTTAGCTCAAACCTGAGCATATCAGGTCGTTCACCTCTCTTCGCATCCAAGGGGTTGAAAAAGGGGTCGCCTCGGTTGTTCTGCGTCAGCAAGGTTCGGAAACCTGGTTTAGATTCGGGTTTGAGAGAAATTTTAAACGTTTTGTATAGGTAGAGAAGACTGTAAGGGAAAAAAATAATCTTAAATGTCAAGTAATTTGTTTTTAATTTATAAGGTTTAAAAGGTTACTAACCCTCTGAGGGATACCGAAGTATAACTCCGTCACCTGACTGTCAGGTTTTATAGCTGCACATATAATTTTTAATTTTTTTTTAAATTTTATGTTTTACTAAATTAAAAATGGAAGTATGGATGAGTCCTTTATAATTATCCTCTGCACAGGTCATTTAAAATCATCCGTTAAAATTTTTTAAATATAATTTTTATAAAAAATTAAAGAAATTAATTTTTCATTAAAAATATACTTTAATCTAATGCAGTGAAAACAGGTTTAAACTTAAGCCAATTTGCTTATCGCTAAGAGGCTATAGGCTTTTTGAAAGTACGACGTAATTTTTGCGGTAACACGTAGGGGCATACCCCCCTATCTAATGATTGATATTATGGTCATTTTTTGAAATCACACAAAAATATATAAAAATAAAAAACTATTTCATAATAATTAATAATTACTTTAATAGGTTTGATTGTATTTCAATGATTTTTCCCGCCTCCACCCTTCCGAAGAAATTTCAAGTTGCGCCACAAGTTTATGGCAAAAGTGCCTTGAACTATAGTAAAAATAAAATAAAAATAGCCTAGTAGAAAGTTATCACCAGGGTTTTGTGCTTGAGTAACCCCAAAAAGTCAAAGATGCCCTAGTCTACGAAAGCAGTACCGCTTCACCCTAATTTAAATAAATTTCAAAACTCCCCAACACCGAGAAGAGCAGGCGGGGTCGTTGGCTCTCCCGAAATTAGGGAAGTGGTGCAAAGTGGGGTCACGTGATCCCGTCACGCGTTGTTCTTTTTCTGGAGCAGCGTCACGTGAAGGAGGGATCTGTTTACGCGGGGGTCGCTGAACCAAGAAAGGGAAAGGCTGTAGGAGCGACCTTGCCGACAGGTGCACAACAACCCCCATCCTCCTCTTCGTTATCCCGTTCTCTCTAACCGCTTCTTTTCTTTGAAAGAGAGGTTTCTGACCTCGTCGGTCTGTCTGTCCCTGTTTACGTATTCAAATGAACGTAAACAACGGGTGGGTCCGGTGGTTGTTTGCCTGTAGTCCACTTCTTTCAGTGCGTAGGAAAATGTTTTAGTGCGCGTTCCCCAATGGTGCTTTGGATTGAAATGGGAGTGGCTTTTGGTGTGAGTTAACCGAACATAAAAATAATCTAGGTAGTACTTTAAAGTCCTCTGAAAAACAACTTAAGCGAAAAAAATATGCCATGCGTTTGCCATGAAGAAGTTATTGAAATTGGCAAGATATTCTTCTTTACTTACATTTGGAGGTTAAAGAAATTCGGCCCCGACTTACACTAACTATCACTAGGCACACAGATACAAACAGTAGGTTTGTAAGCAAAATTGCCATCTAGAGCTGCTGCCACACAAAATTCATGTACCTAAAAAAAGCACCAAACCGCATTTGGTTCTATATTATTTAAATTTTAAAATTCAAAATTCAACAAACTTTTTTCATTGAAAATTTCATGATTACTACTTATTGTCTACTAAATTTTTAAAAGAATAAATATGTAATATTGCTCACACTTAAACCTTAAAGAACACTTAAAGTAGTGAAACATTTCACATAAACAAACAACACTGAAACTAATCTCTCTCATCTAAAAAACATAACTAAACGAATTTATTTTTTATTACCATTCAAAAAACAAAAGACAATAAAAAATCATCGCCAAAAGGAATAATTAGTATTAAGATATCAGTACTCATTAATAATAATGCTTAAAAATAAATGGAAAATGACGTATTCTTTTTAAAACAAAGAAAGTAGAATGTCTTGTGACTCTTTTTAAACAAATAATGGAAACCATCAAGAAATCTCATTATGACATATATTATGACGTCATTCCATACTGATTCATATCACAAAAATAAATTTCCTTCAAAAAATTTTCAATAGAATTAAAGTTTCTCTTGTGAATGTTAAGTGGAAAGTGATTTAATTCCATTTAAAATGGTCTTATAGTTTTTAAATGGGTATTGAACTATAAAGATTTTTTAAAAATTATTGAAGTACTTCGAATTCGATTTTTTCTGAGGTTTTCAATGACGTCTAATTTTGATGCGCTGAATTCATTTGTCGTATCACACTTATTTGTAGCATTTATAGTTTGGGTTATGAAAGTGGGTGACATAAAGACGGACATATGGAAGGACATAGCCTTTACATAAGCTTTCACTTTGTAAATTATAAGTATAGTGTGGAAGCTAAAATTGGAATTGACTTTACAAAAGTACGTTTTAAAATTTAAATGATGGAGCTTATATATGTACTAACAAATTTCTCTTAAATTAACAATTTAGCGCCCTATATATATTTAAAAGTTTTTTTATTCTATAATTTACATAATGGAGATCAAAAGCTGAGTGGCTCAAATTGATCCAAAGATATCACCAGGCATGCTGGGTCGAGTCTCAAGTTAAATAAAAAAAAATACGAAAAAATTTATACTAATTAATTGATTTATAACAAAAAATCAGTGATTATGTTTTCCATAACTTCAAAATATTTAAATACATTCTGAATTGCATAACTGCTTTATTTATAAATTATTTAAAGATATAATTATTTGTCCTTTTATTTTTTATCAATCATAAAATTTAGCAATGATCTTTTTTATTTTTGCCCTTGTACTCAAGAGAGTTTTCCCATTCATGTATTATATAAATATAGATATTTAAAAGTTTAGTATCACCCGTCTACCAAACCTTAACCCTGAGTACATAATATTATGTTTTTAAGAATAAATCACGCAGGTGAAAATTCAAGTTTATTTCCCAATAAAAAGAACTCTAGAAAATTGAAATTCTAAAATTTTTAAATAAAAATAAACTTTTAGACTACACTTTTAATTATTTTGAAGAAAATCTTAATATGTTAATTATTTATCTTCATTCAATAGTTTCTTAATTATTTTTTATTTAAATGTTTAAAAAAGTTATATTTCAAGTTATTTTAAAAGTGAATATTTTGAAAGGAATGTCATTCCCAACAGTGTACATTTTTTCCTATTTCGTTCAACTCTTTTTTCTCTTTAATTTTTTTATGAACTTTAAACAATGGTAGATTTTTTTAATTGCACATGAGATGAATTCTAATGTGTTTAATAGAATTATGATTCTTGTAGGATTATTATAGCCCCCTCCCTCTTCCTCTGAGATCAACTATACTCGGGAAAAACTTGTTCAAATAGCATGAGTGCAACACAAGTATTTTGTAAAAATGGCAACATTACAATATTGTGTTGTTTCAATACAATACAAGAATTGTGCTGATGACATACGATAATGTTGTCCCAACACAACGAAAGAAAGCGAGAGGAGATGTTTTTTCGATCCAAGCGCGATTGAAAACTAACAAAGTGTAGATTTTATTGTTTTCCAAGATATGTATAACAAAATTCATACATTCATTTTAAAGTACCAATATATATATATTTTTAAGCTTTAGTATAGCTATATATCCTCAACATTAAAGAGCAGATGCTGAACTACATTTCAGAAAAATGCATACGTGATGCGACTTTAGCACACTTTTTGTGCGAATCATGCATTATTATTTCACGGTATTACAATTTTGTATTATTTCAACACAACTTGTAATGACTGGGGAAAACATAATTTTTTGTATTGAAAGTCTACAAAATGTTTTGATGAGTATATGTGATATTATGAATACTAACTAAATCAAGCGTGTTTGAATGTCTTTAGATCTTAGTGAATAATTAGGAAACCAGAATAAGAGAAAATATGTAATATTTTTAACAGAAAAAAAAACTTAAATGGAATTTCTAATATAATTCAATTCTTCTACTTATGATGCCTGAGTAAGAATGCCAAGTAACATGATTTTAAAACTGGTTTCAGCAACAAACTTACTAGCTTTTAATTGCAAGTTCAATGTATTCGAAACGAGTTGTGTATAGGTGTTATTAAATGAGGCATTTTAAAAGTAACTAAAGTAAAATGTTATTGGAAGACTACATCTTATTTGGTAATAAGTGAAGGATGGTGTTAATGTACTTTTTACTTTTTTATTTGCTTATGCATTTATTTATTTATTTACAACTACCGTACAGATCTAGTCCAATTACAGATAGAGGATAAAAACAAGACAAAACACAAGTACAAAAAAAGTAAAGGGGAGCACACCAAAAGAAAAACAAAGGATAAAATATTGAAATACAAAAAGCCAGTAAAATCAATTAAAAAGATCCATAATATATGGCAGGACAACTATATATATACAGTACAAAATACAAACACAAAGACAAATATAAATATACCAAAATCAGACAGAGCATCAGAACACAGAAACAAAAATTACACAAAAAGTGAGAAGATATCAATTTTAAAATTAGACAAGTAGGTTTGTAACAGAATCCGTCACTTAACCCGCTTCCACACAACGGTTGTGTTTAAGAGGTAAAAAGGCGACAAACACAGCATCAATATTTTATATTAAACATTTACATGCTAAATTTAGCTAGTTTCAAAGTGTGAAAGTAAGGCTTTTTTAAACGAGTTGAATAAATTATTTCACGAGCGAGGTACGAGCGAGTGAAATAAATTCACGAGTTTAAAAAAGGCTATATTCAACGTGTTGTCATACACTATTTTTATAATAACGTGCAAAAAAGTATTTATTAAATTGGCATTTATTGATTGGCTTATTAATTATTTTAACATCACGTTCAAATGATTTGAAGGTGATTATTTATATTAATGAATATTTTAAAATCACGGGCAAAAAGTATTTCTTAGATTGGCATTGGAAATAAGACGCCAAATAAAGAATCAAGTTCAAATAAGAATCAAGTTCAAATAAAGATTTTTACACCAATCACAAAGCCGCCGAATAAAATATCACGCTCAACTAAAGAATTTTACACCAATCAGATGCTCTTATTTACTTTGTCGCACTAGTGCGTAAAAGTAACTTTGAAATACGATTTCGTTAAAAGCACCACTTTTACCACTATTATTGATTTGAAAAGGTTAGTTTTTTGCACGTCATTATAAAAAAGTACTTTTTTTCACCCAAAAGCAGTGAAAAAAAAGTACTTTTTTTCACCCTTTTCATAAGATGCCAACATTTCAAGTAAAATTTCTATTTCATAATAATTCATAAAATCCAGAAATTTATCGATCTGCTTTATTTAAAAATATTATGAGCGTGAATTATTTTTGAATCAATCATATTTTTTTTCACGTAATTATAAAAAAATAGTGTATGCAACGCATGTGAAAAGTAAACTTTTTAAAACACGCGTCATTATTTCACTCGCTCGTTCTTCGCTCGTGAAATAAAATCCACTAGTTTTAAAAAGTATTACTTTTCACACTTGTTGCATAAACAATAACTATTTCACCAATAATTCGTCCCTATTATTTTTTTTAGTTTAATGATATTTTCTGGCACATTTGTACAAAAATCAAATATACAATAACTGTCTTTTTTTATGTGGAGCAAATCAGCATGTGTTTTATAATCTTAAGTAATATTACAGAACTATAATAACGTACCTAATATTTAATAAATTGATATGAAAATAATTACACCTGTAAAAGATTACTTTCATTTATTGGTACATTAATAATTTTTTCTACTTTTAGTTTTAATCTAATTTATAGCAAATATTTAAGGTTCACAGTTGAAAATGCTTTTGCAAGAGAGTTATTTTGTATTTAACGTTCTTACAAATTTTTTTTAATGAAAACAAACAAAATAATTGCACAAGATGTAATTGGAAATTCATGTGCTTTAACCTATAATTTCGTTCCTAAATACTAAAAGACTATCGTTAATGTCAAACTTGTTGCAATAAGAACAAATTTCTGAAGCATTTGCTTCTGATATCTGTAATTATGCCATATTATTGGGTCTGGTTAGTAATTACGAAGCATACAAATATTGATATATTCATATCATTATGCTTTTAAATAACGGGACTTGTTATTACAAATAATAATCAAATTACCAAAAAATTGTCAATACTAAGATCTTATACTATAATAAATATACAAAAATATATAAATTACATAAAAAATATTTTATTTTGTTTCGTTAAAAAATATCTACAATAAAGCTGGCTAAAAAAAGATGTTAAACAATTTCACCAAACTCAGTTTATTTGATAATTAGCAAGATAAGCAGCCTCTAGAAAAGAGCACTAAAAAAATCGTAACACAAAAGGGGAAATTACATAATTTACTTAAGTTCAAAGAGATGCAGATGATAAAAATACCTTTATTGAAATATGTTAAAATAATGTTTTGATATAATAAACTAGATTTTTTTTAAAAAAAGTTTTACCCCCCTATATTATATACCTATACTCTTTTGAGTTGTTTTTAGTTAACAATAAAAATGTACACAAAATTAAAGCGTGTTAAATCTTTTAAAGAATATTTGGAAAATTTAGTCCAATCATTATTGGCAGTCTGGGAAAATGTACCCGGTATACGGGGTAAGTTTTCCAGCTCAACGTGTTTGTATTTAACTACTTGCTGCTAAAAAGTATTTTAATTTTTTTAAAAAAAGTAGTAGTGTTACCTTGTACATAAACATGTGAGTAGGGCATGTATAGCAGGAGAAAACCAGCCCCGGTTTCTTCTACTATATTTATTAAAATGCATTGAAATGAAAAATTTAGTATTGTATAAGAAACAAAAGCTGAAACTTTTTTCTGTAAATAATTCATACAAACTGTGTTTATAAATTTCCCGATTATAAAACTGTACCCTCCTATATTACTTTCAAATTTTAATAAGATTTTGTAATCGTTGATCTGGTATTAATTACAATGAAAGACTTTTTTAGTTGTTAAAGCCATAACAAATATGCCATTAAACTCTTTCCTTTACTTTTACAAATCTGTCAATTTTGAACTTTGTATTGGTTTCAGTTAAAATCCAAAGGCAACGAAAAAACCCAAACGTGAGATGCATCTATTTTCCCCAATACTTAATGCCGTTTCTAATACAACTAAAAAAAATCATAAAAAAAACACGAAAAGAACTACATGTAAGTGACAGTTCAGCTACACATTGCACAAAGCAATTAAAGGGTTTGTTCATAACTCTTTACAAGTTTTTTCCCCCTGCCGGCATCTCATAAAATTGCGATTCTTTCTCGCCCGAAATAGTTAAGAGAGCTCCCGCTAGCGACAGAAGGCGTTCGCTTAACCGAGATTTTGAAGCATTACTTGTTTATCTAGCGATGAGGTGAAAGTGGTGTCTTGTCCCGAGGCCTGAAAAAATGCGCGTTTTGAATGCCCGATGAGGTGAACCCGTTAGCTTCCATATAACCAGACTGTCAACAAATCCACTAGACAAAATTCCGAGAACTTGGGATACACTCGGTTTCTGGAAACTAACGTATTTTTCTCAGAAATAACGTGCTTGTTAACGTTCTCAACGAAAAATCGAGGTACAATGGAGATACAGTTTATTTAGCAGGCGTAAAATAAAGCTTTTAGAATGATGTAAATTATTTTTATGCAGGTCATTTTGGGTTTGGTCATTCAGTTAATTTATTCTCTGTCAGATGTTGTAAACTATGCTTAGCCTTGTTTGATTGCAGAATTTTACATATTTTGTTAAAATAAATGGACGTACATGTATTTTAGTAACTTTTTTAAAATTAGTAAAAAATATTTTTATATTGCATTTAAAAAGTATTTGGTTTTTTTATTAACAATTTTGTCAAGGGCAGTAATTTTTCTTTTTGAGCGGGATGGTATACAAGCTAGATCGAGAGTCCTGCTAGTACATGCTGCTTCGTGTCATGACTTTCTAAAACTTGACGATTTTCGAGTATAAGCAATTACTGTATTGTTTAATACTCACGATTAATTAAAATCGAAATTAAATACATGTCCTTACCTCTCTGATTGTTAACTTATGTGTTGATGTTAGTGTAGATACTTTTTAAGTGTCGGAAAATTCTTTAACTATTTACGTGAACTGGGGCAGAACCTGAGTGAGAAAGTGGCACAATTCGTACTCTAGTATAGATAATGAAGAAAATAGTCTTAAAAATGTACAAACTCTTTGATTTGATGTATTAAAGACAATGTTCAAACCCAAATAAATTTGAAAAATATGTTGAAAGTATGCACTTTTGCTTTTAATATTTTATTTGAGTATTTTAACTACTGTTTTCCATTGTATTATTAAAAAAAAGATAAAATATTAGTTTTTGTGAAAACTGCCATGGATACATCTTAATTAAAACATGTTGCTCTCATATCAAAATAATTATAATTAGATAATTTCACCAAATTTATAGTACTTAAAAATACACGAGTATATATAATTTACATAGGTTTGGATTATTATATTACATATAGTATAGTGAATATTTAATTTACTGTTGCTTTAAATGATTTTCTACAATTTACTAATGGATGATATGTTATTACATCAGTTACTAGCCGTTCATACTTACACATAGTTAAACATTAAATAAATTATTATGTTTTGAGCTTCTCTATAATTTAAAATGGAATAATATGTTTAACTTTCATTTAAATATGATTGAAATTTTAAATATTTTTAGTTAACCCAACAACAACAACAATACTAGCTTTTAACGCATTTGAAAAAGTCATGAACTCTTTTAAACAGTGTTTGTGGCATCAATGCCTTATTATTATTTTTTTAAAGAAAATCTTCTGATTTTTTCATAGATTAATACTGTAACTGTACCATTCTGACTAACACCCACCTAGAGCAATCGAGCCTGTCATTGATCTTGTTTCAAAACAATGATATACAATTAATTTACAACTATCGTGACACAATATGTTTGAAAAAATCTAGTAAAAGGCTATCGGGTTCGTTATTTCCTCTTATGTAGTAAGTTACCTCTAAATAAAGCTAAAGAGTTTATTTTTGTATTTTCTTATCGATTTTATCCCGTTTTCTTTTTTTAAAGTTAAGCTTGCTCTTGAAATCTCTTTAATAACACTAAAAAAATTAGACCATCAAGGAACAGTTAAACAAAAACTGGTTGATTCTTTTTCTTATTTTTTTTTAAACCTTAAAGTAGATCAAAAATGTTTCTATTTGGAGAATACGTGCTACTTTTTTAAAACTAACTCTAAAAATAAAATGATTATTTAAAAACTAATATTTTAATACCCAGAAATTTTGAACAATTAGTATTCTGTAAGTGTAATTGGTATGCATAATAATTATGTAACAAAAATAGTAATTTCAAGACCAAAACAATTGTTTTAAATAAAGCAAGCATTGCTTTAAATTGAGCAAGAAACTATTTTTTAAAATTCTTTTTAGCCATTTTTACTTCGCAAATTTTTTAAGCTATGACTGTTGTTTTTATTTAATTGAATTTAAATTAGATTCACCCAATGAATTTGTTTTGTATTTTATACTTTAAAAACACTAATTAACACTAAACACTAATTTTTGTGAATTTAAAGGTTTTTTTTTTCTTTTTGTGAAAAATTTTAACGGAATTATGAATTTTAAAACGACTTCAATTTTGAATTTTAATCACCGGACATATAAACCTTTCAATGGACAGTCAGTTGTTATAAAAACGACTATATAATAAAAAAATTGAAAATATATTTACATTATTTACTACAAAAACAAAATTCAAAATATAACGATTTTAGTTAATGAATATCAAATTAAAATTTAAATCCGATGCAATGGAATAAATTATACACTTTCTTCAAATACAGTATATCTTAGGGTATGTGAATAGGAAGGATTATTTTGTTAATGGGTTAAATGTTTTCTAATAGCTGAGCACTATTATGATTTTTAAACAAACAAATATATTAAAGTAAACAAAAATTTATCAAAATTAAGAATGCATTATATATATGATTCAATTCTAGATTACCCCATATTTCTTAACACCAAATTGCCACGATCTTTTTAAAAAATATTAACTCAGGATAAGTTTAAATGATTATTTAAATAAAACAAGATGAGTTTTTGACAGAAATCATTAAAATATAAAAGTTCTTAGTTTTATTAGTTTACCATGGCGAAAAACAATGTCTTTTTTTTAATTCAATATCACGTAGAAAGTAATTAGATTTTTACCCCAAAAAAGAATTGATTCTTATTGTATACTCAACAATTTTAAATAAAATGGAAAAATCTTTTATAAGTTGCAACTCAAAAAGAAGAAAGACACAAAAGAAACTTCCCAATAAGATAAGTTATCTGAGATGCAGGAAAAATGGCTCCTCTTCGATCGAATTTCCAAGCCGACCAACCTTCTATAAAATTTCAAACGCCGATTAGCCAGAGGTAAGAAAAAAACATTAAAAAAAAGAATTTATAACGTATCAAGAGGAGAAAAAGAGAGAAAAAAATCGAAAGATTGGTGTGGAGCTATTTAATTTGTGACTGGGACGAACTAGGCTAACAGCATTAGGAAGCCTATAGGTCATTGAACCTTATTTTCCGTTCTCTGCAAGCACATCTCATCGGAAGGAAACGAAACAAGGTGCGATGGATCGTGGGCAATTTACTAATTATGTCTCAGTAAGGATTACATAATATTAGCATAGTAATACATATGACCCAGTAGATAAATGCCCGTTGCAAGATGTTATAGCACTGGACTTTGGCCTTTTTTCTAATAAAGTACAGTTCTGTTCAATTGACTTCGTTTCATAAATTCTATTTACTATATCTTGTTTAGTTAACCCATCTTAGATGGGGGGTTTTCATAATCAGAAGTGGAAATTTGCTATTTGGTTTTGTACTGGAAATGCCAATCTACTCCTCTGATTTTTACCTTTGGTCTTTTTATTGCATTTGTATAGTTTTGATAGACATAGACAATTCAAAATTATTTCTGGTGTGGTATTTATTTAACTTCGTGTGCAGATATTTCGTTTTTATATTTTAAACTTCTCAACTAAATAAAAAACACTAATAATAAATAATAATTTATTAAAATCTAAAATTTAATTATTTTCATAGAACATTATTATCTAAACATATTTCGATTAAAATACATTCATTTATTATAATTTTTAACTTATGTAATTTGTATTGTCAGTATATATGAATATAATAATTATCCAATTTACACTTAATAACCAAAGTAATGTTATTATAAACTATGCTATGAAACTTCTGTCCTACATGTTTTTTGTATTTTTAGAAACAATTCTATTGCACATTTATTTAAAAAGAAGAATATTTATTAAAAAAATTTACTTTTTAATAAAAATTACAATACCCCTTTTGATCCAAAAGTAATTTCGACTACCTTGTTTCATAACACATAATTAGAATAGGTTTTTTTTTTCAATACTTAGCTGTCATAATTTCTTTTCTACAATAAAAAAAAGCTTCCTTATGTACTCTAACATTTCCTCTTTCAATTTGTCTGACAGAACTTAAGTCTTGGAGTCTTTGTTCCTAAAATTTATGATACTTACACAAAGGTGGTGCCCTATAATTTTTTTAGATTTCCCTATTAGGTTTGTTTTCGCTTTGGTTTTATTTTTGGTTCTTTTAACCTTTTTTATTATTAGATGTATTAAAAAAAAGTAAATTTCATCATTAAAAAATAAAAATAATTTAAAAATATTTTTTTTAGTTTCATGAATCAAATATACATGAAATTTTAATATATATTATATAGTTTTATAAATAGTTTTCTTGACCCAAACTTGTCATTTATTGCCTAAAAATGTATTTAAGTTTATTTGATATATCCATACCTATCGTAGAAATAAGCATAAAAACATAACATAAATAAATTCTACATTTAAACTGCAACTAGCTACTTTATTTTTAAAACTTCATTGATAAGTTTAGTATTTGAAATTTGTATGGCTAAAACAGTATTATGACTTTTACAATAAACGAGAATCGGTAACTAAAGCAAGGCATACAAAAATAACTGGGTCCATGGAACTTGCTTTTTTTTCTCCTATCCGATTGGTACCTTTTTCTCCCTGTACCCACGTGATATTTAAGCGCCAATCAAGGAGGAGAAAAGAAGTAAGTCCCGTGGACTCAGTCCCTTGCATGCTGAACTTAAACGTTAATAATTCATTTTTAATATTAAAAATTTTAACAATCTTAAACTTACAAAAAAAGCATCAACTAAAAAAAATTCAATAAATTATGGTATGTTGTATTATGCCATTACGTCTTTTTCCTTTAATTAAATTAATTTTGTAATTATTTGTTTGTATAAAGTGAGGTATACTTCTTTATAAATTTATAAACAAATTACTTTCAATCTGCACTTAATAAAAAATAAATTTTAATTATCTATCATTATCATATTATTGCATCATATTTGTTTTAGTTTTAAGTCAAAGTACATCTTTGAATGGAAAATTATACTAATTTGCGTTAAATGACTTAAAAATGACTTCAACCATCGAGAAAGTAGCTTTTTCATCCATCGAGCCGTGCCGCTTCTAGTTTCTCTGCCCGCTGAGTCATAAAGCAGTGAAAACGATGTACAGCAACTATCAGCTCACTTCGCCGATGCTCGCTATTCTTAACAGGCATTACTGAAGGAATTACTTTATACACGATCTTTTCCATAGAGATTTTTATGGATAAAAGGTTATTTATTTTAACCTCGTATCTATACGAGCTATAAAAAATAGATTATGTATAAATTAAAGCTATATGCTGCAATTTTATATGCCATTTGTTATTATTTTTAATTTGAAATTCAAACTATTTAATAACAAGTTACGTGCAATAAATTCTTAGTGTATATTACTTAAGTAATATACACTAAGAATTTATTGCACGTAACTTGTTATTAAATAGTTCTAATTTCAAATTAAAAATAATGTCGGAGTATTTTTTTCGATGCCACTGATAAATATAAAAACGCTTTTAAGATTAATTTTTTAATACTCTGAATCAAAAGCTTTACTTAAATTATTAAAATATTGAGTTAAAAATCCAACCAACAACTAATAAGGGTTTTATGTACTTTTTAAAAGACAATCGTAGTATTATATCGATAAAGGTACTCTTGCTTAAGTCTACCAGTTCTTTTATAGCTTTACGTTTTACAAAATAAATAAGGATTACATGATGCCCTACAAATAAGTTAGATTAAAATTGCACACATAAATATTATAGTTACATTTCAGTTTATGACTAGACGCTATTTTGTTTTTTAGATAAGTTAAACATGAATTATATATGAACTAATAAACGTGCATGCATAAAAATATGTCCGTAATTATAGAAATTTATTTAAAAAACGAGCAGATATCAAAACTAACAATTTAAAATAAAAAATAAGAACCACCGTTGTACAAAAATTACCAATCAATCCCAAACGCTCTACAATTAAAAAAAAATCTATGAAATAAAAATCCAATTGAGAGAAGAAAAAACTGTGGGCGTGCAGATGTGAAAAACTCGACTCGGCTGCATTTATGAGGTCATCCGAACTCCTAGCGGAACTCGATCGAGGGGAGGGAGGGAAGGCGGCGCCACGACCCCCGTGTGTCCAATAGTAGGGCAGCCGGCCAACCCCGGCCTCCCTTATAAGAATCCCGCCGCACCTCGACAGCACAACACATCATGTTCATCATCAGCTTCGACGCGTTCTGCGGATCGGCTACCACGGCCACCCTCGTGGTTTTCGCCGCGGCCCTGATCGTGGCCCGGGCCCTGACAGGGGGCCCAAAGAAGAATAAAGGGTCCCTCCCGTATCCCCCCGGCCCTAGGTGCCTGCCTATCTTCGGCTACCTGCTGTCCATCAAGAAGAACTGCCACCTCAAGCTGACGCAGCTGGGCAAGGAGTTCGGAGCCGTGTACCAGATCTTCCTGGGGTCCAAGCGGGTGGTGGTGGTCAGCGACCCGCAGCTCATCCGGCACGCTTTTAAACAGCAGGTCTTCTCCGGGAGGCCGGACACAGGGCTCAACACGCTGCTGGAGGGTTATGGTGAGTGGACATCTCAATTTATCTAATCTGTATCACACTGTTAACAAGTTTGGTGCAGGATTGCACCGGAATTCTAAAATTTTCTAGCTGCCATACCACCATTTGGAACGTCGATGTACCACATTTGATGTGTTATTTGCAAAGTTATGGTTTTATCACAAAAATTGGTAAATTCACGCTCCAAATAGTGGTGTCAGCCAGAAAGTTCCAGGATCACGGTGCAATCTTGCAACAAACTTTATAACAATATAATCTATACACTGTTAAAAATGTTGGTGCATGATTGCACCGAAATCCTGGAACTGTTTAGCTGGCATCACTATTTTGAGCATGGATACACAACTCTTACGATGTATCTAACTAGCGAATCTTCAAAAATTAGTACATCTGCGCTCCAAATAGTGGTGGCAGCTAAAAAAGTTCCACGATTCCGGTGCAATCTTACATCAACATTAACAGCGTCCCAGCCAGAACATACATTTCTTAATTGACGATTATTATTATGAAATTATGTAATATTTTATTTTTTGTGTAGAATTTATTTATGCTTGGAATTAATTTTTCAGAACAAAATTTAAATTTAAAGCACAAGCTAGATTAAGCGAAATTTTGTGTTGCAATAGCAATCTGGCTTTGAGGTACAGTCATTTTATTTATTTGTAGAAGCGAAAATTTGGACATTTAATCTGCTTTAAATTAATCACTTTCTTGGATTAAATTGTTTTAATGTATTTTCTCTTAAATTTGCTGTTTACCAGAAATTCTCTTATTAAAATAGCTAATAATGAAAAAATGCATAATTGAATACTCTTCTTGAAAGTAAAGTTATTCTCAAACTTAGGAGCTTTTTGATAAATTGTTTTTTTTCTTCAAATAATATAAACTTTTAATTGATGTCGTTTCAATAATTTTATCTTCTTTCTCCAATTCTTTTATTATTCATTTATAACTATGTGAAACCAAAACTTTAGAATATGATTAACGTAACCTTTTCAAATGCATATTAAAAGTCAGTCACATCAATTGCTTCTGTTATATAATTGTTAGAATGTTATATATTTATTTGTTGAATGAATGAAAAAATTAATCAAGAAAAAACCTAAGTAAAAGATTTATAAACATTAAACTGTAACATTTCTTTTGAGCAATTATTCACATATCGTATAAAAGAATCAAATCAGTATATTATCAGTATTTTTTTTTATATTTTTCTTTTTTATTATGCTATACATGTTTTCATTTTTTTTGCTAACCTACTGAAGTATATATCATTTAAATTACTATTGTAATTTTAAAGTACAAAACGTATCAAATAAATGATGTTACATCTTGAAACTAATTTTTAAAACTTCTTGTGCCGAACAAAGTACAAAACGTATCAAATAAATGATGTTACATCTTGAAACTAATTTTTAAAACTTCTTGTGCCGAACATAATTCATAACTATAATTCATTCACTTTATTAGTTACAACATATATAATATACTATATATTTTTTATTCTTTCTCAGGAATCATCAATTCTGGAGGTGCTCTGTGGCACGAACAACGCCAATTTCTCCACAGTGTTTTAAGAGATTTTGGTGCCAAAAATATGGGACCCAACAAAATTTCGCTAGAAAATAATATACAGGTCAGTGAACTTAATATATAATAATTTGTTAAACTTATAAAGATAGAAAATTTGTGAGTCCTTAATTTAAGAGTATCTTGCAATCTGTGCTAGAAATTAAAAAAAAAATAATACATAAATTATCTAAAATTTATTTTTGGTAAGAGACATTTTTTTAAATATCCTTTAGGGGCACAGTTGTTATAGAGTTAGAATTAGTTTTAAAATGTTACACAGAAAAAAAATGTAAATTGCGCTTTTCAATTAATACATTAATGATAAACAATTTCCTTAACTTTCGAGGTTTTTCTTGGTGACTAAATGATCAATGATATCGGTTTACATAAGGTCATTGAACTCATGCATCAGTTTTATGTCCTCTAAACTCGTAAATGGTTACAAAATGTCTTAAGTGCCACAAGGGGGACAAACTCATAAAAAATCCATATTTAACATATTTCATAAAAATTAAGCTTTGAAAATCAATAAACACTCTAAATACCCCCCCCCCCCCATCCTAAGTTCATGAACCCATTAAAAAAAGCGTGTTTTCCACCCCAGTATTTTACTGTGTCATAAACTAGGAATTCCTTTGTGTATGCCTATAGCTCTGAGGAACCAAGTCACTTCTTACCCACCCTACATCCCACAAGAAGGAACAGGGAAGGGAATAAAAAAAATCCCACCGAAGACCTAACCCACCTCAACATTAGACTGTTTACGCGTCTTCTCATTTCCGTATTTTTTCGCGAGTCAAGAAAGAAGAGAGAGGGGAGTAGGTGAATGAAACCTCTTCCGCAGGGAAGAGAAAGAGGGGAAAGTGTTTTTACCGGGTGGCCCACTGTGTGTGATGTAAATGGATCAAGGACGGAGGTAGACCCGTGGGTCGATGAACCCTCTCACCTCTCTCTTTTTATTCACATTTGCATCACTTTAATTGGGCCCGATGTGGGTCAGTGGTTTGTGAAAGGGTGATTTGAATACATTCGGCCTCCCATGGTGAAGGTCTTTATATGAAATGATTCAGTCTGGGTTGGGTGTCTTTAAGGTTGGCAATAGTAGAGGGATTTCGTTTAGCTGTTCTTCCACTTTAGATTGGGTATATGAAAGGGTTAAAGTTAATAAAGAAATTGAATAATTTAAAAGAAATCTTTATAAATTGATTTTTAGAACGAAACTTTTTGCTAGTCATTTTTACTTAGTCCTTTGATAAAAAATTTAAATACAAAGTCGTCTTGAGGCATTTGCAGTTAAATAACTTCTGATTATATTTTTCTACATTATCTAAATAATGGTTTGATAATAAATAACTAAGTAAGATTACACATAGTACAACTTAGTAGATTGCAATTCATTTGTAAATGATTTCATAGGATACAATACTTTTTTCGAAACAAAACCCCCCCTCTCAAAATAAAATTCGATACTATACAGCTTTTACAAATCAATGAAGAAAAATTCATTACAAATTTTACAAATTCATTTACAAATCATTCAAAACAGCCATCAGTAAAGTAAATACAAAAATATTTAATACAAAGCAAACATTTGAAGCTTATTAACTAGCATTACTTACATATAATACTTACTAACACTTCTCTCCTCTCCAGACCCAGGTATCCGAGTTTCTTTCCACCTTGGGTGCCACCATGGGTGCCGCGGTGCACATCCGTCCCCACCTAGCTCGAGCCGTCAGCAACGTCGTAGGCTCCATCCTGATGAGTGTCACCTTCGGCCAGAACGACTCCGGCTTCAAGCGTCTCTTGTACCTCATCGAAGAAGGCTTCAAGCTCCTCACTGTCGCCGTTCCCGTCAACTTCATGCCTGCCTTGAGGTACATGCCTCTCATGAGGTACGCCTACAGGAAGATCGAATCCAACAGAAAAGAGACGGCCACATATTTCGCTGAGGTTGCGGAGAAGCACAAGAAAACGCTGGATCCAGAAAGGGTGAGGGACTTTGTGGATGCCTTCTTCGTGGAACAGCAGAAAGCGAAGTCGCTCAACAAGCAAACTTACTTCTCTGGTAAGTTTAAATGTCTTCATTGCGTTTTCCCAGTTTGGCATAGTTTACAAGATTGATATTTATATTTGCAATATGAGTTCTTATAAACCAGCCAACTAATCATATTATGCTTCAAGGCAATCAGTTTTTAATTATTAATCATTCTTAGATCATTCAATAATATATTAGCTATAATAAGTAGAAAGATAGCATTAGTTTTTTTTTGCGATTGGGTCATTGTTATCCTTTTTTTTGCCTAAATTGCTCGCGGACGTACTCATTATAAACAAACTGAAACAAGTCAACTAAAATGTAGCCAACTAAAAAGTTATTGTATAATAATACAATGAATCATCACTGGTAACAATCCATCTAACAAACCCACTTTTCCTCACTCACCAGATGAACAACTGCACCAAGTGATGGGAGACGTGTTCAGTGCCGGTCTTGAAACAGTCACCTCTACCCTGGAGTGGTCAGTTCTTTTCCTGGTGAGACACCTTGACATCCAAAAGCGAGTCCAGGAAGAGATAGACCAAGTGGTCGGACGCGACAACAAGCCGGAACTGAAAGACTTGCCGTACATGCCATACACGGAGGCCACCATACTGGAGGTGCTGAGGAGGGCAAATGTTGTCGCACTGGGCAACTCGCACGCCACGCTAGAGTGAGTATTGTGTTTTGAGATGGTTTATACTTGTGGCTATTATTGGTTCAATCACAGAGTCAAAGTAGGGTCGATTACGTAAATTATCTATGATATAATGGCCAGTCCCGATTTGTCGATTTGCATAACGTTGCCTAGCAACAAAAAAGCCCAAATGTGGTAAACATTCCACTTCATATTTCATATAGCTAGATAGGTATAGCAACCCTTTAAGTTAAATTTTCAAGTTAGTCAAAATTCTCCATGAATTATATCATGAATCAAACTGTCTAAGCAGGTCAAAAGTAGTATCTACAAAAATGGCATGTCTTATTCGAAAATACAAACTTTACTGCACTTTCTTACTGGCTGTAATTATTGAGTATTCAAAAAAAGTCCTTATGTCATTTTTTTCACAAACACGGGAGGTTAGAATTTTAAAACACTAAGTAAATAACTTATAATCTTTATATTGTTTCAGAGTGATGAATTTTCAGTTTCCTTATGTGACTTGTACGTAGAAAAGCTGCATCGGTAATTTTATTTCCTTTACTTAAAATGGTTTTTCTCTCTTCCAGAGACACTGAATTAGGCGGATACTTCATTCCTAAAGACACTCACGTGCTCCCTAACCTTTGGGCCATTCACATGGATCCGAACCTCTGGGACTCTCCTGAAGAGTTCAGACCCGAACGCTTTCTAGTGGACGGCCGGGTAGTCAAGCCTTCCTATTTCATGCCTTTCTCAGTTGGTAAGTGTAGTAGTTTCTATTTAATTATTGAGTGAAGCGACCTTATATATTTAAATGGTTACTCTAAAAAACTCTAAAATTCAATGCATTGATTGTTAAGATTGGTTGGAAAAGAAAAATTTGATTTTATTTCATTAAGGACGTCTATTAATGTGCAAGGGTGCAAAATTACTAAATAAATGCATAATTTTAACATAATTAATAAAAACTATCTTCCAAACATTTAAATTGAAAAATGTTGCACCAAAAAAATAAAGTGAACCATTAACTATTTAACATTAAAAAAATATATTAATTTAGAGTTCGAACAATGCAACAGCTACAGTTAAATTCTATTACCGTTCACGCACCACCACAAAACATTGGCGGGACCAAAATGGCCATGCGAAGGTCTTGTAGTGCTGCCATCTGCATTAAATTTTTCAAATAAACTCTTACCCAACATACATCAAAGAGAAATTTTTAGACCAATTTTACCAACCGAGTACTATAATAAATTTATCAACGGTTCGGTTAAAATGTGAATTTCCTCTCACTGGTATTTTTACTAATCATAATATTTTCTTAACTAGGTCGCAGAATGTGTGTTGGAGATAGCCTCACCCGTATGGAAGTCTTCCTCTTTCTAACAAATCTCCTTCAAAAATTCGATTTGAGGGTTCCACATGGAGAAGAGCCTCCAACTGTAGAAGGGGACACACACGCCTCAATGACTGCTAAACCATTCCAAATTTGCGCAGTGCCAAGGAACAAAGCTTAGAGTTATTAACCAAATTGTTACATGGTAAAGAGAATCTTAGTCCAATTCTCTTCAAGAAGTTAGTCACATAGTTGAAATATTTTCTCATTATTTGCATTCTCAATAGCATAGTGATGTGTTTATGTGGTGAATCAGATAATTGAACTATAGGAATTTATTAATTTTTTTATATAGAAGGCATATTTTCAAGAAAAAAGATTACTTCTTGTTTCCTAAACATGTATATATTACAGTGGATGTCTGAAGTATAGTGGATTAGATTTATATTCACTGTAGGACATTCAAAATAGATATGACCGTTATACATAAGCCTACTAAGTGAAATATGCATAAAAAGACTTAAAAACAAGGCAAAAAAATTAATACTTTGAAACAATTAATCAAATATTTTATTTTAATAATTTTAATTTTTTAAATTACGTTATTTTCGCTATATAATACTACAATCCCTTAACTTGTCACTATGCGTGATGAATTCACTAAATTTGTTTTTTAAATACATTTTCATTATCATTCATTTTGTAAATATTTTCGCTGAAGATTGAGATAACAGGATCAAAATCGAAGTAGCAAACTGTTATTTCAATATTATATATGTTAATGTGTTCAAATTGTTAAGTCTGTGCCACGTCATGTGCTGTTGTAGCATAATATGCTTATAAAATTATTGCACAAGTATTCCTTCGATAGTTTATTTGAATAGTTTGTAAATATTTTTAAAGAGTTTATTTAAATTTTAGGCTTTTTGATACTCAAAATTCTGTATTATATATTTATTGAATTTTAACTATATTATTATTAAATTTAATCTTATATAGTGATAAACTTAATTTGAAAGTATAATGTTATGCACTTCTTTTATAAAATGTATCTGATTGATTTAATTAACTTGTAATAACACGCTTCAATTTTATATGAAAGAAACATTAGTATTTGTTTTTATAATTCGACTATAACTTTAGTATAACAAGCTTTGTGAAAGTTTTATGTTAGCTGAGCACTAAGAATATTTGTGAAAAGTATTTTTGTAAAGTTTAAGGTGTAAAATACCTTTGAATTTGTCTTAATAATGCACAACTTGTAAAAAACGGAAATAGTACAAACTCAACTTAATCGGTATGACTTGAGTCAGTTTTTAAAAATATATCTGTTTTCATTACTAGTTTACCTCATTAAGCTTATTCAACCTAAAAACCTCGTAACGTGTTGGTGCTAAACAATGCAATATTTGAAGGAATAAAGCGTAAGCATATTTTGAACAGAAGACATCAATTTTGAGGATTATTAAATGTAAGTCAAATAAACTTCAATTTTTTAGTTTTAAGAATTTTCTATTCATTATTTTTCTATTCTTAATTTCATGTTTTTAAGTTTTTTCTCAATAAATACCGGTTAGGTAAATCAAACATCTTTGAAACAAGATGTTTGCAAAACTGCTTTTACTACAGCAAATTGCAGAGTTCATGTTCCTTGTAAGTAATGTGATAATGTGTGAAATGTAAATAAATGTCTTTATTTTCTATGAGTTGTCTGCGTTACACCCTTCTTTATTCTGCGTTTTATAAAATTACTTATATGTGCATACTTAAAAGTAACAATTCGTATAAAATGATTTCAATGCAATTTCAAATTAAATTAAAAAATTAATTAAATTTTTTAAGATTTAAATGCAATTTCAAATTGAAAAATGCAATTATAAAAAAATAATAATGTAGCAATTAAATCAATTTAATACTTTCCAGAAACAACCGTATAAATTTACTATACTTAATAAGTAGTATTTCCTTATTGTTATTACTCCTCCCTCCTTCTAGCCTCTGTATGTGCTGTAATCGTTCATGCAACGGTGAATATATGTTCCACAGATAAGCAAAAAATACCCACAGATCATGGTCAAACCGCAATCGGCTTAATTTTTCTATTTCTGTAAAGAAAAAGAATTTGAGTGGTTTTTGCTTACAAGGTTTGGAGAAAACAGCGGCTCAGTAGTGGCTGAGAGATCTAACGTGCCCGCCTCATAAGCCCGCGGGTTCAAGCACCGGTTGAGTCGTTCGAGTAATTTAATCATCAAGTAATTCGAGTAATTTAATCATCACACTTTTGGGAAATGAGTCTAATCACATGAATTTTCCATACTCTTTAAAAAATATTCTGAACAGTTTAATCATAATAATGTATACCCCGTTTTTAGCACAGGAAATATAGGTTTTTTGACGGAACTAATTTGCGACGAGCTGGATTGTTTACAGTTCATAGAGAATATTAAGAGCGAATGAGCCCGATGGACCGCTGATCTCCAAACTAAAGTGCATCAGTGTTTAATCCAATGGGAATTTTTTTCCCAAGCCACATTTCTCCGGCTGCATTGAATATTTAACAAACGTTTTTTTAATGATAATTGTAGATAACTCACAGGTCTCTATAATACCAATTTTTAAAATTGGTTCGAAAATTTTGTATAAAATTATTTGTTGAAAATTAAGAAAAATATTAGAACCAATTTCAAAAAGTAGGATTGTCGGGACCTGTAGGTCAGCTACATTTATCACATAAAGAACCCGTTTGTAAAAATATTCAATACAGCCGGAGAAATGTGGCTAAGAATTTTTTTTCTCTCCCTCTCTGGGGGGGGGGGGGGGGGGGGGATTTCTCTCCCAGATACCAAACCACTCATTTTCGAAAAATCGTCGTAACTCGATAATTATTCAACTAAAGGAAGCAAACATTTAAAACATTTCGTCTAAAGTTGTTCGATAAAATTACATTCTTAAACCTTACTGGCGGATAGACGGCCATCATCAGCATGTAAATATCTAATTTTTTATTTTTTTATTCTTTCTAATTAAAAAAAGAAAAGTAAGCTAAAAATAGTTTTGGATTTATATTAGAAAAAAATCTTTCTGTCACAAATATCTATTTAATCTCAATCAAAAATCGTGTTTCTCAGTTTTTGTGTGACTACTGTCCACTATTAAAAAAAAAATTAAGATCCCACGGATAGAATCGATTTTGGAAGGAGGTACAGACGGACGGATAGACGGACATCGTTAGCATGTCAATACCTAAATTTTCATTTTTTAAAAATTGTTTTGAATTAAACAAAGAAAAGTCAGCTAAAAATACATTCAAATCAAAGTTATTTTGGTTTTGTCACATAAAACATATTTTTTCATAGTTCAAACCATGCAGATGTAGTTTTTAATAAGTATAACTTATATCGTGTTTCCCCTTTGATATTTTCTTTATGGAGACACGATAGTAGAAACAAATTCATGTTTGAAGTTCACTTCGGAATGTTTCATATTATTCTGAATGTACTATTTATCTATTTCTCTTGAAGATTTGTTTAACTTTGATATTTTTTAATAAAATATTTGGGTTCGTTTTGATTTTATAACATGAAACATACTTTTGGAAAGTTCAAAATATGCGGCTGTAGTTTTTAATAAGCCCTACTTATATCGTGTCTCCTTTGGGATTTGCTTTCTGTACCTTTGTTTACTTTAGTAGAATAACTCATGTTTAAAGTTCATGCCGGAAGGATTCATGTTATTCAGATACTACCTAGCTATATCAGGCACAACTTTGTTTGAAATGTAATTTTAATATTTCACTAAATCACAGACTAAAATTTTAATGGAGAATTACTCATATACTGATTAACTTTCCTAACAGCCCAGGATACGTCGTCAGCGAAGGATGATTAAAAAACAGTATAACTTAATACTCTGTGAAATATACAAATGAACAGTATGCGATTTTTCTTAGCGTACCTAGCTCTAATATATCTGCTAAAATTTCATGAATTCTCCATTATTGTATACCTTTTGGAACATATTTTTAAAATCAAAATGAAAATATCGTAATAGTTTTATTTTCACTAAGTGGTTTGACAGTTTATAATAAATCTGATGTATATAATCTTTTACAGATCTAAGGAATAAATAAAGCTAAATCAGAATTAACTGCAGTTTTTTAATTGATATTCACAATTATAGCTACCCGATCAGCAAAATATCCATTTAACAAAATATATGATCAGTTTGAAATTCAAGGAAATTTTTGTTACGAAACCATAAACAATCTAATCGTAGTATAGAAAACTACAAATGGAAGTTGTATAACTTTCAGTGATGTATTTTGTGTATTAATAGCGAGTATACTTCCCAAATTTTAATTAAGTACCGTCGAAGCGGGTAACTTTGGCCCAAACATTGGAAAAAGATTTGTTTCTTAATTTCTCTCCATAAAATGATCCCATCTTAACATGTTTTACATTTTTGAAACGGTGAAAAATTGCCTTTCATTTCATGTAAAAAATTCTCATTCTAATTTTGAAAATACTACAAATGATGTTTGTATTCTTACAAATATTTAATGAGAAAAAACTATTTCTTCCAACTTTTGTCTGGAACATGTAAAAAAATATTGAAAATCTCTAAAGAAAACACTCTATACTCTTCTTTTATCTATTGAGATAAATATTACTCCATTTGTTTTAGTCTAATTTGAATGCCTTGTACACTCTTAAAACAAACGAGCGGTTTTAATTTAGTCTGAGTTAATTTCCACTCCTTTCCGTGCCGAAAATGCACTTCCCCTATAGGAGTGGATTTCACTCTCTTTGCGGAGTGGATAAAAGAAATAAAAGAAAACAATCTATGTCCTACACTCTTAAAACGAGCGGTTTTAACTCAGTCTGAGTTAATTTCCACTCCTTACCAGTGCCGAAAATGCACTTCCCCTATAGGAGTGGATTTCACTCTTTTGTTTTAAGAGTGTACACTGTTAAAAATTAGGCCCTTTGTTTCACCAAAAATATGGTTCCTAGTAGCTGCAACGGCTGTGTGGTGAAACGTTAAACCATATTTTTGGTATTCGGTTGTACCATTTCTCAGGTTTTTGTTTCCAAATCCAGAAAAATGGTTCAACCAAACACCGAAAAAAGGTGAAACATTTCACCACACAGCCGTTGCAGCTACTAGGAACCAATATCATGGTGAAACCAAACACAGAACAAAATTTTTAACAGTGTATGCTTTATTTAATTATAGGTCAACCGGGAAACTTTTGACTATGAATGAGGGTAACTTTAGTCCAAGAAATAAGTTATTTCCCTTACTTAACTTAATTGAAGTTTATATTTTTTCATTTAAGCGGCGATTAATTGTGTTATTCATAGTGTAATGGCATTTTCGATGCAGTACAATATCAAAGTTAAGTTATAAACCATTTTTAATAACTTTGTAACTTATAACTTTGTCCCATTTTTATGTTTATACATTTTAATATTAGAGGATAGCGGTGCTAGTTTTACAGGTTTTTTTTATTGTTTATTTTTTACTTTTATTTATTTTGAAGAAAATAAGATATCATTGCCTTCCTCACATGGTTATCTACAACCTAGAATTACTACTTTTCTAAAAAGTAACTACACTTTTTGGCAGCGAGTGGTTAAATGCAAGCAGGTTGAGCTGGAAAACGTGCCCCGTATACGGGGTACATTTTCCCAGACTGCCAAAAATGGATGGGGCAAATTTTCCAACTATTCTTGAAAAGATTAAACTCACTTAAACACATGTTATTGTTTTTATGTGCATTTTATTGTAAACTAAATTACCCCAAAAGATTATACACAGAATACAGGTAAAATTGTAAAAAAAACACAGTTTACTATACCAAATTGTTATATAATGGCATTATCATCTGGTTCGAAATCAAACAAGTTGTGTAATTTCCCCTTATGAAACTATAGTTTGGTGCTCTTTTCTAAGGGTTTTCTAAAGAATTTCTGAAGATTACAAAAAGAAAAAAATCATATCGCATGCATTGAAGTTTGTTCAGATTGCTTCTCTTCTTTTAGCCAGCCTATTTACTCCAAAGTTTTGGTTGCAACATGACATATTAATATTTTATGGTGCAACTATTCACGATCGAATGAAAATATTTAAGTTTTTGATTGCTTTTACGGTACTAAATCCATTTTTGACAGCTATTAGAGCAACGTATCGCTTTTTTACGTACAGAACTTAATGTATGATTATACTACTTGGTCATACATTAAAAAATAATTACATTTTTGGAATATTATAAAGGTTGAAGCACGTTTATTTACAAGGCATTGTTGGAATTCTTGCCACGTGAAATTTTGGAAAATCTGCCCGTCGCCATATTTTGACTATAATAGTGACTTGACGATTAGAGGCTTGAGTTATTTTGAAAACAAATACATATTTGAGTAGAGAGATGAACCACCTTTTATTACATTCTATGATAAAATTGTAAGTTAAATGAAAATACGTTTAATTTAGGTTGTAATGTAAGCATAAAAAAATCACTCAATGATGAAAAAATCATAACAACAGCTCTAACGAAAATATCACAACACCAACTGAACAAAGGTTCTTGCGAGTGGCATATAAGGTGTTGCTTCATACACCAAGCAGACATTTGGCGCCCTCCAACGTCTCATTTCCACTACAAGGCCTGGTGGAAAACTTTCCCCATGGGAAAACTAGCCCCGGTCTCTCCTACTATTTAATTGTGTAACACAGCCCTTAATGATGATAAAAAGTATGTTTCTTATGTCTTTCATGCTTGGGCCAAAGTTATCCGACCCGATTCAAACCGAGTCTTAACATTTTAATACTAACACCATTTTTTAAAATGTATTAAATTTAATAAAAATGCTTACAAATTATTCCTAAAATATCAATACTTAAAATTCATGTCGATTTCAAAGTGTTTTAATAGTTTTTGTAGCTTAATTTTGTCTTCTCTCTTGTAAAAAACTAGGGTTGGGGGCCAAAGTTTCCCGCATTGACAGTAACTGAAAGAAAGATTTATAGGCGACTTCACATATTAAGTATTTAAATAGTATGTTTCAAAAGTTAAAGCAAAAAAAGTAGCAACTGTGAATCACAATATTTTGCTGAAAGATTTAGTTGAAATGCTGTGGTAGTGAGGCAGATATATGAATAATTAAAATATCATGAATCACAAAGAAAATAATAGATAATAAATTTTATTTAAATAACTAGTGAAAAATAATTTTAATATATATATATAGAGAGAAAATCAATTTGATACACGTTTAATGACCAAATTTTGTATTTTGTTGCTTGAATTGTATTTATTTTCAATATTATAAATTAAAAAACACAATTTTCTGTTGAATTTATACACGATTTAGTAACACTCCTGGTTCAATTTTATACCAAAAAGCCAATATAGCCATTTTAACTTTTCTATTTTGAAATATTAATCCTCATTTGCTTAAATTTTACAGGTTTTACATCTCTATTTTCGATTTAAATCCAGACCAAATAAATGCTTACTAGTCTACCTTAAAGTTTTGCTTACCAGTCTACTAAAGTCAGGAATTCGTGGACTAATACCAAACTATTAGATAACATAAATTACGTCACGCAAAATTTTGACTTTTTTTTTACCCCTCCCTCCTCCTATGTAAGGCTGTGTCTCGTTTAATCGAACCCCTCCTCTTACGTAACGTTGTTGCACTCCCCCCCCCCTTTCTAAGAAAAAGCTATTTTTAATATTTCCCGTTTTTTTTTTAAATTTGAAAAAAATGCAGGTTTATATATTTTTAAAAAAATTAACTTGGAAAGAAAAAAGTAAGATTTATCAAGGTTAAAATAATTTATCGACCGACATTGTATTTACATTTCCGTTGTTCAAGGACTAACTAGCCATTAGCTAATGTCTTCTAAAAAGGTGGTCTGGGTGTAATCGGATTTGTCTAGCTCTGGGTCTTTTGGTGTTCGTCCAGGTAGCGGCTAGTCCTCTGATTGGCCAAGATAGCGTCGAAATTTAGCGTGTTACGAAAAGGTTTGTAAAATGTAGGAGACTAATAATGCTAACATTGTGGCGTATTATAATCGCCCCATCCTGTTGTGTGTTAATAAAGTGTTTTTTTATGATAAAAAAGACATCATGTTTTTTTTCTCAATAACTTCATTTTATGTAAAACAGATTTTCCCTGCAAAAGTGAAATTTTCCGAATCGTTACTTCACGCAAGCCATTTCACCTCCCCCCTCCATGTCACGATCCGTCACGTTGCTCCCCTCCCCCCCCCCTTCTCCTCTGTGCGTGACGTGATTTATGTACGTCCCCTTAATTAATTTTTTTTAAAGTTCTCAACACTGTAGTTTCCAAAATATTTTCAATTTAATTTAATCAGGGTAAGTTACACCAAAAAGAGAGCTAAAAAGTATTTTTCCCCCATTTTTTTTCAAAATTACTAAAAAAAATTTAAATCAAAGCAAAGTTTGCCAATGACCTTTTAAAGTACAGCTTTAGGCAAACAAGTTACATTTCAGTTTGCTCAATTTACTTTAAAAGTTACCGAATTATGGCGAAAAGAGACATCGAACCTCTTTCGGTCAACATTGACAGGGCTATTTTGCTTTCGTTCTGAGGATACGCATGCCAGTATTTCCTTGATATCTCGAAAATTAATCCCCCCCCCCCTTGATATTACATGTTGATTTAATGTTAATTTCAATTCTTATGTCAAAGAGTTTTCACTCAAAACCTCTGACACTGAAAATCATTCAGAAAGTACAACATAGATAATATACAGATAGCTTCATTATAAGGATGATTAAGTATATTTTAAAAACTGCATATAATAACCGATAAAAATTAAACAATCCCACAAGAAATAGAGCAGACCGAAAGGAGTCAAGCATCTTCGGATTACCAAAGTAAGTGCTTAGTTAAAATGTTTTGTTTATATAAGCACTAGAATTAACTTTCAGCTTCCACACTACGTTTATAACGTAAAAAATGGAAGGTATTGTAATCGTTTAGTCCGTCTGTCCGTCACCCAATTTCAAAGCCCAAACCACAAATGCTAAGGTAAGTATACGTCAAAAAATTCAGCGCATCTAACTTTGAAGACATAAAAAATCTCAGAAAAAAAGCGAATTTGAAGTAATTCAATTATTAAAAACAGAAAAATTTAATGCTCAATTAAAAAGCAGATTAAGCCATTTTTAGCCTACTTTTCTTTTTTTAATTCTAAAGAATTAAAAAAATGAAAAAGTAGGTATTGACATGCGGTCGATGTCCGTCTGTCTGTCTGTCCGTCCGTACCCCCCTTCCAAAATCGGTTCTAACAATCGGATCTTAAAAATTCTTTTTTTGTTAGATAGCTATGACCTCAGAGATCCAACTTTCATACTTTTTGTCCGCCTGTCTGTACATCCGGACGGACATAAATCTACTATCTGTCGGCGATTTTCCCATTGAATTAGCATTGAAATTCAATTTTGAATCATTTAAATCACTGTTGCCAAATTAACAATGGCATGAGAACCTTAATTTATTTAAAAATATTTGAAGCAAAATAATTTTTCATGAATCAGTTTCGAATGACGTCATAAAATGTAGACAATGTGATTCATTAATTGTTTACCAAGAAAGCGGCAAGACATGTTTTGCATACAATTATGCTTAGTTTTAATTTACATTTCTTATTTTTTATGGAGTAGTTTCATTACTTTTGTTATTAAAAAATATTGAATTATTCTTTGAACTACAAATAAATCGTGCAGACGATAAATTATATTAAGTTAATTTGAGAAAGAATATTAAGGAAAATAGTTGATTTTGGCTTTTAGAAGTTTATATTATAGATGGATGTTGTGTTTAGCGATTTTTTTTCCGAATGTGTATAAATGTAGTGTAGAAACGGTTGTTGATGATAGTTGCCTAGTTGTTTTCCTATTAGAATTTCAGTAAGTATTTAAGTAACAGGAAAGTAGGCTATTTTAGTTCTTTAAGAACTTCTTGTTTTATTAGCATTAAATCAAAATTGCCATTCACAACAATCACTCGAGAGAAACTTTACTTTCAAATAATAAATTATAAAGAATATAATTATTAATATATATAAATTAAATGAATTAAATGAATATATATATATATATATATATATATTATATATTATATATATATATATATAAAATATATATATATATAATATATATATATATATATAATATATATATATATATATATATATATATATATAATATATATATATATATATATATATATAAAATATATATATATATATAAATATATATATATATATATATATATATATATATATATATATATAATATATATATATATATAATAATATATAAATATATAATAATATATAATATAAATAAATAATTATTTATATATTAATATATATATATATATAATAATATATATACAAACAATTGAACAAATATACTATAAATACTAAACACATAATACAAAAAGAGAATCTCTTACCAACTGGCGCTACAGCTGCCATAATCAGTAACAAACAAATAACGAATCAAAACATAACAGTAAAACAAAAAATGAAAAATATAAAAATAAGATATGGAAAGAAACCAAAAATAGTGGGAAAGAACTCAATACACACCAAATATTTTGCAAACTTATTAGATTCCATTGATAACAATAGAATTCGACAGTCTGCTTGTACCCAGCAAAGTACTTCCTACGTTCTTGATAATGGTGCATTAATTCACCTGGACCATTTCTACAACATTTGGGGATATCACAAGTCAATGCCAGTATAATGTCAACATAATTTATTAAAAAGTTGTAATAGTTTTTGATGGGTATGAAAAACCAAACAAAATGTGTATGTTGCAGCCTCCTCCTCAAATTACGCATAAAAAAGGCATACGTTGTAATTGTTATTGTATTTGATGAAAAATCATACCTATAAATGTGAAGAAATACATATTTATTTCAATTCTTTTAGTACATTTCATGAGGGTATGTTCAATATTGCTTATTATTAGTGACTCCATTCTTTGAATCATGGCTTTGAGTCGCAAAATAGCAAACTTTTGTTGGACATCTTAATAATAACAAGGGGTGGTTCACTGGTTCCGTCACTTGCAGTGATATTTTTCTGAAGTTTTCTCATTGTTTCCTTCCAAAATCATGTTTGTAAATATTTTTTAGTTTTGATACCAATATCATATTCTTTGTCAGCGTAAAATTTCCTTTAATTTGATAGCAAACTCGACTTATTATGGTTTATTGTGATTTTTAAAAAAAAAATTGACCATTTTTCATGATGGCGGCCAAAAAAACATATTTGTCGCGACAGTACGGGTTGCGATTTTTAGTATGTTCATTAGAAGCATGTTACCTACCATTTGCAACAAGAATAGTTTATGTTCCAATTTTTTCTAGGTTAAGGTGTTTTTTCGCTTATATCTACTGCACTATAGCGATTTTTCGAAATTCGAACGCGAACGGGTGTAGGAAGGCAAAGCGTGAGCCGATTTCTCCATAGGTATAGTATTGTTATGAACTTTTAATTTATAAATTTCGTTTTCTAATTTGAAAGAAATTTCAGAGCGTTCAGCGTGAGCGAAAATTAAGTATAATTACGTAAGCACGTGAGTTTAATTTGTAGGATTCTTATTTGAATATCATTATTTTATTTTGTTTATTGAATTTAAATCTTTTGATTTATTTTGGTTTCCGAATTTAATTTAATTGGTGTTTACAAGTGGTAAGAAGTGAAGATATTTTGCTACAAATTTCGATGCAATACGTCGTTACCCATTTGCATACTTGCTCGCAAATCTTGACGTAACACGTTTATACCCACTTACAACTCGCACTCATCACAGTCAACCAGAGTGCGTAAAGTTCATTCATATATCATTGTGTAGAAAAGGACTGGTGTGGCGGTTCGTCAAAGAGCAAATGTCAATATCCTACTTTCACTTCAAACATCCTCAACACCCACTTGTGTCACCCTAGGAGAATATAATGAACATTATATCCTCCTAGGTGTCACCATACAGTCATGACGAAGCTCATCTTGAAGCACGAATGCGTTTGACCAAAAGTGACTTCAAGCATCATGTGTTTATTTCACTATTGTGATCACTGTTTGGCTGTGTCCTGACTACGACATCACTTCAAACAAATGCAACAAAAATAAATGCAACAACCGCAATTTGTACATGCATGCGTCAACGAAAACATTGACGCACGGTTACTGCACCTTAACTGTGACGCACGGTGTTTTCGCTTATTAACGCATGCCTCGAATGTCTACGAGAATACTCTGCATCGGTGCATCTTTCGCTATGATAACTTGAGAGAGAAAAACCGAATTTATCATTTGCAACTTTTCAAATAACCACATTTAAGCAAAAAAGCAATTAAAAATTCCACTCTCGCCAAGTAACCCTGAAAAAAGTTGCAAGTAAAGAGTCTCTGCCCCAACCGCCATTTTTGTCATTAGGAGCGGTGATGAGAAGATGCAATTCTTTGTAAACTGTAACTTCTGCTTTACTCAATTAAACGGCTCTTTTTTTACATTGAGTTGCTTTCTGCTTAACTGCCCCTCCTCCCTCCTAAACATGGGGACTCGACAACTGCCTCTCGCCTTCGCGAAAATCATCGATATTTAATTTTTTTTAATTTATCAAAACAAAAGTGTTCCCGGAGGTCAAAAGCTAAATCCTATTACGAACCGGGTTAAACACGAATCTACGAACTTTCAGTCTCAGGAGGTCAAACCATATCCTCTTACGAATCGGAATGAAAACCTATTTACAAACTTTCACGAACTTTTTGAACCAAATCTCTACGAACTTTACGACAGCAAACAGAAACTACTAAGAGCTGCGACATCGCCAGCGTGCATCAACTACGAGAAAAGGAAGCCAACACCACGCCGAGACGAGGGAATAATTAAATCCTCAAGATATAGAATTAGTGTTCCATCTTCTAAAAGATCTAGAAAAACAATTTGAATAAATCTTTGAAAAACGGATGGTGCGTTGCACAGTCCAAAAGGCATTTTTGTAAGCATTAAACAACTACTAGAACACTCTCCAACATCAGACTACAAGTACAAAAATAATGTTCTTTACAAAGTAGTCAATGACCAAGAACTTTTAGTAATACCACAAGGCATGCAAAAACAAATAGTACAAATCGAACACAATAAAGGTCATTTTGGTATCAATAAAACTGAAGCCTTAGTTAAACAACAATTTTACTTCCCAAATATACGTAAGACTGTTGAAAGTGTACTATCCAACTGTGTACCATGCATACTGCCTCACGAAAAACAGGAAAACAAGAAGGATTTCTCCATCCCATCCCTAAAGGCGGCGTTCCACTAGACACATATCATATAGATTTTCTCGGTCCACTGCCAAGTACAAATACAAATTACAAGTACATCTTCACTATTGTAGACGCCTTTACTAAGTTCCTTTGGATTTATCCAGTCAAGTCAACGTCAGCAAAAGACGCTTTAGATAAACTCCAACTGCAAGAAATCACATTTGGAAATCCTAGAAGAATGGTATCAGATCGTGAATCAG
This sequence comes from Oedothorax gibbosus, assembly GCA_019343175.1. Classification (NCBI taxonomy): domain Eukaryota; kingdom Metazoa; phylum Arthropoda; class Arachnida; order Araneae; family Linyphiidae; genus Oedothorax; species Oedothorax gibbosus. The sequence goes on from CM033272.1 coordinate 13,841,353, forward strand.
CTTTCACTGCAACAGAATTTAAAAAGTACTGCAAAGATAAGAAAATTGAACATGTCACAATCACCACGGGTCAGCCACGAGGAAACGGCCAAGTTGAAAAATTCCATGGAACGCTCATCCCAGTCATCTCCAAGTTGTCCCTCGACGATCCGAACAAATGGTTCAAACACATAACAGCTGTCCAACGTGTAATTAACAGCACTATCTCTTCAGCAACTAAATACACACCGTTTGAACTTTTAACTGGAGTAAAGATGAAAAATAAAGAAGATCTCAACATCAAAAAAATCCTAGAAGACCAACAAGTACACTCGATTGTTCAACATCAACAACAAATGCGCAGAGAAGCCAAAGTCAATGTCCTGCAACAACAAGAACAGAGTAGGCTCAACTATAACAAGCGACGCAAGTCTCCCACCAAATACAAACTTGATGACACAGTCGCCATCAAACGAACTCAGTTTGGAACAGGCTTAAAACTTCGACAAAAGTTTTTTGACCCATAAGTCGTGACTAAAGTTCGCCCAAACGACAGATATGATGTACGCAAGACTGGAACAGGTGAAGGACCAACATTTACATCCACGTCTGCCGACCAGATGAAGCGGTGGGACGAAACCTGAACTTTAACTTTTTTTACAAACTTTCTGTCGATGCCGTCTAGAACTTTTTTTTCCTCCCAAATTATGCAAGGAACTTTTCGCACGGACTCATTAATTTTTTTTCTTTCTTATTTTAATTGTCAAGATTTAATGTTCATATTTTCATCGTTTCATGTTTTTATTTTCATCCACTAGCAATTTGTCGAGACGACAAACGTCAGAATGGCAGAGTGTTGTATACATGCTTGTAAACCAGCGTCCTCTAGCGGCTACCTAACGTAACTCTGCCCCAACCGCCATTTTTGTCATTAGGAGCTGTGTGAGGGTGATGAGAAGATGTAATTCTTTGTAAACTGTAACTTCTGCTTTATTTAATTAAATGGCTCTTTTTTTACATTGAGTTGCTTTCTGCTTAACTGCCCCTCCTCCCTCCTAAACATTAATATAAATTGATAATTACCATAACTACAAATTGATTGATTTTGTGGCCAAGTTCAAGTGTGGCGAGTACAAAACATATGAGCCGATTTCTCCATAGGAATTGCATTGTGCCCTGTTGTAAGCTTAGGATTTATGGCAATTTTTTTTATTTTCAATTTTAAAGAAATTTAACAAAATGAATTATGAGATCCTGAGGGGTTGCTGATCAGTAGAGAAGATGTCTGGTTGACAGAAAATAAAAGTTTACATAAAATACAAATCACCGTTGTTCAGGGTATACCAGTGCAACGGTGATATAAAAGCTAGTACCGTTATATTACATAGTATTCACATAATATGCATTTATTAAGCAACAATAATTTTATTTTGATCAACCAACATCCTTTCATTCGCAATAAAATGAGTGGTTTCTGTTTGTTTTAGACTCCGTGACCTTTGACCTTGAATAATTTAAGGTGCCCAAGGGTGCTAATTTGGCACCCCACATATTCTGATTCAGCATATCGAATAGTACTAGAATCAATCATGAAATAAAAGTTGTATCCTATTTCAAGGTAACATGGCTTGGCGACTGGACTATGACTATCTTATTATTATTTTAATTACTAATACTTAATTTTGGGTCATTTATAAGTGTTTATTAAAAAAAAATTTAGTTTGACATAAAAAAAAATTCGCTGGAATTAAATAGAACTGCCCAAAAAAGGGTCCATGTTAATAAATCACAAAAGTCTAATCAATACGTAACAAAATTTTCACAAAGCTACTAGCCATAGACTCCGAGATAACAGATTCTAAAAAAAAAAATGATTTCCGTTCTAAAAATCCGAATTCATTTTTTTGTTACAAACTATGGTATAATAAACCTTTATTTTACACTATTTGCCCGCCTGTATGTCCGTTTTTTCCGTCCATCCGTCAATACTTTAAAAAAATACTTAAAAGGCATCAAGGACTAAGGATAAGATAATGCTGTTTCTGTGACATGTTATGAAGCAACAATAATCAAAGGTGCGAAAGGTGATAAATGGTCAAGTAATATACTCACTACACAGTTTTAATTGAGATATATATTTGTCTTTTTTTCCAGAAATCTGACCATGAATGTCTGCCTGTTTCGTCTTCTCTCGTCTCGCCAGAAAATCTGACACGCCCCGGAGCAGAAGTGAACAGCGTCGACATCAGCGGTTACGACAACACAGCCAAGCATTGCGACCTGAAGTGGGGCAGCGAATACACCGTCAGTATTAAGTTCACGGCTAACAAGCCGACTGACACACTCCAGGTCTGTATTGGTATTTTGCACTTGAAGATGTAATATTTTAAGCTTTATTATAAAGCGTATATAAAAGTCTTATAAGGTAAAATAAGAAAGAAATGCTTGGAGAAAGAAAAAAAATAAAAGAATCTCTCTGGAAGTTGCCAAATAGATGTTATAGGCCTCCTAAGGCTGACAGCACATGAAATGCTTCCTGACACAATATTATCTGCATGATTCCTAATTATTGGAGCCCCGAATGCAAACTTTATATATGAAAAATATTCAACAAAGTTCTTGTGTTTACCTATCGGGAAAAAAACGCCGATAAAAAAAATCGTGGCTTTTATAAAAACTTCACTCAACAAAATAACAGTGTACACAACAAAATTACAGCAGTAATATAAAAAAGCTCAATCCTACGGGCGTCTCATATGGAATATCCAATCAATAATCCTGAATCCTGATTAGGAAACCAAATAAGAAATCATTGCGTGTGCTACAAGCTCAGCTTCAGTTTGTATTTTCTGAACCATACAAGATTATGCATGTCTGTTTCGTTTACTTTTTTTGTCACTAATTAATTAATATTGATACATGTTGTAGAAAATCGGACGATATTTGTTAAAATGTATCATGACAGAAGAGGCGATAACTGTTCTAAATTTGCTGAATACTTCTCCGAAATGTCAATTATCCCAACAAATAGCATGTTAGCTGCAGCTGGTGAACTTTTCAACTGTTTATTTTTATCCTTAATTCTTAATTGTATCTTGGGTCAGGTTTTTTCTGGTTATGAACTAGCAATTTTCACAGGGGCCTAACGAAAAGCCCTTAAACTCCTGGAAGGGCCTGGATTCAATCGGATATCCTCTTTTAGCTTCCACACTACGTTTATAACGTAAAAAGTGGAAGGTATTATAATCGTTCAGTCCGTCTGTCTGTCTGCCCGTCACCCATTTTCATAGCCCAAACTACAAATGCTACGGACAAGTATGATACGTCAAAAAAATCAGCGCATCGAAATTAGAATACATTGAAAGTTTAAGAAAAGAATTCGAATTCGAAGTACTTCAATTGTTTAAAAAAAAACTGGAAAATTTAATGCTCATTTAAAAAGCATCGGAAGCATTTTTATTAGAATTTAATCACCATTGCCATTCGCAACAATCACTCGAGAAACTTTAATTCTTTTAGACTATAAATTAAAATAAATTTATTTTTGCGACATCGATCAGTTTGAAATGACGTCAAATATATTTCACCACGAGATTCTTTGTACGTTGATATAAAATGTTTTCATTCTATTTAAAAGCGAGGAATATTACATATTTATACTTTGAAATATAAATTAAATTTTGCAAACGATAAGTAATAATTATTGAATTTTCGAAATAAAATAAATGAAACTAGCCAAATTTAGCATGTAAATGTTTAATATAGAATTAATGCTGTGTTTGGTGCCTTTTTACCTGTTAAACACAGCTGTTGTGTGGAAAGCGGGTTAAGTGACAGATTCTGTTACAAACCTACTTGTTTTTATTAATGCTGATATCAGAACGGGAGGAGATTATAATATCCTAATGGGGTACTGACCAGTGGAGAGAGAGGATTAATTGATATAAAATAAAATATGGTACAGCTATGATATAATGGCTGGTGTGTCCATTGGCAAATTTTGGTGAGCTTGAAAATTTAAGGTAACGTTGTTATATCTATCGAGTTGTATGACAGAACAGCTATGATAGAATAGCCGATCGCGATTTGTGTTACTTTGCAAAGCAGCGAAAAAACACAAGTGTGATAAATATTCCACTGCATATTTCATGCAATTCGATAGGTACAATAAATTAAATTACACACCAAACATTTAAGGTAGACCCGTACCTTGAAAAGCTAAAAATAATTTGAAATTGTCAAAAAACATTTTATTATCAGAAATGATACCTTACATATTGAAAAATATGTTGTCCAAATTTGGTAGTCGTTAGCAGTTTTGTTCATGTGTTTATCTTACAATTTCGATGACGTGAATAAGTACTTTCAATTACAACTAAAATCTTTAACCGCGTTTTTCTCGGAAACATATTTCTGAGCTTTTCACCTACTTCGAACCACTGAGGCTCGAAGGAAAATCATCCTATTGAGTTAATTTTTTTTATGTTATTCCATATGATGTAGTAAACAAACTAATGGTGAGTTTTTATGAAAAATGATTGTCTAAGTTTTAAAAAAAATACATTTTACATTGAAAATGATTTCTTTTTCTCAAAAAATTGAGTGTCCTTGACAATTAATTTTGCCAAAAAATTATTTTTGATTATTTTCGAAATGTCTCCCCATTGTTTTGTTCTACACACTTGAATAATGATGTAAAAAACAAATTAGACTTGAATCCATAAAATTAAGGGAGGTGTAGGGTTTTAAATATTTGTAAAAATCAGGTTAAAATGTCAACTTTTTTGTCCATAAACTAAAAAATAAAAATAATAATAATTTTTTTTTAACGTAGTTGTTCTAATAGTCATACTTTTCAACTATGCTGAAAATTTTAAGTGAAAATATTAAGAAATAAAAAATTAAGCCCTTCAAGGTACGGGTCTAAATTAAAACATTTCAGTTAAATTATATTAGATTAGATATTGAATAATAAAATTGTAAAAATTTAGAGCTCGCCAAATGTCGCCAATGAACAGACCGGCCATTACATCATAGCTGCACTATAAGTGCTACGGACTTGGTACACGAGTTCCCAGTACCTGTCGGACGTCATAATAAGGTTTTCGATAAAATCGCGCATGCGCAAAGGGTAGCTTTTAGTTTTTAAATTATTTAAATTACCTTATAAGGCATATAATTATCTTTAAATGTATTGATTTATTGAGGGGTAATTAAGAGTCACGCGTAGTGTTACACACCCATAGTTTTTTACCCATTTTCTTTTATACCATTTTATATATGTATATATAGTATATATATTTTGCAGGCCAAGTTGACCATTGTCTTCCTTAATTTTTTCGGCTTGTGAATGGTTAAAACCGCAATTATATCGTATAAGAATTTTTTTAATAAATATCAGTGATTAAATTGTCATAAAATAGTGTAAATTTAAAATTTTCTTATTAACCCATTAAAGACAACTTCGTGAATACAATTACCACCTTTAATTCCGATTAAAATTAATTTTTGGGTAATTTAATTTTTTATACATAGTTTGCTCAGGACTATGATCTTCCTGATGTCTTGTTTATTTAGATAAATTTAAGCAAAATGGTTACTTTCGCTTTGCAAATTTTTTGCCACTTATCATTAATGGGTTAAATAATATTATCAGAACCTCATTTAAATGCCAATCGAAATAAAAGTCTAATAAGTTCAATTAAAGAGTTTGCTTCGCTTTATAAATAACTTAACAACATAATAAGAGATTTTGTAAGAATCACGCATTATATCGTAGTTGAAATTATTTTCAGTGATAGTAATATGCATTAATAGTTACTAAGAGAAAAAAATAATCGTAATTTCTTAATATTAAAAGAGAAATTGCTTATCAGTTACCCGTCAGCCCCTCATACTCATATTCCCTAAAATATCATGGATAAAGTATGGCTTTCTAAAATTAAGTGAACAGAAAAAATTATCCATTTGGATTTAGGAATGAAGAAAGAATTTTCGCAATAATTTTAATAAATAACAATAAAGTCTTGTTTCCCCTTTCAAAATTGCCATTGTTTGGAAAATTATTCAAGGGGGGGGGGGGGGGGGCTAATGAGGTTATTATTTTATATTTTTTACATTATACAGTATCGATATATTTTTATGACTTTTAAACAGTTTTTTGTAGTACAAAATATTGAAGCACCTCATTAAAAACACATGAAAACAAAGGCGCTTTAATCAGAATTGGATGTCTTATCTTTTTTTTCTATTTTAGAAGAGTTACAAATATTTGTTAAAAAAAATCTGTGAATGTGTGTATTTGTCAAAAACGAAAATGCCGCCCCTACTCAATTGCCGCTTGATGCGTCCACCTCTCGGCATCATAGCACCACACGGCTCTGGCATGATGCAACATGTTTAATCACCGTATAAACTATTAATATATTTATAGAAAGAGTCAAAAATTTAGTGTTAGTCCAGTCGCCAAACCATGTTACCTGGAAATAGAGTACAACTTTTATTTTATGATTGATTATAGTACTATTCAATGTGCTGAACCAGAATCTGAGAGGTGCCAGAATGGCACCCTTGAGCAATTTAAAATTTTCAAGGTCAAAGGTCACGGAGTCCGAAACACAGAAACCACCCATTTTATTGAGATAAAAGGATGTTTGGTTGATCAAAAGATTTTTTTTGTCATTTAATAAATGTTTATTATGTGAATACTATGTAATATAACGGTTCTAGCTTTTATATACCCGGCATTGCGCGGGTGCACCCTGGACAACGGTGATTTGTATACTATGTTTAAACTTTTATTTTCTGTCAACCAGACCTCCTCTCTACTGGTCATTTATGATTGATTCTAGTACTATTCGATGTACTGAACCGGGATATGAGGGGTGCCAGAATGGCACCCTTGCCCAACTTAAAATATTTAAGGTCAAAGATCACGGAATCCAAAAAACAGAAACCACCCATTTTATTGAGAATGAATGGGAGTTGGTTGATCAAATAAAACATTTGTAGTTTAATAGGCGTTTATTATATAAATACTATGTAATATCACGGTATACTATACTTTAGCACACTATAACATAGCAATCTATATACACTCATGTCCATAAATTAAGGATAATTCAGAATCACACGGAAATCAAACTTTAAAATAAAAATTTCACCTGTAGAATTATCACACACATCTTGAAGAAGAAAATGCAAATTACAGGAAACCACTAGATGACGCTGGTAGTACGTCACAATGACGAGAGTGTAAGAGAGGGGTATATAAGGAATGGTGGTAAAGAAGTAAAATTGTTCATAAGCGCTTTAAAAACCTTTCAGTGCAATAACCGCATAGTTATGTCACAAAGGAAGCATTTGGATGATTCTTAACGTGGCAGAATCATCGGACGACTGGAATGTGGACGCACCCAGTTGGAAGTATCCGAGGAACTTGGAATCGCCTAGAGTGTCATCTCCAGGCTTTGGCAACGATTCCAAGTTAGTGGTTATGGGAGTAGATGTTACAGCACAGGTCGCCCCCGAGTTACAACGTCGAATGAGGACCGGTATTTGGCAGTTACTGCCAAAAGAAACAGACGGAGCACAGCATCAGACCTGTCTCGTCAGCTCTCTTCAGCTACCGGTACGAAAGTTTCAAGGCAGACCGTGTACAGACGCTTAGGGCACATTGGTCTATATGCTCGTAGGCCTGTCAGATGTGTTTCACTTACCGCAACTCACTGTCGCCGGCCATTAGCCTGGAGTAGAGAGCATGCATTGTGGACACCGCAACAGTGGTCTTGTGGGATGTTTTCCGACGAGTCCAGGTTTAGTTTGCAGTCTGATTCTCGCCGGACTTTCATATGGAGAGCGCCAGGTACCCTACCACAAAGAGAACACCATTGAACGACACCGTTACGGTGGTGCATGATTGCTCGTTTTGGGGGGGGGGGGAATTATTCTTGTTTCCAGAACTGACCTGCATGTTCAGAGTGTAACGATGACAGGCCACATCTATCGGGATGTCATTCTGGAACAACATGTACATTTGTTTCGGGCGCCATGGGTGCTGAATTTCTGTTTATGGATGACAACGCCCGTCTTCACGGTGCAAACATTGTAGATGAATGTCTTCAATCGGAGGATATCACCCGTATGGATTGTCCAGCATACTCACCGGACTTGAATCCAATAGAGCATGTGTGGATTGTGCTTGGCCGTCGAATCGCAGCCCGTCAACCCCCTCCCACCTGTCTACCGGAACTTCGGAGGGTATTGCTTGATGAGTGCGGTGTAATATTTCCCAAGATCAGATTGATAATTTGATACTCAGCATGCCTAGGCGTTATATGGCTTGTATTGCATCGTACGGGAGACATACTCCGTATTAACCATCATACTAACCGTGTTATACTGTTTTTTGTAAATAGGTTCTTTTATGAAATTTGCTCCAGGGAGTAAAAATCGCAATTTTTATTAATTATGTCAAACATATTGCATCTTCTTTGCTCTTTACCTTTTGTTTAATAAATAGACTTTACAAATAAGTCACATTTGTTTTGCTTCTGTCTCTTTCTTTGCCTGAACTTCATTATCCTTAATTTATGGACATGAGTGTATATAAAAGGCAAAGTCCTGACTCACTGATCTATTCACTGATTCACGTATCAACGCCCAGCCCAAACTACTGGAGGAACAGCTACCAAATTTTAGGAAAATTTTCTTTTTATATCGTAGACGTCATTTAAGAAGCGATTTTTCGAAATTCGAACCCAAACGGGTGTAGGAGTGCAAAACGCCGAATCCATAGGAATAGCATTATGCATTGTGTTTTATTTAATTTTTCTATTTTTAATCTTCTTCGCTTGGTCCAAGCGTCGCAAGCGTGAAATGAATGAATGAGTGAGTGAAATGAGTGAGTGAGGAAATGAGTGAGTGAGGAAATGAGTGAGTGAGTAAAATAAAATGAGTGAGTGAGTGAGGAAATGAGTGAGTGAAATGAAAGAGTAAAATGAGTGAGTGAGTAAAATGAGTGAGTGAGTGAAATGAGTGAGTGAAGTAAAATGAGTGAGTGAGTGAAATGAGTGAGTGAAATGAGTGAGTGAAATGAGTGAGTGAGTGAAATGAGTAAGTGAGTGAGTCACTCACATTTCACTCCCTCACATTTTACTCACTCACTCATTTCACTCACTCACTCATTTCATTCACTAATTTCACTCACTCACTCCCTCACTCATTCACTCATTCACTCACCACTCATTCCTCACTCACTCATTCACTACCATATCCACTCACTCATTTTCACCTCACTCACTCATTTCACTCACTCATTTCCTCACTCACTCATTACCTCCTCACTCATCCTCAGTACCTGGTAGTCAGTATATTGATGCATTTTGGTGATCTAGAATTTAACGTGGTTCTATATTTAAGATTATCGTACGCAAAACTTTACAACGAATAAAAGTTCAGCTTAGTATAGGTAGCCTATGTTATTAATCTTTATTATTTATTGATATTTTTGAATGTATCGGACGTTTTCTTTGGTTATGAACTGTCTAAAAATTTAACGTTGGGTTTCTATATTTAAGAAGTTGTATCGTAAGCAAAGACTTTACAAACAGAAATAAAAGTTCAGCTATAGTATGGTAGCCAGTATTGTTATTTAAATCTTTATTTTATTTATTGATTATCTTTTGAAATTGTATACTGGACCAGGCTTTTCTTTGTTTATGAAACTGTCGATTTAATACAGCTATGATATAAAGGCCGATTGACTTTTGGAATTGGCGCCTTTTGGCGAAGTTGAAAATTTAAGGTAGGGTAGCTATACCCACCCAGTTGTATGGGTTATGGTTAGTTTGAATTATCGTCGAACTAGAGCTACCCATGAGGGCTATTGGCCATAGTTAAGTGACGAGCCGACACCTGAGTTGGCAACCAACGCAAATTTTAAGGGCGTGATCGTACGGAGAGTTGGAACTTTGAAGGATATTTAACGTAAACTCCCTCCGCACAGGGTGTTATTCTCGGCATTTTTTGGCTGTATGCTTTTAGGTCGGCAGCTATTTAGGCGATGCCCGGACCTGAACCTGGGACCTTTCGCATGCAAGGCGAACACCGGGGCCTATGAGAAAGCCCTCTAACTCATGGAAGGGCCTGGGTACAATCGGACATGGAGAATCAGAATGGGATGCAACAATTGATATGAAATAAAAGTTTACATAAAAAATTACTGTTAGTAAGGGTCTACCCGTGCAACGCCTGGTTTATAAAGCTAGTATAACATAAAATAATTTTTAAAAAGTTCAAAATTAGTAAGTAATGTAGTTTTCTTTAACTGCAATTAAAAATAACGTAATAGTTTACATGGGTATAGACTATATGCATTTCAGATGATAGAAGATTCAGAATCAGAAATGGACATTTGGACAGACATGGACATGTCATCGTCGGAAAATTCAGCTTCACGAGTCTTTAAATTGCCACACAATTGGCCGTCTTCGCACGCGCAAAATTCTTTACAAGAGAGACCTGCATTTGCACAACTGCACCTTGTAGTCGAACAAGGCTTCTTACTAGAACAGCTGCATCTTAAACTTTTCAGCAATTCTGGTGGTGCCTTCTCTTTGTTACTTGGAAGTTGAATGGGTACCAAAGAGCGGAGCGTGTTGCCTCATTCTTTGCCCAACCAAAATCAGTTGGATTCAAAGGTGGAGGGAACGAAGATGCTGCTGCGTTCCAAGTGCAAGCTTGCAAATGGCATCGCTTTAAATGGACTTCGAATGGCTCTGTTATCGGAGGGAGGTTCTTAATTTTAGGAGGAACTTTCTTTGATAACCACACTTTGTATCGGGCGTCAGACATGTTATGAACCTGTTTCTTTAAGCCGTAGCAATGAGCAATGAAGCTTGTGCACTCTGCTATACATTGATCCATCGAAGATTCTACACAACCTAAATGTGTAACTTCAATACCAGATCTCAGGATTCGTAGAGCTTTAGACTTTCCGATTCCAAAAAATTGTGAAGTGGTATCACAGCCAGTGAGACAATGTACGGCTAACAATGAGTTTGCTTGGGTTCCTAGGTTGTGAACTGTTGCTGCTATATCTGAAAGTTTGACCTTGTCAACAGACTCCATCCACATATCGCATTTAAGATTTAGCTTTCTGTAAAAGTGTACAAGCAGAACAAAAACGTCGGTGTCATCAGATAAATTCTTGATACTGTTCGTTTCACTCCTCGACAGACAAATAGCATGCTGTACAATTATAACGTCTGCTTCTTCATGGTGAGTTTCCAAATCTGGGCGAGAAATTACAACGCCAGGAGTTTGTAATTCTATTGGGATTGTATCAGCACCAGTAATGGCCAACTTGTATGGAAGAAACTCACGATGTTGTAATAGTTGCTTCCAAATTATAATCGTTAGTTGTATTTTATTACATGATTGGGTTAATATGCTATTGCGACTTGGGAGAGTTGTGTCTGCTCTTAGTTGCATGGAAGTACCGTTAACTCCTCTTTTTGATCGCGTTGCACTCTTTGGACTATACTCAAAGTACCTATTAAATACAAGAAATGTGTCCTGTTCTGCCACATACTTTATGATCGCCGCTATGACATTTTCAATGTACGTTTGTATTGTACCAACCTTTGGCCAATAAACATGCCACAAAAGAGCACTAGCATCTATAATAATTGCACTTACAAATTTCCCCCGTGACGAGACCTGCACTCTTACTTGATTCATTAATTGTGATTTCTGGGAAGAGGGGTTCATGTCCCCAAATTCATCAAATAGTGCTGATGGGACTGGTGACAGTTCACAACCAAACAAAGTTGTCATATTGCATATTTCAGCATCACTTGTTATTAGCTGTAGGGCACGTGCGTAAATAGCCTCGGTGTTATATACACTCGTTTGTTGTACTAACATATGTTTCTTGTCATTTGACAAAGGGACAACTTCCTTTTTCAAAGGAATATAAAATCCTTTAGGAAGTGATTCCTCAAATTTTTGCCGTTGCTTTTCTCCGAGTAGAGAGGAAGTCTGGTTGACAGAAAATAAAATTTTACGTAATATACAAATCACCGTTGCCCAGAGTACACCCGTGCAACGCCGGGTATATAAAAGCTAGTACCGTTTTATTACATAGTATTTATATAATAAACGCTTATTAAACTATAAATGTTTTATTTTGTTTAACAAACTCCAATTCATTCTCAATAAAATGGGTGGTTTCTGTTTTTTGGATTCCGTGACCTTTGACCTTGAATATTTTAAGTTGCTCAAGGGTGGCATTCTGGCCCTTCTCATATTCTGGTTCAGTACATCAAATAGTATTAGAATCAATCATAAATGACCAGTAAAGAGGAGGTCTGATTGACAGAAAATAAAAGTTTACATAGTATACAAATCACCGTTGTCCAGGGTACACCCGGCGCAACGCCGGGCATATAAAAGCTAGAACGGTTATATTACATAGTATTCACATAATAAACATTTATTAAACAACAACAAAAATTATTTTGGTCAACCAACATCCTTTTATCTCAATAAAATGGGTGATTTCTGTGTTTTGGACTCCGTGACCTTTGACCTTGAATATTTTAAATTGCTCAAAGGTGCCATTCTGGCACCCCTCAGATTCTGGTTCAGCACATCGAATAGTACTAGAATCAATCATAAAATAAAAGTTGTACCCTATTTCCAGGTCCAAGCATATTTTGCCATTTGGCGACTGGACTATGTTGCATTTTTAAAATTATAAGATTTTAAAAATGCTGAATTACAGATGGCGCTACCATTTTTGCATCGGATGTTTTTCAGTTTCCAGGTTTTTTCTTGAAGTTACATACGTCATACGTTTTCTGTAGATGGCGCTAGTTTCATTTCTAGTTTTAGTTTAATTAAAAATGTATCTATATGTTTTTTAATAATAGTTCCCCTTGGTAATTAGCGATGGGCCACATCATTTAAAGTGACGTTCAAGTGACTATTGCTAGTAGGGACCTACTACATTATCTATCATCTCTCGGTTGTTGTTTTTTTATAATAATTTTGAACCACATCGACATGTCATGTCACGAATTGGGATCAACTGGTAGCTATAATATTTGATATAAATTTTGATAAGTTTTAGTATAGACACTTGGTTCAGAAATTCTTATGCAAAATAGTGTTCTAGGAACCTAACAACCTGTTTTCATTTTTTAAATGCCAGTTTACACTTTCTAGCCATTTTTGTACATTACATTATCACCTTTAGACCCCACCTTGCATCACGTACTAACTAAAAAAATCTCTCACTATATATAATACTCTTACATGACTCCCAAATTTCCTTATATTTCTAACTCAATCAATCGAGTTTGTTTACACTTTAGCCTACGGTAAAGAGCAGATGCTTTTGATTTACTGTAAGCGTTATGTAAGATTCGTTATTAGTTTGAAAAAAAACAACAACTTTAGGATATAATCAGTAAGTTTAACTTTAAACATATTAGGGACGTGTAACGTATGAAAATTTAAATTATAATTTCGATCGACTGAACTACCAAACACTATTGTTCAGTGGATCTAGGATTTTTCTGAGGGGGAGGGGGGGCGTACCGAACCTAGGGCGCTACTAGAAAAATTTCTGGGGGGGGGGGCAATTTTTTTTGGTATTTTACATTTTTACATTAAAAATATTTTTTATCAAAATAAATTTTAATATTAATCATTTTTGATTAGAATTATTTGTAATTAAATCTATTTTTGATTAAAAATATATTCCACACTTGCTATCTAACGATGAATATTTTGTAAACGTTTAGGGTTTTAGTTTGCTTACATTATCTAAGTAAAAATAAATGTACTTCAAGTTGCGCTTTTTCTCTACCATCAAATTTTATAAGAGCAAGATTGGAAAATAAGAGTATGTTATAAGCTTCTATATTTAATCAAAAAGTTGTTATTACAAAAAATTCTTGCAATTGCCTCAATGATATATAAAAATATATACATTAAAATTTTGGAAGTTGCTGACTTATACTATTTGTGAAGGTGGCATTTTAAAGACTATCAGGTGGGTTAGGTTAGTTTGAATAATCGTCGCACTAAAGCTGGGGGTCCCGCTTTAGGTTGACCACCTAACCGGGACATATGCCTAGCACCCCAGAGCCCTTGGTCACGAAAGCTGAATTGGGTACGGCATGCCTTGGCCCACTAATGCGCTGTTGTGCTGAGCAGTTTAGTTTTTTAGTTTAGTTTAATTTAATTGGTTAATTTCTAAAAAATTACTACGTGATTTTCAAGATATACAGTCATTGTTTGCCTTGTTTATATGTTAGCTACTTCGCGCACATCTTCAAAAATTAAATTAATTTTTATTTATTATTTTCACGAAATACTTCGCTAATACCTGTTTCAAACCTCTTGTTGTATACAATAATTTATTAATAACTAATTTTTGTAGAATTAAATTTGTATTTGATATAGTTTTATTATTTAAATTTGTATAAATTAAATAAATGCTAAATTTAATATTCTAGGAGCTTATCGTTTAATTTCTGTACAGCAAATAAGGTGATTTATTTTTTTAAGTAGTTTAATTTTCACAACACCGATGGTGTTCCCACCTTAGCGTTGGTGGTGTGGTTTGCGTGTGTTGTCGATCCCGAGGGCTATGCCGGCGCACAGTGGGGTATTTGACCCGAATTCTTGGCAATAAATCAAAAAAAAATTTATAGCTACAATTATAAAATTGGTGTCTTTTTATAGCTAATTAAGTGGTGCATCTATCCATATAAAGAATTATTATCTCATACAAAATCATTC
>CM033272.1:13861145-14033645 GCA_019343175.1 Oedothorax gibbosus
TAATGATAAACATAAATAATCAAATAAGAACACAAAAAATATGAAATGAGGAGGAAAATGGTGGATTGAGCACGTTTTCAAGGGGACAAGCATCAATTAGCAAAAACGTGATAATTGATGCTCGGCTGTCAGGATTATGTAATTCCTTCAAAACACGCTAATATGGAATATCAAGTAGCCGTAAGTTTAAAAAAAAAGGTGCCTAAGATACGCAGCAAACTAGATATTTTTCTACTCAATTTAAAATTTCTTAACGCACTTTCTATGCATTTAATACTTTTTAGTTTCCACACTGCGTTTATAATGTGAAAAGTGGAAGGTATTACAATTGTTCAGTCCGTCCATCCGTCCGTCTGTCTGTCAGTAGTGTCAGTCATCCCCTTTCATAGACCAAACTACAAATGCTACAAGCAAGTGTCATAGGTCAAAAAAAAATTCAAAAGTAATTTGAAGATATTGATATTTTACTTGGAAGCTTTCTTTCTTTTAAATAATAAATTAAAAGAAATTTATTTTTTCTACATAAATCTTAAAAGAGAGAAATACCACATATTTATTCTTTGAAATATAAATTAATTTAGCAAAAGATAAGAAATAATCATAGAATTTCAAAAGAAAATAAATGAAACTATCCAAATTTAGCGTGTAAATGTTTAATGTAGAATTAATACTGTGTTTCGCGCCTTTTTCTTGTTGAACATAAATGTTGTGTGGAAGCGGGATAAGTGACAGACTCTGTTACAAACCTATTTTTTTTTAAATATAAAACCAAATGCACGTGATTTTTTTTTACATTTATAACAAATCGGTAAGCATGTCTATAATCATTGTACCCATTTGACTTATAAAAGACGCAAAGAAACAAAAAAAGGACAAATTTAAAGGTTAGTTTATTTAATCATAATAACTATATACCAGTAAGAATTGTTAACCAATAGAAATCTAAATGTGCGAAACAAATTAAATGGTTTTTGCCGTGTTTTAAGAATTCATAACTTTTTTCTAAGATAACTCGAAAAGTAAACATATTTGTGCATTTTTTTGTTCAATTCGGTCGCGTAGTTTATGAGCCTATTGGGTACAAAAAAAAACCCCTTCGCTTTATATATATTAAAGATTGTTACTTAATTAAAATTGAAAATTTGTTTTTTTGTATTTTTGTTCTTAAACAAATTGTCAAATTATTATAGATAAAGTACTGCTCTATAACGAAAATTAATTTCCATAACTTAAAAAATATGAATTTAATTCTTTAATCTATAATAATAAAACAAAGAGTCTGTCTGTGTGTCTGTATGTCTGTGGATCGTAAAAGACGTACTTATACTGCCCTCAGAAATTCCAAATTTTTAAGATAGATTCCCTTTAATACCAACGTGTGCACCTGAGGCGTAGTTTTTTTCATATTTGTTCCATTTTTAGAGAAAATTTTAATTTTCTGAAAAAATACACCACTTTCGCTCAAATCCGATAATTTTTTTCTTGTTCGTGTTGCCATTCGACAAAAGAAATTAAAATGAACACAAAAATTAATTAAAATTTAAATTGCTTTTATTTTCTTGCCATTACCTTCAGAAACTAAATTAATGATTTGGAAAATAATTTAACGTGCCAATGAGCTAAATGTGTTTTTTTTTTTTTTTTTAAACCCAGAATCGACAGTAAGTTCACATTGAGGAAGATTTTTGTGATATGAGGTTGCGCATTTTGTAGTGATGTATTTTTATTTTGGAATTTTAAAGCAATATAAGTAACGGGATTTTTTTCTTTATAATGAACGGGAACAAAGGCAAAGCTCTTATTATTCTATAGTAAATTAAATGACACATATACTTGGATCGATTTGATATTCTTTTAGTCCGTGCGAAGAACGGGTATTTATTTGCTAGTAACTTATAAAATTTAAATGTTTATCTTTTAGTACGTTTCAACTACTAATTCGTGTAACAAGTCTTTGAGATTGTTTCATTGTACATTTTACACTATTTTGCATTTTCAAATGTGCAATCAAAGGAATCCGTTGCAATTCATTTGAGTACACAATAAATTATCTAAAAGGAAATGAAATTTTCTTATCGTTCTCAGACGCCTCGATTTCGGCTCATACATTTTTCGCTAAACAAATGGAAATCTTATCTTAGTTTTTTTACACCAGCACTTAAAAATACGCAAACCAAGCAAACTGATTAGGGAGCTACAGATATAGATATGAAATCTTAAAAATGGTAGCATGACTAAATCAGCATACTGTTTTACGACTACATGAGACACTCATTGAATAACATAAATTTTTCTTAAGTTGACAATTATTTTAGTCGCGCACAATTATGTTTAGTGTTTACCATGACAAATTGTTTGACTAATTTCTTATCTTAAGTTTACTTCAGGAAAAAAACACATTTTTAAATATAGTAATGATAAAAAAATGGCTCAACTTTTAGTCACTATAAATCATATTTAGTTTAAATATAAATAAAGAGTAATACAGGGTTTTATTCGGAAATAAAATCCCATTAAATTTAGTATTCATAAAACCAAGTAAAATTTTACTGGTATTATGAAGGCCGAAACGAAAGCGTCTCTTCCCCTTTTATATTCAGTAACTGTTAAATTAAGATATTTAAATATCTGGATATTGGTTTAAATAATTTTCCTCGTTTAACATTCATAATCAGAATAAACTTTCCTTAATTTAAAACCAATTTTTAGCCTACTTTCTTTTTTTTAATTCGAAGGAATTAAAAAAGAATTTTTAAAAATTAAAAACTAGGTATTGACATGCTGGAGATGTCTGTACACCATCCACATTCCTTACCTTTATACTTTTGATCCTTCTATCTGTACGTCCGGACGGACAGCTGCCCAATAATCTAACGACGGTCTTCCCATTTCAATTGGAATGTTTCTTGTGATGTCACACTCTTCTTACTGCAATGTCATTGGTTGTTTGGTTTTATTCCCTTATTACGAAAAACAAGCCAATTGGTTTCTTTTGACGTCACGCTCTCTGTACTGCAATTCCATTGGTTCTTTGGTTTTCTTTCCGTACCACGTGAAACAAGCCCATAGCATTAAAATTCAATTATATTCATTTCGAAAGATGTTTCTAAAACAACAATCGCATGAGAAACTATATTTAAAATGAATATTTGGAAGATTTTTTTTGGCATAAATAAGTTTGGAATGACGTCTAATATGAATCAAAGAAAGACTGGGATTCTTTTATTATTGATTTTTTTTACAAAGATAGACCCACACAGAATTTTTTTTGGCATAAAAGTTTTAAGTTTTAGTTATTCGTTTTTTAGTGTATAATCCTTTAAGGGCGTCAAAATACAAACTATGAACTGTAATATTTATTTTTTCTCATTTATTATTTTCAGTTTTTTGCTTATTTGTATTCATTTCGATAGATGTTTCTATTCTAAAACAACAATCTCATGAACTATATTTAAAATGAATATTTGGAAGATATTTTTTTGGCATAAATAAGTTTGGAATGACGTCTAATATGAAACAAAGAAAGACTGTGGGATTTTTTTATTATTGATTTTTTTACAAAGATAGAGCCACACAGAATATTTTTGGCAAAAAAGTTTTAATTTTAGTTATTCATTTTTTAGGGTATAATCCTTTAAGAGCGTCAAAATACAAACTATGAACTATGATATTTATTTTTGCTCATTTATTTTTTTCATTTTTTGCTTATTTGTATTCATTTCGATAGATGTTTCTATTCTAAAACAACAATCGCATGAGGAACTATATTTAAAATGAATATTTGGAAGATATTTTTTGGCATAAATAAGTTTGGAATGACGTCTAATATGAATCAACGAAAGACTGTGGGATTCTTTTATTATTGATTTTTTTACTAAGATAGAGCCACACACACAGAATTTTTTTGGCATAAAAGTTTTAATGTTTAGTTATTCGTTTTTTAGTGTAGGGGGAACCAGGACATATGACCCAACTCAAAGTGTTTTGCTTAAAACTTTTAAAAAACACTATTTATGAATGTGTAATGCATGATATTAAATAAATAGTACATATATATATAATATATATATATATTATTATATAATATATATATATATATATATATATATTATATATATATATATATATATATAATTATATATATATATATATATATAATAAATATATATATATTATATATATATATATATATATATATATATATATATATATATATATAATATATATTATAATATATATATATATATATATATAATATTATATAATGTATTTTTCTGTAGTATTAACGGCAATAGTAGTAAAATATAAATTATTTAAACTTTAGTTTTGGGTCATGTATCCCAATGCATAGGGATAGATGACCCACCCATCAGGTATACGTGACCCAACCCAAAAATTTGGTAGTAAGACTTAAAATTATCAAAATTACCTAATAACAAAACTAATATCATACTATAAAGTTTATATAGATTTTATAGTATTTTCAAACAAAATTATTACATTTTATTTTTCTCATTAATTATGCTTATACTAACGAAATAATCAAATTTAAAAGTAAATTCTGTTCGAAATACAAAACTGGGGCTTCTTTTATTTTGCAGAGAAAACACAGGTGGTTGAAGAATCGCTACTATTTGATCAATATCATTTTGGAATGTATTTTCCATTTCAGGACATTTAAAACATTTTCCGTCGATTTTTTCTGCATATTGAATTGTAAGCTCGTTAAAAAAAATTCCATTGTACCTTCCCAACAAACCTTATACTTCGTTAAGAACCCAGTCATTTACTTTTGGGACTCCCGTAATTTTTTTAAAAATTTACTTTGTCTACTTTTGTGTTGTTTACTTGGGTCACATATCCCCAATTGGCTTAGGTCAATTATCCCTATTTGCGCTTTTTTTTGTTTAACCCCAAAACAAAGTTATTTGCGAATAATTACATAAGCGCTATTATGCACGTAACTGTAGCTAATAGCATGAACTAAACAAGTAACTAATTGAAAGAATCTTTCCTTTAAACCAAAAAATGTAGACCGAAAAACCTTACGGCCTCAAAAATTTACTTTCAGTGCATGAAAACGTATTTCCTCGCATAACTTTACAGATACACAATGATTCAGCTCGTATTTTAAACCATGTGATAAGCTGGCTGAAAGGAAAAAAGTTGTCGAAGTCTTCTAGGTCGACTACCTAATCAACCCAGCTTCCTACTTTCTTCTTAAAAACGGACGCCAGTAAATTCTTTCCTCGCTCTTATACTAAGTCGTTAGTTGAACGCGCTTATAAAATAGACTGAATCTAAAATTATCTCGCGGCAAGGATATTTACAAAATATTATATCTTATTCTAATAAAAAGAACAAACTAAAACGGTTTCTTTAAACCTTCTTTCATGTTTATTACCAAAAAATTCAAACAATACGAACAGATGCCACTGCCAATACATAAACTTATTTTTTCAGACGATAAAACAATTATTGATTTTTAAAACGAATACAATTAAATATTTACAATCAGAATAAACCAAAAACTTGGTAGGCACGCGACATCCTCCCACCTTTTTATTAAAGGCATTTTAATAAAAAAAAACATTTAGTTTTAAACATGAAAACTTAACTACAAGGGACTTAGAGTTCTACTATTTTAGTTCAAAATCTTGAAACCGGGATGGTACTTTTATAGTTATCACTAACCTCGACCGTGGCTGGGACGATTCGCTTACTTGCTGGACACTATCACTTGAGTCGGGGGTCATCTCCATAGGATACAATCGTTGAAGAGTGCGAAGGAGCTCTCTATGAGCTGTTTTCAACCGAGCAACTCTAATATTGCCATCCTTTCCGGGGTACAATTCCAGAACCTTGGCGAGTGGCCATGACAACCGCTTGGTTTGGTCATTCCCTACAAGAACATTCTGACCTATTTGTAGTGATGTGGGACATCTTTTCCAAGCGCAATGTTTCAGTTGACCTAAATATTCTGCCCGAAAACGCTTCCTCAGATTTTCTTTCAGTTTCTGTCGATAGCGATAACGCTTGTTCATACTAGTGGAATCCAGATCTTCCAGGCCAGGTACCGAGCTTTCTCTTGGCCCGTTCAAAAATAGAGATGGCGTTAATGGCTGTAAATCTTCTACGTCTTCTGAGAGGTATGTCAAAGGTCTAAGATTGACGATGTTTTCTGCTTCACATAGCACAGTAGTGAGCTCGTCATGTGCCAGTCGTGCGTTCCCTAAGACTCTCCTCAAGATATTCTTTATCAAGCCGATTAAACGCTCCCACCAGCCGCCCCACCATGCGGCAGTCGGGGGAATGAAGATCCACTGTATGCGTTGAGCCGATGAAATTTCTTTAATCTTTTCCCAATCGATTCCTTGGAGAGCTTTGCTTGCTCCCACCAAGATCGTCCCGTTGTCGGAATAAACGATCTGCGGTCTGCCTCTCCTAGCAACAAATCTTCTAAAAGCCAAAAGAAGCGAATCTGTACTCAATGACAACACTAATTCGACGTGGACTGCTCGAACCACAGCACAAGTGAATAAGACGAACCATGCCTTCTCACCTGTACGCAGGTACAAAGGACCTCCCAAGTCGATTCCGATTTTTTGGAATACAGCAGCATCCTTGGACTCTGTTCTCAGGTAAAGGTGCTGGAACAACTTCAACCCTTGACGCGTCGAATCTTCTGCAATTCTTACATTCTTTTAGAGCATTTCGCACAGTTCGTCTGCATTGTAAAATCCAATATTTTTCTCTCAACCACGTCATCAGAGTTTGAACTCCAGCATGGCCCATACTCCGATGCTCGGCTAAAATAAGCAACTTCACGACAGGATGCTTGCTGGGTAGAACTATTGGACTTTTAAAGTTGTCGGTATCTTGTCTGTGTGTTAGACGAGTAGCTGTACGTATTATTCCATCTTCATCCAATGCTGGACGTAAACATTTCAGTACATCTGCTTTTATAGTGCCAAATGCTTCTTGTTGAACAAGTCTGAGTAGGACTATTTCAGCCTCTCCAATCTCCGCAACAGTAAAATCAGCAGTTTGTCGAGCTGGCGCTGGCTTTTTTGCGTTGTTCACGAAGCGTTTCATCCAAGCAAAAGTCCTAACTATTTTCCAGTAGGATGAAAATCTGCGGCAATACCATGGAGTTTCTACTTCGGTGTTGACTGTGACTACAGTATTTTTCTTCTCTTTTTCAATTTCGTCTTCATCACATCTGTGATCACATGCATTTAGTAGATGGTTGTAAACATCTGGGTCTTTTATCCACTGAGGACCCTCCCACCATTTGGTGGTCAACAATTGCTTTGCTTTACAACCTCTCGATGGCAAGTCTGCTGGATTATTCTCTCCCGGAACGTGTCTCCACATCATCGGATCGCTTAATTCTCTGATTTCTTTAATACGATTTCGTACAAAAACTGACCAGTTTTCATTCCTTAAGATCCATGCCAAAACTGTGGTCGAATCACTCCAATAGTACCGATCCATTTTTCCCAATGAAGAGCTTCAATAATAGAGTTCGCCAATCTGGCGCCAATTACCGCAGCTAGAAGCTCCATCCTAGTAATCGTGGTGCCTCTCAAGGAAGAAACTCTAGACTTGGAGGCCATTAGGGATATCTCAACTTCGTTTTCTTTTTCGATTCTCAGGTATACCACTGCTGCATACGCATCCTGACTTCCATCCACAAAAGTGTGTAATGTGCAGTTTTTCAGATTTTCTTCCGTTATCTTGATATGTCTTGGAATCTCAATATCTTTCAGGAGTTCTAGTTCTTGCAACCATGACAAATATTCCTTTTGTAAGTCACACTTTATATCTTCATCCCAGGAGATTCCTTTCTTCCAGGCTTTCTGCAACATCAACTTCGGGCAAAGCATAACTGGTGAGACAAAACCAAAAGGATCAAATACTTTATGAACTGTGGAGAGCATGCTTCGTTTCGTTACCTTTTCGGTATCTATTTCGTTTATCCAGCTCATGTCAATCTTTAGAGTATCAAATACTTTATTCCAGATTAAGCCAAGTACGCGAGTCTCAGTTTTATCTTCCTTTTCTGGCGAGTATCCAGAATGTTCCCATTGTCCTAGCTCAAATCTTCCATGAGACATAAGTGTAGTTGAATCACGGATAAATCTTTCTAACTCTTCTACATCTTTTACACTTGTGACGATGTTGTCTACGTAGAAACTTTGAGCAAGCTTTTCTTGTAAATCCTGATCATATCCGTCTACACTTCTAATATGGTAATCAATAACGGAGGCTAATAGGAACGGGCTACATTTAACTCCAAAAACAAATCTGGAGTGGCGAAAATACTTGAGTTTCTTCTCTTCTACATTTTCCCACCAGAGAAATCTCAGAAAATCCCTGTCTTCTGGGCGAATACTAATTTGGCAAAAAGCTCTTCTGATATCTGCTGTAACGCCAATTTGTTTTTCTCGAAAACGCAGAAGTAGGTCTGGTAAGTTCTCGATCAAGTTAGGCCCACACTCCAAACACTTATTTAAGGAGGGTTGATTGGACTGTCTTGCCGACGCATCAAACACAGGTCGAATGGGTGTCGTAGCACTACTTAGTTTAAGAACTGGACGATGAGGAAGATAGTGTCCGTAGTTATCGACTTCATCTTGTGGGACTTCCTCAATTATGCCTTCTTCAATCCAACTTGAAAAAACATTTTCATATCCTTGAAATAGATCTTTATCTAATATTTTGGATGTAGTGTATTCCAATCTTTTCTTTGCCAATTGCAAGTTATCTGGTAACGGAGATTTGTCATCAGCCCACGGTAAACACACTTCGTACCGTCCTTCCTTGTTGACCTGTACAGTTTCTTAAAAATGTTCCTTGATTTGGAGATCAATCTCTTGTCTGGACTTCTTTTCAATTGGATCGTTGATACCTATCAAGTCCAACCGCCATAGGCTCGATATATCAGCTTCCTTAACAAACATTGAAGTAACGGTCATTGCTAAATTTTCTTTATAAGGTTTATCTTCTGGTACTTTACCCATTAGGGTCCATCCAAGGTAAGTTTCAACTGCTACAAGACCAGACGATAGTATTTTCTTTTTTCCAGTAAGTAGCTTCCCCATAATATCGGCTCCAATAAGAATATCAACTGCTCCACTGGTGTCACTTATGTCGGATAGGAAAATATTATCACGTTCCAGCTCTGAAATCCACGATCCCTTACACACAGGTAGGATGTCTTCACAAATTATGTCCTGATCCATGACATCAAAATTGCAAGCAAATTTTTCCTTCAAATCTCTTAATCGTATTTGATAACAGTTATGGGAGATTTCTTTTGTTGCGACACCGCCAAAAAGAGAATGCACTAATTTTTCTTGACGAACTGGTACGCAATTAATTTCTTTTGCTACGCTCTTCAATATGTACGTTCTTTGAGAACCAGAGTCTAGAAGAAGACGAACAACTTTCTTCTTCTTTTCCGATATCATGACGGCCTTTATAGTTTGCAAGAATACTTTGTTGTTTCTCTCGTTCATATTAGACAAATTAAGTTCATTTTCATCCTTTGACGATATCTCATCTCTTTTCGTATTTCGCGACTCATTCTTTATTTTGTCACACATTAGCGGAACATGCTTCTTCGAACAAACTAAACATCTTATAACAGCTCGGCAGTTCTTTACCGCATGTCCAAAAGCTAAACAGGCAAAACAACATATGCTTCTCTTTTACGATTTTCTGTCTTTCTGTCAAACTCATTTTTTGAGCTGTAAAGCATTCGAAACTTAAATGCTTTCCCTCACAAAAAAATACATTTGCTTCTTTCCACGGTAGATATAGTTTCAAGTAAACCAGCAGCCGTTGGAACTTTTACGCGGGAATGCTCATTATTGTAATTTTTCTTTTTATTCGGCTTGTTATCTTGATGTTCCTTATTTAAGCCAAAACCAGCCACTGCCAAATTAATTCGTTCTTCACTTTGAACTTCTGTCTTCAAGAATTCCATTAAGTTTTGAAGACGATTTTTTTGCATCATATTTGGATGTTGACGTAGTGGTCCTATTCCAAGCTTTTAAGAACTCAGCAGGAAAACAAGACTCTACCATAGGATACAATATACAAGCATTTACTTCAGTTGTAACTTCTAGCGATTCCAAGGCTCTTAAATATGATTCAAGTTTATCGTGAAGGAAAGTCAACGATACTCTTTCTTTTGTCTGAACCGATATAATTAACTTCAATAATTCTCTAACATAAAATTCTACAAGAATATCTTCTCCTTCAAAACGAGATTGGAGGCTATCAATCGCTTTTGAGTAGTTGGCGCCGGTTGGCGGGAAAACTCTCAACTACTTCTCTTGCTCGGGATCCAACAACGGTCGCTTGAATTAAGTATTGGAATTTATCCTCTGGTGGAATTTCCTCATCTTTATGAATTTGTTCGAATTGGCTCCAAAAAGGTAACCAGTCTTTTATTTCGTCGCCAAATTGTCTAAATTCTAACCTAGGCAATGTAAATTTGCGCTTTGCGCTGGCCATATCAAATGCTAAATTGGAATTTAAAGTAGTAGACTCACATCTATTTTGTGCTTGAATTTGAGCCATTTGCAATTCATGATCCATTTTAGCCTTTTCGAAGTCCAATCTAGCCTTTTCCTTCTGAAATTCATGTTCTTTTTCCTCTTTTAATCGCTCATGTTCTGCCTGTAATCTTTCTTGACGTTCAGCTATTGCAGTAACTAAGAGCTCTTGAACGAAATCCGGACTGTTTTTATATTCTTCACTGTCGAGAATTATCTTCTTCAAACCAGCAATTGTTATGTTCGGCGGGACAGTTTCGTTGATTTCTTCCACCACATACTTCAGATCTACTTTTTTAAAACCTTTCACTAAGTTAAACATCTTCTAAAATCTTCAATTCCTTCTTCTTCCAAAAAATGTCGAAGTCTTCTAAGGTCGACTACCTAATCAACCCAGCTTCCAACTTTCTTCTTAAAAACGGACGCCAGTATAAATTCTTTCCTCGCTCTTATACTAAGTCGTTCGTTGAACGCGCTTATAAAATAGACTGAATCTAAAATTATCTCGCAGCAAGGATATTTACAAAATATTATATCTTATTCTAATAAAAAGAACAAACTAAAACGGTTTCTTTAAACCTTCTTTCATGTTTATTACCAAAAAATTCTAACAATACGAACAGATGCCACTGCCAATACATAAACTTATTTTTTCAGACGATAAAACAATTATTGATTTTTAAAACGAATACAATTAAATATTTACAATCAGAATAAACCAAAAACTTGGTAGGCACGCGACAAAAGTTATGCCACTTTCAACTCACAATACTTTTCCATTGCTGAGAAAAAGGCATTGGGTCATGTATCTATATGGGTCAAGTATCCCTAGTTCCCCCTATAATCATTTAAGGGCGTCAAAATACAAACTATGATATTTATTTTTGCGGTTTTGTTTTTCTGAAAGTATTTGAAAATCACACTGTTGAGCGATTATTTGAAGATTATAGATTGTTTGCATGTTGTTTTATTGATTGTTAGAAAATTAAAAAGTTTTGCTTCAGTCAAATTATAGTATGTGTTACAGCGACAATTTCGGAAGGTGGTAAAGTTTGCATTTTTTTTGCTTATGAAAAATTAATGATGATACATTTTTATTGATAA
Source organism: Oedothorax gibbosus (assembly GCA_019343175.1). Lineage (NCBI taxonomy): Eukaryota > Metazoa > Arthropoda > Arachnida > Araneae > Linyphiidae > Oedothorax > Oedothorax gibbosus. The sequence goes on from CM033272.1 coordinate 13,872,818, forward strand.
ATGTTTCAAATTACCGGTTGTTTAAATATTCTTATGTTAAAGAAGCTCGCGTCATTTAGGCGATGGAGACATTTTCAAATTGCGCCAAATGTCACCGGAACGAATACTTAGGGTTTGATCTTTTTCTTGCATTTTTAGAGTATACAATTTTACATAATTATTCTTCGAACTTCACATAAATTTGGCAAACTATAATGACGATTAATTGAAATTCTCCCAAAAAAGACTTTCTACTGTGGATGGAATGGAGAAAGATGAAAGTCTTGCTAAGATTATAAAAATATTTAGTAAAAAACCAATAACTGTATAGGGTTATTGCTGGAAATATAGTAGAAGGACTATTAAAGAAGCAGGATAGTTAATCAAAGTTGATTGGGAAAGTTGATATAAAATTCGATCTAATTGTTAGAATTCTTCCTAACGTTTTTGTGGATGCACTTCGCAATTTGCTAAAGTATCTTTTAGATAAATGATCTTCCAGAAATCAAAAATATTCTTACTAGCTTGCTTTATTATTATTTTTTTTTTGGGGGGGAGGGAGGGATGGGGGGGGGGGCGAGGGGGATTTGGGATTGGAAAAAAAATCGAATTTTAATTTAATTAAACAAGAGCTATTCAGAAAATAAAAAGGAAAAATATTTTTTCTATCATTAAATATATCGGGATATAAAATATAATCGGGCATGAGACTTGAATTATCGCGCTTTTCTATCGTATTTCAGCCAACTGCAGATATCTGACCAATAAACATCCTTATTTCAGACGCTATTTAATAAGCTCGTATAATTTTTAAAAAAAATTTAAAATGTTTAGTTTCCCAAGTAACTGTGGTTAAAAATAGAAATCTGCTAAAATAGTTATATCTGCTGATATCACTAACCATTCATTTTAATCTAACCACCACCTTTAAGAATATTCGACTATGAATCATATGCCACATTGGATATTTTTTGTTAATCAATAAAAACGTGGAAACTTATCGTTTTGGATTGGATGAGCAAATCTGAACTCCGGTCTGTGATGCTGTTACTCGAGATAAGATTTGCGAGGGATTTTTATAAAAAGGAGGTGCATCGTTTCATTCTTCCCGGCATAACGTTGCTAGATATAGTTCTCAATTTTTTTTGTTGATTTCCGAGAGACGTTTGATTCAAGATGGCCAACCTTTTGGGAAGTTTTAAACTCGTCTCCAGTGAGAACTTTGGAGATTTCTTGAAGGAAATCGGTAAGAAATACATTTTACATAAGCAATTATTTTAATCATTTTAATTATAAATATAAATCTGTAAAAAAAGGAGTGATAGTGAGTTAGAAATCAAGAAATACGATTAATTATTGGCTATCCATTTCCTAAATTTAGTAAAAAGTATGTAAACCTCAAATAAAGATAAATATAAGGGTTTAAAAATAACCTTTAATTAAAAAAATTAAACAACGTATTCGTAAAGTTGTGGCTAGAGGAAAAATCTATTATTAAAGACATGGTATTTAGTGTTATGTGTCTAATTATCTGAAATATATTTAGTTTTAGAATTTATATATATACTAGCATATAAATACCCGTTCTTCGCACGGACTAAAAGAATATCAAATCGATCCAAGTATATGTGTCATTTGATTTGCTATAGGATAATAAACTTTGCCTTTGTTCCCGTTCATTATAAAGAATAAAATCCCGTTACTTATATTGCTTTAAAATTCCAAAATAAAAATACATCACTATAAAATGCACATCCTCATATCACAAAAATCTTCCTCAATATGAACTTACGCGATTTTCCTGATAAATTCAAAATTAACCATAATTGTATAACAATGTTATTTAACGTCAAAACCTCCATTCTGGGTTTTTTTTTAAAAAATAAATTAGCTCATTGGCACGTTCAATTATTTTTCAAATCATTAATTTAATTTTTGAAGGTAATGGCAAGAAAATAAAAGCAATTTCAATTTTAATTAATTTTTGTGTTCATTTTAATTTCTTCTCTCGAATGGCAACACGAAAGGGAAAAAATGATCGGATTTGAGCGAAAGTGGAGTATTTTTTTCAAAAAATTCGAATTTTCTTTAATTCGAATAATGGAACAAATATATAAAAATGGAACAAATATATAAAAACTAAGCCTCAGGTGCACACATTGTTATTAAAGGGAATCTATCTTTAAAATTTTGAATTTGTTAGGGCAATATAAGTAGGTCTTTCACGATCCGCAGACAAACAGACTCTTTCTTTTATAAAGAAAGAGTCTGTGGATCGTGAAAGACCTACTTATACTGCCCTAAGAAATTCAAAATTTTCTAATTCAAAACTTCGCCAAAAGCCTCCAATGCCAACATTCAATTGGCCATATCATAGCTGTACCAAATTGACAGTTTCAGAAACATAAAGTTTTTACGCTATACGTAGAGGGAATTAACATTTCTTAGAAGTATTCATCAGACCTAGAATAGTAATCGCCTTTACTGCCATGATACATTGTAGCAATATCTTCACTTCTTACCATTTATAAACACCAATTAAATTAAATTCGGAAACAAAAAAAATCAAAAGATTTCAATTCAATAAATAAAATAATGATATTCAAATAAAAATCCTACAAATTAAACTCATGATCTATGACGTGCTTATACTTAATTTTCGTTGAACGTGCTGAAATTTCTTTTAAATTTAAAAAGCTGCTTAAATTCTAATCTTACAATGCTATTCCTATGGATAAATCGGCTCACGTTTTGCACTCCTACACCCGTTCGAATTTCGAATAACTCATTCATTAAGAACCTTCTCCTGACAATAACAAACATAACGAAAAAATAATTAGTGAAATCGGTCCAGCCGTTCAGGCGTGATGCCGTCACAACGAAAAAATGGGACTTTAATTTATATATAAGATGTAAAACAAAATATTTAAATTGCAGGACGATAATTCATGCAGCAAAGCTATTAAATTTACCATTGTTAAAAAAATTTTTTATTAGAACCTTTCTCTCTTGTTGTAGTCAAGTTTTCACTACTACGTAGCTGGGACATTTAAAATATGTGCCTAAGATGAAAGTTTCAAAAATCTTGCTTGCGCTAGCACATTTACTACAATACCTGCTCCTTCCAAATTTTATATTTGCACATAACAGATTTAGGAATAGTCGTAGGTTTAGAACAATATAAAACTTGTCTTTTTATTATTGACTGTACTGCATCAGGGTGTAAACAATTTAAATTTTAATTTAGAACGGTTATAATATTTTAAATAAATTTTACTTTTGTTAACATTTATATGTTTTTCCTATGCGTTATCTATCCTATGTCACTAAATTTATACATGTTATTTCTTGAGTTTTTGCCAGTTTCTGCCACAAACAATGTAGCAGGAATAGGTTTTTGCAATGTATAGGTTTTAACCGGTTAAGGGGTTTTCGAAAGAATTCGTTGGCATAAACTTGGCAAACCTGGTTTTCACTCCCATAGCATTAAGGAATTTGTGAAAGGAATATTGCATTATAACAAAAATATAGATTAGAAAAACAATCCATGATATTCTACAATAAGTCTTTAAATAAGTCAATTACTCATAGAAATTGGGCAGCCATAATCAGATTTGAAGCTGTTTGGTACTAGTCTAAAGTGTTCGTAACTGGTCAAGTCGCAATTTATAGATTAAATTTGAAATAGAAAACTATTTGATATATTAGAGTAATGAAATTCACAAGTAAATTTAAACTGATCTAGTAATTCTGATTCTGTAAAAAAACCTTTTTTTAAAAAAGGTACTCTACAACTATACATTGAAAGAATTAAAATCCATGGGGGGGTGGGGGACCAGTCATTTATTCTAATTGGAGTTAAGTAACTTTACTTCAAAATTGGTAAAATTGGTGTCACGTTATACCGAAAAATTATGGTCCCGTTACAGCAAATTTTATAGTGTGGTCAAAAATATGGTAAAAAGTATTTACACTCATAGATTATATTTAATAATCCGGAATATATTTGCGAAAGAAACTTATTTGGACCAATGTGCTTGTAATAACATTTGTTCCTCAACAACAAACAATCTAAATGTTTAAAAAAAAAATCCAAACAGTTACAATTTTCAAAACTATCCGTAAATTTGAACTACATCTTAAAATTAAGGGGCATCAACCATAAATTCCGTGAAGCATTTTTGACGATTTTTACGACCACCGACCCCCCCCCCCCCCCCCCCCCCTCTCACCTGAAATTTTCCAGAATTAGCATGTGTACTGTAAAGGCGTCGGATTTAGTTAAGAAAGAGCTGTCATTTACATTGCTATTTTTATAAAAGACAAGTTAAGATTAGTTTGAAAATTTGCGTAGATCGTAGTGTGTAGAATCACAGTAATGAAGTTGAACAATATACTGAAATAGAAACTACTAAGATTAATTAATTAAAGCAGTTTTTATTCTAATTCAGTCCATGAACACAGTCGCAAGTCTATTGGAACTTAAATGTCTGTGAGATTTTCAGTAAAATCACCTGCATGACACTTTTGTTCTCCATCGCGCGGTTTATTTGTGGTACCCCTTTTTCCTCGAGTCCCCAATGAGGTTTCCGGTTCTACTCTTACCTCAGTTTTATGGTTCGGATATCCCCAATTAATTTGCCATATTTTACTCAAGAAATATTTTTTGTTTGAATTTAACACGATTTTCTCGAAAGTTTACACTGGTTTTGTGTGTGTGTGAGGGAATTACGTGATATTTGACGAAACGCCTCCTCCCCCACGAGAGATTGGGTGAAATTTGGCTCAACCCCCTCCCCGCCCTTAAACATCTCACGGTAGTTATGGACGCCCCCCTAACAGATAAGTATGCAAACTAATCTAATCCAGCGAAACTGTAACAATTGTTTAAGAGTTAAAACAAGAAGATAACCCAGTTAACTTCTTGTCTTGTGTTTTACTAACTGATTATCTAGTCCATTGAAAACTTTGTTAACAATGTGTCTTCAATAAAGGGTGGACGGGAAATGTCTAGCCAGACAGGTAGCCAAGATAAGCATTAGATAACATTGCGGGCTCTCAATGTGACCTTAAGGCACTTTATAGCCTCAGAAATCTTCGACTTTGGTCTCCACGTACTCCACGTCTGGAAAAAAAAGCAGTTATTGCCTTATCTGAAAAAGCTACCCACACTTCTTGTGTTATCTGCGAAATGTAAACTGTTAGGTATATATGTAATCTGAAAATAATGACTTTTCAATACCATAAGCAACCGAATAGATAAGTTTATTTTTAGTAACCTCGAGTAGGGTGTCGTTTTAGAGCTATATAGATGATATTTTTTTAATAAAATCAATTTCATTTGCTTTTAAAATATGGTATTTTTTTTTAAAACTAAGAATGAAAAATACGTAGGAAAAAATTGAGGTTAAAAAACATATAAATCTTGAAAACAAGTAAACAATCGAAACGCTTTTTTTAAAAAGCAGCTATAAAATTTATTTTAATAATAAGATGTTACACTTCCAACAAACAATAAACCCATTATGAACAGGTTTTTTTTATAAACAATAACCTAATTGATTTTTCTACATGAATGCTATCACAATTATTTATTAAAAAAAATTGTGTACCTTTTCCCAATGATACCCCCAGTCTGGTAATTTTTGTCCTTAAAAAATATATTTTTGCAATATTTAGAAAAGTATAGGTATACTCACAATTTTTTTCGTGCATAAAATTATCTGAGTAAAATAATTGTCATATATCATGAGGTCAAATGATGCCCTTGTTATTGAAATTACCTTGTAGTTACCTTGTAGTTGTTACCTTTAAATGTTTTGATTTATTGAGTGGGAATTTTGAAAGTCGTTTCCCCCCAGTTTTTATTGAAAATATTGAAATTAAGAAAATGTCATTTCAACCACAGTTAATGGTCTCTGTAGATTTATCCCTATCGGTCAAGTAGGTTGAAATTCTGCAAATATCCAGACCATTACTTTGTAACGTTCATATACTTATACTTACGTGGCATTTTGCCGCTATCTATAACAACTCCTTTATCTCGTGTAAAATTCAAATGAATGGACTTTGGCCATCCTCGACGACAGGGCGTTGCCTGAGTGCCACCAGTCCTAAGGGTGCCACGGGAAATTGATAAGAGGATAAGAAAGATGGCTGGGTTATCATCCGGGTGTTGAGGATCCGAAGCTGCACTCTGACCCATCCTTATCTTGCACCTCCTCTTCGGTATCATCGCTCTTATTCACTGGGGAACATTTCTTTATCTTCCTATCATTTCAAAGCGGATTGCTGATTTATGGAACTTAGTGTTTTGGCGGGAAATGGGAGATTTACTTGAAAGGGCTTCGGACAGAGCTAGTCTAACGTATAGTTTAAAATATTACCATAGGGGTAAATATTCTTGGAAAATATTTCAGTATGAATACTCTTATCCTAAATTAATAGTACGCATGAAACCTTTTATTTTTTGTTATTTTCCATTAAATAAATAACTGTTGTTGTTGTTGTCGTGTCCATGATGTGTGCAAAAACTAGATGGATCCGAAGCTGTCGCAGACAGCTTTCGCTAAAATAAATAACTAATGCTTAAAATAGACTTTTTCTTGTTTTAAGAATATTTAACTACTTTGCCGGTTTCTAGTTTTACCCGAAAGTAATGTATTCAGGTGTCGTCCCGTCACTTGACTGCGGTTCTAAATTGCAATGTCCGTCGTCAATAGCCTTCATGTAGTTGTAGTGCGATGATAATTCAAACTAACCCTACCTAAAAGTAATGTGTGTCACAGATGTCTGTAACTTAATTTAAAATTTGACTCTCCGTCTCTGTTTAAAACAAATAGTAACAAATGTAAGCTCAGCCAACAACCTCTTCACTTGACCGTAGTTTCCAAAAATGAGGCCTTTTCCTAATGGTCCATGTGTAACTTAATTGCAATGTAAATTCAGTCATATTATAAAACCATATCGTTTATTTATCAGCTTTATGCAAAAAAAATTAAGTAATTTTTTTTTTCAAACGTGACAAAAAACATATTTAAAATATTTATTAAAAACTTGCAATTCAACTTGTAAAATTGAGTTTTAAAATAAATAACCTAATTAAATTGTTTCATATAAATGCATCTTTCATTCGAGCTAAAACAAGCGTTCAATCTTCCCAGTAAATTCCACTCTACTACCACAACACCGGCATCTGTGAAATATTCAAACACATGCGCTTTGAAAACACCCTGCAGTTTAGGCAAAAAAAACCGGTCGTACTGCATGCGCTTGGAAAGAAATATCCAAGATGAAGTTATCGAATGTGGACTGATTTTTAAGGCTGAGATGTGAGGTAGTGACGCACGAGGGAGTGACGATTCCGTAGAAAATGTCAAATAATATCATTTTCAAAGAATTTTAATAAGCTTTAGTGATTGTATTTTAAACTACATCTAAATGCCTACAACTTGAGACTAGTAAAAAAATACTCACACTTATCTATAATTGGTAAATGAGATTGAGGGAGTGACGATAGTAAAAGACACGCATGCTATTTTTAATATTAAAAGTACTGTAAAAAATTTATCAGTCATGGAGCAAAGCAACTGATGGTTCATTTAAAAGCCACAATCCTTTAAGAATAACATGACAATTTAAATTCAATTTCTTAGTCATCTACTAAGTTTTTAATTGAACCTGAAATCAGTATTGAAGGAGTGACTCTATAACCCAGGTACATTACATATTCATAAAATTACTAAAAACTATTGATGGTAGAAAAACATTATATACATTTTCGGAAACTACACAAACTAATTAACCATAAATAGTTCCACCAAAAAGGGTTGTTTATTTAAAACGGCCTCTTTTATTATGTTAAAAGTTGTAAAAGCATGTAGGGACAGTGTGAGGGAGTGACAAATCGGGTATTTAAACGCAATTTTCTGTAAGTAAATTATAATTATTTGTTATTTTTTAAGTGGGACAAGTTAGATTATGAACCAATTTAAACTAACCAATCTCAAACTTGCATATACATAATTTGAAAATAAAGAGCAAAGTATCCGGGACATCTATTTGTCTCTTTTACAGAGAATGACTCACCTAAATTGTAAAATCTATTAAATCTTTAAAAAAAATTAAGAATTTTTAAAAATTATATGTGTTGGCGTAAAACCTGAAAACCAGGTGACAGCTTTATACGACTGTATCCCTCAGAGGGTCAAAGCATCTTTATTTAACCCTCTTTGGGATCGAATATCTAAATTTATGAATTTTTAAAAATTATGTGTGTTGGTGGAAACCTGACATTTGACAGGTTTATACATCTGTATCCCTCAGAGGGTTGAAACATGATTATTTGAAGTTACAATTTTTCCGGTTTAAAGACCCGTGGTCATTTCTCCTTACCATCCGTAACCACTATGTTCTCCAGAGCATATTACAGATGCAATTTTTTTTCAATAATCATCAGTATTAAATTTCACAGAAAATTTTATTTACTTAAAAAGTTTGATTCGGTTTTTTTTTCGGAAAACGCAACTATTTCATAAAATTTGTGCGGAAAAATCAATAAAAGCATCAACATTGCTATTTTCTTTCTCCTTTGAGGAAATTTTCTTATTGCACTAGTCCTAAAAAGTCCTTTCTTTTTCTTTCGCATAGGCGTGGGTCTGGTGACGAGAAAGATGGCCGAGACCTCCAAGCCCACCGTGGAGATCAAGCAGGAGGGTGCCGAGTACGTCATCAAGACCCTCGCCTTCAAGAACTCGGAGATCCGATTCAAGCTGGGAGAGGAGTTCGAGGAAAATAGGCTCGACGGAGCCACCGTCAAGGTAATGGGAACGTTTCAGATGATGTAACGCTCTTGTTTTCATTTTTATGCGTACTGGATTTCATTAGTTGCTTCGGTTTTAAAAAAATTAAATAAGTAAAATATTTTTAGAAAACTCATTTTTGAATACATAAGTAACACAGTAACATAGTAAACATAAGTAATTCCAGGCAACAAATGACAACAAACCGTTGGAGCTGTTGCCATCCACGACGTGAAACAGACCCATTCATAGGACTGGTCACAGGGCCCGATTAAGACTTGAGTACAAGCAGGCCCTGATCATCGCCTATTCCTACAAGGCTAGGGCCTTGGGGCCCATTATTTTAGGGGCCCGAAATCGGCTCAAAACCTATAAATTTTGCTTTATACCTAACAGTTTCGTATCATTTTACGCCCAAAGTAATTAAAAGAATTAGTATTTTTTCTTTTCTAAAAAATTAAGCACTATGAGAGTTTGATATTATTAAATTTGATTATTGACCTTACTTTAAAAGGTATCTTTTGTTAAAATATCAGTATATCAGTCTGAAAAAGGGCCCCAAAAGTAACTGGTCCTTGGGGGCCCAACCTGTCATGGTCAGGCCCTGAGTGCAAGGGTAAAATGCTTTTGATTTGGACCCCCCCCCCCCCCCCTTGCAGCGTCCCAGGCAATTACATGGGCAATTAATGGACCAACAAACATGTAATGGCAACCAACTTTTTCTCAAATTAAGACATTTAACATGCATTAACTAAGGCAATTGAAGTGAATTGTTGTCCTCGTAATAAATTGGTACATCCATTGTTATATCGTTATTTCAATTTGGTAAAGAAATAAGCAAAAGTATGGTTTTTTAAGTTTGATTCGGGGGCCCTTTTAAATTTTGAAGAGGAAGCCCGGGCTTTCCTGGCCTATTCGGTGATCAGGCCCTGACTCATCACATAGATCTAACAGTCTGTCATAAATGGCAAATTACGAAAATAAGAAAAACACTGAACCCCTTTGTGTAGAACGATGAGCCTCGAGGCCAAAGAAACATATATTCTGTATTATAATAACTCCTCTTTCAGGAAACTATGTGTTTGAGCTCAAAGGAATATCCCTAAACTCAATTAACTTAAATAAATTTTTTATATTTAACTGAAACTTTTTTTTACGTGATGTAAATCATTCCTGCTTTAAATCCTGAATTTCAGTGATTGGTGGTTTGACAGGCTAATCTCCTTCCTCTACATTAGGATCAACCAATCGAGACTATTTTCATTCCTGTAGAACTGTTGCCATTCAAGCAGTGAAACATGCCCGTTAAAGTGCGAATGAAATCTTAGTTTAAACAAAATATAGTGTCACACAATTTAAGTTAAATAATTTAATTAAGTTAAATTAACTCATTTAAGTTCAATTAACTAATTTAAGTTTCAAATTTTAAAAAGGAATATTTTCCAAAACAATTTGTTTTTAAAATTTATATTTCTTGAAATGCAGACTGTCGTCACCTTGGAAGGAGGCAAGCTGGTGCAGAAGCAGTTCGGAGACAAGGAAGTCACCATCACCAGGGAGGTCGACGGAGACACCCTTAAAGTGGTAAGATAAAATTATCCTTAAAGGAGAATGATCGCAAACCAAAGTGCCTCTGTGTCGATAAAATGAAAAAAAGCATGATTTTCTAAGCCATTTCCCCAACTACATTAAATATTTTTACAAACAGGTTATCTTTCCTTTGACCAGGGTTGCAAATTTTTTTCATTGTGTACAAAATATATCTTTGGCACCGGCCTCCCCCATCCACCTCCTTGCTTGTATAAGACAGACTTGGTGAAGAATTCTGTCCAAGTTATGAAATTTTTGAGGGTGTGCGATCTTCTGGACTTGATTTAGTCGATCTAGATCATGGAGAATTAGTAACAACAAAAAAATAACGGGTTTTTATATGATAAATGTAGCTGACTTACAGGGTTCTATAATCCTACCTTTTGAAATTGGTTCGAATTTTTATTTAATAAATAATTTTACAACAAAATATTCCAACCAATTTCAAAAAGTGGGATTATAGTACCCTGTAAACCAGCTAGATTTATCTTATAATTGCAAAAAAAATTGTAAAATATTCAATACAACCGGAGAAATGTTGCTTAGAAAACATTTTTTTTTCTCCATTGAATTAACACAGAGGAACTTTGGTTTGGAGATCCCTAGTCATTTCCCCTTAACATCCACAACCACATTGTTCTCCGGAAAATATTACAGATGCGACAATTTTTTTCAATAATCATCAGTATTATATTTCATAGAAAATGTAATTTACTTAAAAAGTTTGATTCGTTTTTTTTCGGAGAACGTAATTATTTCACAAAGATTTTGTGGGAAAATCAATAAAAGGATCAACATTACTGTTTTCTTTCTCCTTTGAGGAAATTTTCTCATTGATTCTCATTGCACTAGTCCTAAAAATTAGAAATTTGTTACTTTCGCAAAGTATAGTCCCCTTTTTTTCGTTTATACTAACTAATTTAATTTAGTCATCTCCTTTTGTAGTTGCAGATTGTTTTTTTATGCATATTTTTCTTGGGAAAAAAACTTTTCAGTAGGAACATTTCTTAAAAGGGCTGAAAATTTATTCAAATTCTGTTTTCTCAGTTTCCTTAGCACTGTATATGATTTTATTAACAAATGGACAATTCGAAAAAGGCTGAGAGTGGTTTCTTATAGAAGATGTTGTTTGACGTAGCTGTGACATCACCATCGGCGTGACTGTTCTAATTTGGACGGATGGTTTGTTTTTAGGGTACAAGACAACGTTTTACGTAGATTTGACGTCACTGTAGGCGTGGCCGTTCCAGTTGTCCATTGGTGTTTCATTAAATTTTAGAATTAATATTATTTTCTATTCTAAATTTACTATTTCCATAAACATTAACAAAGATAACTGAGGTTTTATTAACTTCATATTTTATAATTATATAATTTCTTGCTGATAAATATTTTCTCCTAAGAGTATTTTTATGAATGGTTGTAAAGTTAATTCGATTAACTTTTTCCCCCCACAGACATGCCAATCTGGAACCGTCGTGTCCACGCGGGTTTACCAGAGAGAATAGACATCGACCATTCTTCAGTAAATCATCTCATTCAAGTCCATCACCAATACCGATATAGACCACAATTCCAAGATCCAATTAACTGATCCCATGTAGTTATAGTACAATAATAACTTTTCAATTGTACAGCAGTGTATTGAAATACATATTGATGTTTCGTGTTTAATCGCACACAAATATATAATAAAATAAAAAGTTATCGCAGAAATTAGTATTGTTTCTTGTATTTTATAAATAAACATGGACATAATTTCATTTTATATGTTTTTCGTATTAAGAAAAACGAGCAAATCACAAAATTATAAAATCTTTTTTTCTTTAAATAACTTGTCAAAGAGAATTCTAATAACACACACATATAGGTTTGGGAATCTTGCACCAAAGAGAACCAAAATTTGTATCCTGCTCTTATTAGAATTTAATATTCATTAATTTGTGTTATGTTTTTCTGCAACAATCTCTCGTATTTCTGCTTCAAATATTAAATTTTCCTGCTACAATTTTGCTAGTTTCTGCGCCAAAAGTTAAATTTTGCTTCTACAAAAATTGCTCCAAATTGGCTCCAGCGAAATTTCCATCTCTGGCTGTACACTTTAACACTTGTACTTTTTCCCATTGAAAAAAAAGAAACTTAAATTTATAAAGTAAAATTCCTAAAATAGCTCATCAATGACGCGTACACAAGCCTATAATAATTTATTTAATGTTTTTTTATATTAGAAATTCTAAATTTTAATCTTAAGGGCTTTGTTTTATTACAAAAAAAAATTGCAACTTGACATTCTTTTTTACTGTTGGATCACTTGATACTTTAAAAACATATAACTGGCAAAGTTTTAAAGCTATATTCATGTTAAAAATATTTTTATTTTTAAATGAACTATTCAAATAAGCAATATAAATCTCGAATTAAAAAAATAATTAATGGTTAAAGAACAATCATTTCAATATTGTGGCAGGAATCCCGAAGGGAAGATATCGTCATTCCACTGCATAATATCGATGATATCTGGGTAGGCACCTTCACATTGATTGGCCTTTTCACCAATTGTCGACATCCCAAGTCCAATGGGCGGTATACAAGAATCCATATTTAAGTAAGATGAAGTATAACTTTGAGGTTGGAAGTAATATTCACTTGGAGAATGCTTCAAAACTTCAAATAACTCTTGAAAAGGACCCAGGCCAGATAAAGGATTGTAGAAGCCGGAGCACGACCAAGAACAAGTGGACCTGTTTCAATAAAACACAGTAAACTAGTATTAAAAAAGTAGGTTTGTAACAGAATCTGTCACTTAACCCGCTTCCACACATTTGTGTTTAACAGGAATAAACGCGCCAAACACAACATTAATTCTATATTAAACATTTACACGCCAAATTTGGCTAGTTTCATTTATTTTATTTCGAAAATTCAATAATTATTACTTATCGTTTGCAAAAATTAATTTATATTTTAAAGAATAAATATGTAATATTCCTCGCTTTTAAATAGAATGAAAAAATTTCATATCAACATACAAAGAATCCGTAGTGAAATATAGTTGACGTCATTTCAAACTGAACGATTTCGCAAAAATAAATTTATTTAAATTTATTGTCTAAAAGAATTAAAGTTTCTCGAGCGGTTGTTGCGAATGGCAAAGGTGATTTAATTCTAATAAAAACAGGGCCTTTAGCTATTTGTAATTCAAAGTTTTAAACGCCAAAATTAACTATTTTCATTAATCTTCTTTCTCGGATTTAATAATTAGACTTTATCGTTTGCTAAATTTGTTTGAAGTTCGAAGAATAATGATGTAATCTTTTTTAATAAATATCTTTGTGTCGCCTTAATTTCCCATTTACATTTCTTTCGAAAATTCAATAATTTATAGTTTGTTAAATTAATTTACAGTTTAAAAATATATAATTAGTACAATTGATGCTTTAAAAATAAAAGCGAAACTTCAGACAGACGGACTGAACGATTATAAAACCTTCCACTTCTTACGTTATAAACGTAGTGTGGAAGCTTAAACAAGTATCTTACGATTATATACGATAATTTCTTAATTTATTTCCAGTACGTAAGGGGAACTATAGGGACACAACCCAATTTGTAGTTTTTTGCTTGCAATTTTTATAAAACACTATTTATGGATGTGTAAATACAGTTACAGTCAATTTATACTCTTCATAAAGTATTACACAATTTCTATATTAGTATTTTTCGGAAGTATGTATTTCATTTTTGTCAGACAAAATTATTACTTATATTTTTAACCCATTCATTATTCTTTTTTTTTTTACATATGACTTTATTTGGAATTTAATCCATACATTGTTCAGTTCTCATCACTTTGAGATAAAATAAACAACAGATGATGACGGACAACCATAGAACGAAAACAGTAGAACAGAAATGGAAAAAAAAGTCGCAAACAAGTCTAAAGGAACAAGGATGGAAGAGAAGATGGGCATATCTTATCTGTCCATGTCTCTTGCCTTCCAGTACAGTGCGAGGAAGTCTCTCTGTTCCTGTGAAGCTCTACTATAAGTCTATGAGCACTTAAATTTAATATAATGGAATTTCGACAAATCAAATGATCAGTTTGTATACGAAATATTTCATTTTTAAAAATTATGTACTTGTTCAGTTATTTGCTTATTCAAATTGTCGAACAGAATAGCGTAAGTAAATATCGTTCATATAGTGCTAACGATAAAACCTCTTGTGATGGGAACAATCTTCCAAACGGTCATAAAGACTCTCTTCTGTGCACTGGCAAAATATCTTTGTTGCGTGATCTTCGATGTTTGGTCGCTTTCACGCAGCATCTGACTTCGGACGCCAACTTCTGCCGAAGCTTCCGACACAAATGTGGCGGACGCAGCCATCGCAGCAAAACCCACAATCGAGTTCAGAAACAATAAAACAATTGCTAAGCACTGGTAAAAAGTCAGAAACGAAGCTCGATTCAAGAATATATGCTGAAGTACATCGTTGCAGAACTGAAAACGGTGTTGCAAAACACCATGAATGATGGTTCTACTTCAAGGGAACCGACAGTGTTCTTGATGGAAGTGTACTCATGGAGTAGATGGTCGAAGTCAGCACGAGGGTTTGCCATTAAACACTTCGAAAAATCCTTTATGACACTTGTCATATTGTGGCACACAAGTACGTAAAATATTGCATATGTGTTCACGGGCAAATCTATAATTTGTATACTGAAAATGGCATATACCACGCTAGCGACGGATATTATTGCGGGTTAAATTGACAGACCGAAAAGCAATGTTTGCGTAACAACATTTTGCATTTCAATAATGGTCATTGCTAAGATTGGTATATGTAGGAAAGTACAGAGGGCAGCCCATACAGTATATCCATTTATTTTTTTCTATAATCTACTTTGCCCATGAACCTAACGATATTTTTCATTATTTGCTGAGATTTACACAACTTGCAACGTAGTAAAAGTGTAGTGAAGTTCATTATTGTAGATACAACAATTAAAGGGTCCTTGGGAAAATTAATAACAAATGATAACTTATCACCGCGTGAATAATCAACATGAATGCATTAAAAGATGAAACAGCATACTTAAGATACCTGTTTTTGACGGACTTGGTAGACCAGGGGACTATTCCACTGATTGTAAAGAGAACAAATATTATTCCAGGGGTGGACTGGCTAAGTTTGGCCCACTCGGTGCAGTCATGACTTTTTGGCCCACCATACCATACCATAATGTATGTATGTATGTGTGTGTGTATGTGTGTGTATGTATGTATGTGTGTGTATGTATGTATGTATGTATGTATGTATGTATGCATGTGTGTATGTATGCATGTATGTATTCGAAAAGGTGTTTTCACACGATTGTTAAATTTCATTCCATAAGTTAAGTCATAGTTAAGTCATCCATTTAAGTCATAGTTATTTTCACAACAAAAAACATCTCAAAAAATCATCAAGCTTATTACTTAACTTTATAGTGTATTTATTATATTTATTCAAGTGAACGGCAAACCGAAATAAAACTATAGGTTGTTAATTTTTTTAAAGTTTAATTAGTTTCCAAATGTAAGACGTCAGAATAGAGCTTCTAAATTTTAAAACTAAGTAAGTAAGATTAAAGGTAAAAGAAACAAGCACAAGCAGCCGATACAACCAAATGTATATGAAAAGGGATTGGCAGTACAGCGGCCGGCATGTTCACAATACCTACTCAGTTCGTCCATTGCGACGAAATAAAGCACTCTGATTGGAAGGTTCTCAAGTAAAAGAAAATAAGGTTGCCTACTCTACTCTAACTCACGATATTCTGTTTCTCCTACGCGAAATTAGTCTTTTGTTTTGGATGCTACCTACTAACAAAATGAAAAACAAAATTCACTATTCATTAAGCAAATAAAAAAATTTATACCTTCTTACTGTAAAAATGTATGTAGAGTTTGCCCAACTTTACAGTTAAAAGGGTATTTTGCAGCAAATTGTTATTGTTACTAACACAAATGAAGTATCATTAAAAAAAATGCAGTTATTGATCTGTGATTATTTCGATTATTCTTTTGAGTTCTTTCGAGTTCTTTTGATGGTTCATTATATATTTATGAAGAAAGATGTGTGCATAGAGAATTCTAACTTTGCACAAAAAATGTGCAAAGTTTCGCTTTTATTTTTAAAGCAGCAATTTTATACTAATTGTATATTTTTCCAACTAAAAATTAACTTAACAAACTATAAATAACTAGGTGCCACGCCCCCTGCTCGCTATCGCTCGCCAACCCCCGGGAACTGCTTGTGCAGTTCCCTTTGGATCGCTTTGCGATCCAGGCTCGCTTCGCTCGATCACCGTTCATTGAAATATTTTAGTCTAGCCTTTGGTATCCTTTTAAAATAAAATAATAACAAATTAATGTTTATAAAGTTATACGCCTGTGTTTTTTATTAACAATAGTGTTTGGTAGTTCAGTCAATCAAAATTATAAGGTAAACCTAAAGAAGCATGGGTTAACCTAAAGAATCGTGCCCGGCAAATTTACGTCAAATCTGGTAGCCCCGAAAATTGGTGTTATGGCAACCTTTGGCCGAAATTAGCAATTGCATTGCCAATTTCTAAATGTTAATCCATTTAAATCTTAAATGTGTATAATTTGTTTTGAAGTTTTTTACACCAATCTTCTATCAATTATATGCTTAACGATTTTAAATAACTATTTACTTTTTTTAAATAAATTCTTCGTCATTTTAACGTTCCACGTTTTCCATAAATCTGGTCTGCAATGTAATGAATTTTTCCTGTTACGTAAAAGTTTATTTTCTTTTAAATTTTTCAAAAATTAAAAAGAAAATATTCATTTCATTTTCATTTTTGAAATTTCATTCGAGATGGCAACCATCTCGGCAATTGCCGGAGTTTGTTGTCATTTCAACTTGGCGAGAGTTTCTAATGGTCGCCAAATCCGGGCACGATTCTTTTGGTTAACCGAAGCATATCCGGCAATTTTTTGCCAAATCTGGTAACCCCGAAAAATCAATTTTATGGCAACCCTTGGCGACAAATTTTAGACGCAATCGCCAACTATCGCATTTTGGGCGAAGTTGTGAAAAATATGACAACGCTTCGCCGCTACTTGTAAAATTTCAATCCTTTGCAATCTACTAATTTCGTAGTGTTTATAGTAAAAAAAAGTATTTTCTATTTTACTGCCATATCGAACAACGTTTTGCACATAATATTTATGGTTATTTTTCATTTTTGGACTTTTTACAGCTATTCCTGAAATTGCCAATTCTTCGTAATCCACTAATTTCGTAGTGCTTTAAAAAAATGTATTCAATGTTTTTCTGCTGTATCGAACTATGTTTTGGGCATAATATTTAAAGTTATTTTTTCCTTTTTCGCCTTTTTAAAACCATTCCTGAAAGTATACTTTTTTGTTGTTTTCAGTCGGCCATTTTGAAAATGGGTAATATTTTTGGTCACTTCAGTCGACCGTTTTGAAGGAAAGTCGCCAAATCCAGACAGGGTCCTATAGATTAATCAATTATAATTTAAATTTTTATACATTAAACACCCCTAATATTATGCATGTTTAAAGTTAAACTTACTGATTATATCATAAAGTTGTTCTTTTGGCCTTATTGCAGTCATTCCCGAAACTGTCAATCCTTGTGTTATTTCGTTGTGCTTTTCTCAAAAAAATATACATTCAATGTTTTTCTGCCGTATCGAACTATGGTTTTGTGCATAATATTTATAGTTATTTTTCCCTTTTTCAAGCCATTCCTGAAGAAACACTTTTTTGTTGAAATTAGTAGTATTTTGGTTCATTTCGATTGCTGCCATTCCAGAGTTAGAAATATAAGGAAATTTGGGTTCCGTATAAGAGTATTATATATATAGATAACTGAATTTTCGAAAGAAGTGTAAATGGGAAATTTTGGCGACTCAATTATATTTATTAAAAAAATTACATCATTGTTCTTCGAACTTCAAACAAATTTAGCAAACGATAAAGTCTAATTATTAATTTTGAGAAAGAAGAACGAACGGTGAAAATAGTTAATTTTGGCGTTTGAAAAGTTTGAATTACAACTAGCTAAAGGCCCTGTTTGGCGAATTTCTTTCGAGTTTCTTTAGTTTGTTTGCTGTTGAGCACAAATGTTGTGTGGAAACGGTTTAAGTGGCAGATTCTGTAACAAACCTTCTTGTTTTCTAATATTTTAAAAAGAATTTTTTCTACCGATTTAAGAGATTATGTTGTCAAATATACATTAAAATGTACTAATTTATCTATGGTCAATTTGGTAATTGAGAATGTGTTTACATTTCATGATTATTTCGCAAATTCTTAAGTAAGCTTAATTAAAAGCACATATGGTTAAGCTTAACTAAGTTTAACTATAAACTAAAATTATATGACGACCCTCCCATAAAAACTGTGAAACCTTCCACAGACATCAAGTGCATGCGAAATCATTAATGTTGCGGAATTAAAATAATTCTGAAAAAAAATTACTGATTCTATGAACCCAGCGTTGAGAATAGGGTACATTCACGTTTTTGCGTAGTCGAGGAATTACAAGATCTAGTGTCACCTTAAGCCAAAGCTTGCCTTGGGTATAAAAATAAAGAAAACACCAAATACTGCTATAGTTGCAAAGTGGTCTTTGTAATGTTGTACACTCCAGTATATAGGTTAAATCCACTAAACAATTTAACTCAGCAAAATCGTTTCTTTACTGCTTTTTTTTGTGGTGAAATTAATAAGAAGTTTAAGAAGTTAATAGTTTTTGCCCTATCCCCCGCTTGCGTTACCTCATCTCTTTCTGTTTTATTACATTCTCATTCCAAAAGGGTTTGTATTTAAGCATTCGGCCCCTTGGAATGTTTTGTTTTGCACTTGTGAATTATTCTTATATTAACGAATTATTCAATTTTAAACGTAAAGTCTTCTTTGAATAAAAATAAATGGGGATTGAAAGCTGGGCATGGTTGAAGAATCGCTTCTATTTTATCAATATCAACTTAGGATATATTATCCATTTCAGGCCTTTTAAAACATTTTCCATCTATTCTTTTTTCAAACTGAATTGTAAGCTCGTCAGAACTTTTTTTCTTGTACATTCCCAACAAATCTTCTTATATTCCATTTTCTCAAAATATTTGGTAAGAACCCAGTCATTTACTTTTATGACTCCCATGATTTTTTGAAAATTTTTCTTGGTCTGCTTCTGACTACTTTTTGAATTATTTACTTGGGTCACATATCCCTAATTGGCTTCGGTCAAGTATCCCTAGTTGCAATTTTTTTGCTTAACCCCAAAACAAAGTATTTTGCAAATAAATACATTAAACTATTATGCACGTAATTATAGCTAAAAGCATGAACAAACAAGTAACTAATTGAAAAAAATATTTTCTTTAAACCAAAAAATGTAGACCGAAAAATCTTATGACACCAAAAATTTACTTTTAGTGCAGGAAAACGTATTTCTTCGTATAGCTAAACACGTACGCAATGATTCAGTTGGGTTATTTCACCATGTGGTCAGCTGACTGGAAGGAAAGAAGGGATGCCACTTTCAACTTACAAAATTCTTTCGATGCTAAGAAAAATGGTATTGAGTCATGTATCCATATGGGTCAAATGCCCCTAGTTTCCCATATGCCTTGATTTTTTTGCATAGTCTAACAGACGCCCCAAGTACACGGCAAGAAATTAGATAGGGGAGACCGGTGCCAGTTTTCCATGGTTTTTTTTCTTTTTGATTGAATAATTTTTACTGTTAGTTATTTTCAAATATCAGAAAATCATCGTCTTCCTTATAATTTTATCTACAAACTAGCATTTCTACCTTCCGAAAACGTAAAAATAGTTTTGGGCAAAAAGTGGTTAACTGCGAGCATGTTTATCTGCTAGAAAACGTGCACCCTATACATACAGGGTACATCTTCCCAGCCTGGTAAAAATGTACGGGACAAATTTTCCAACTAGTAATCTCAAAAAGATTTAACACACGGGGTAAAAAAAACTTCTCTGTTAATTTTATGTACTTTGTAAACTAAAGTAACCAAGAAGAATACCTAGAAATAAAATATTGCAAAAAATGCCGGTTTATTATACCAAAATTTTAATCTATATATGCGTGCTATCTATAGTGACTAGAAGGGTAGTGTGTCGCGCCAGCTATTCTAGCATTAGACTTCGAGTTTTAAGAAAAGTGCTCCGCGAGATGGCGCTGATGCAAGCAGCGATGCTTTGTTTTGAAATTCTCGTCTCTTTAATCAACTGTTGATCATATACTTTCTGATGTGCCTTTTTCATTTTAAAAATGTATAACCAACTTGAAAACGTAAAAATAAGAGCAGACATTGACACAGGCCTGGCAGCGGTCCTGTAATTTCTTTATCATGCAAAGAAGTTAGTTGTAATAATATGGAGTTCTTCTTGGTTAACAGGGTAGTGCCAAGGTCCAAGGTCTGTAAAAATTCAGATTAGGCATGTTTTTTTCTGTTAGATTCTTTGATTTATACTTAAACTAAAATTACATAAGCAGTGTCAGTTGATAACATCAATTATTTTTCGACAAATCGGTACTATATACATGAATGTGGTTTTTTTTATAATACACATTTGAATAAAATGTTTGAACATGTAAAAGTTTTATTCGGGCATGTATTTTCTATACTAACAGGGCATGTAAAAATTTTGACATTTTTCTAGCCCTGCGTTGGGTAGATAATTAACTTAATTGGGTTGTATTCAGCGACGCGAGTAGTAAAAGAAACGACAGTTCAACATCAGGGGTGGGTCGCGGGTCAGACCAACCACTGATAACGCCTATGACGTAGTTGGACTATGGCGTACGCTCGTGGTGCCATCTATCGGTAGGAAATGGAAGTAAAAATAATGTTTATGACGTACGCTCGTGGCGCCATCTACCGGTGAAGAAATAAATTATTTTAATGTAAAATAGAGTGAAAATAAATAAATTTTAGCGCGAAAAATATTCAAAGTGAGTTTTTGACGATTCGAACCCCCGATCTCCAAAAGCGAACGTGGCTCAGCGACTTGCTGCGTGTTAGTGAACTGAGCCACGTCCGCTCGACAATATGTGAAGAATTAACGTTTATTTGCGGTTTCTATATGTGCTCATGACGCCATCTAGTTTAAAATATTTCATTTAATCCTGTCTAAATGGTGACATAAACTCGAAATACTTTTGTGGGATCTTTACTTAATAATTAAGAGAATCAGTAATATCTGATTAACATAAAAAGTGAGTTTTTGATGATTTGAACCCCCGATCTCTTACAAAAATATTTTAATATACTTTTCGGTTGTTTGAATTTCTTAGAAAATGTAAAAAACGCTTGAATTCGCTCTTCAAAGATTCAATTATTTTTCTTCTCATAAATTTAGAGAATGATAAAGAATCATCATGCTGGTTATTTAGTTAATATTTTATAATTATAAAATTAATTTTTTTAAGAATCTATTTTTCTTTACATTTGTTACTTTTCAATATTTAAGTTTTTAATTACCAAAGAAAATATTTTTGATAATTAAAATGATACATATCAAAAAATTTTAAAATCTGACTAGGTTTTGAATAAAATTATTACTTTATTTTAAATTATAACAAGAATGAATTTATTTCTATGAATAAAACTTTTTATAAGCGATGTAAAAAAATAATAATTGAATATCTATTAAACTTGTGCTACAATTTGGAATACTTCAATAAAAGTTATTAATAGATTCACCTTTGTTAGTTAATACAATTACTCGGAATAAAGTAAAAAATAAATAAATTATTAAACATTTTGGAATAAGCAAAAAAAATATTTCTGAAAATGGGGCAAGCATGGGCAAGATGTTTTTGGTGAAATTGTTTCTAGACATAATGACTTATAATATCCAGGTCGAAAATCAACTCGACCTTGCCCGACACATTTTCATAAAGCTGTTTAAATTTTAATTTTCACATTAAAACGGTTTAAAAATTATGAATTTCATTTTTTAAATATCTATTTTTTCTACAAAATAAAGGATATTCCAAATGGTTTAAATTTCAAAATAAAGATATGACATTCCTTTACAATGTGGGCAAGAAAGATTTTAAATTTGTGCACTTATAAAGTCACAAAAAAATTAAATACCACATCAAACAAAAAAGCGAATATTCATGAAAAAATTGAGCCGCGCAACCTAAAAAACTGCCTTTGACTGAATTTTTGAAGAATATAAATATCATTTGAGTTTCGGAAATTCATGAATATGAATGCACTAGTTAATAATCTAATAAAAATCACTAATTTCATAATTGTAGCTTAAATTTTTTTTTGACATTTTTTGGCCAGGATTTGGACCCAAATACTCCACTGTGAAGCGGCGAAATATAATTTCTCTTTTATCGTCCCACCACCCCAAACAGTGGGGGTGTAGCTGTAGAAACCCTCTAAAAGCTGAGAAAAACAAAAAAAGGACGTTTTTTTTTAGTTTCCAGCTAGTATCATATGTCACCACTGCTGACAAATTTATGGCCTCAGGGAACTTGTCGTGGGGTGCATAGTTGACCTTCGTAGGAAGGTTAATTACCTCAGAACGGATTTACTTAGTGCACTTTTAAAAGATTTGCTTTTTTGTAAAAAATAAAGAATGTAAAGGAACAGACTACTTGTGGTATGTTTAACCTCAATTAATTTTATTGGATTTTTTGGAAGTATTTTAATATATATATTTTAATTTTAAAAGAATGATTTCCTCGATTATTGATATTTTTTTGTGTTAAAATTAAATAGCAGCACATTTGTTGTTTGTGCTCGTCTCGGCACGTAAAAAATGCTACGCAGTTTGAAATCTCTTAAAATGTTGTTTTCAAAATTGCTTTCAAATTTTGTACGTTTTTTTTAAATACAAAATATGTATATCCTAATTGTTTTTACTCTCAATTGTCAAAGTGCAAATAATGAGTACCTGTGGCTCTTTTTTTCTAAACATTTAAATAACACTAAGTTTTATGACTTTTATGAATTAATCAAAGTAAAATAATGCCCAGCTAGTATCATAGCTTAATAATAGACAATCATAGCTTAATAATAGACAATAACCTTATTTTAGTGTATTACAGCCAAACTCAACTTTAAGCGCATTTTGCTCGATAAAAGGATAACGTTTCCTAAACTCTCTGCAACATTCAGGAAAAGTAAAATAATTATTTTTTAATATTCTTTGTAGTGGCCAATATAATGTTAGGTTTCTATTTGTTAATTAATACCTATTTTAATTGAAAGCCTTAGATTTCCCCTACACACACTTTTAATTTTTGCTTTAAAGTAAGAGGTTTAAGAGTTCATTAAATAGTTACTAAAGTTAATAGTTTAAAATCATTCTAATGAAATTATTTAATTTCTAACGAATTAATTAATATTTAATATAATTGTTAATTAATTACAATTAATTAGCCATTTAAGTTAATTAAAACTAATTAACTATATTAGTAATAAAATTATTATTAAACTTGATTTTTAATTAATCATAACTAATGTAGTTTTGGCTAAACCCTAAACCAAGGAGGCAACAACAACTTTTGTAACGAAATTTGGAACCGCGGTCAAGTGACGCTGGAGACGGGAGGAGGGTGATACTAATGAATTGGGCTCTCGCACTAAGTTGCATAGGGGCCCATAAATCCTGCCGGCCGCCCCGGTTGTATTGAAACAACACAATATTGTGTAATTTGCAATTTTTACACAATACTCGTGTTCCATTTGTGTAGTTTGAATACCATTTTTTTCTTAATGTGTTTCTGCATAAGGTTATCTCATGATAAAATTTTCATACGTTATTCAGCCCAACTAAACTTAAAAAAGAAAGTTTATAAGATTATTTAAATAATTTTTTTCCACTTTTAAAGAGATATATTTCGTTTGAGGAAACCGGACAGTTTAAATTATATGTTTTAATAATTAATAATGCGCGTATAATTTAATACAAAGGTCAGTTAAAAAAACAGACTTAAAATTTTGCTATTAATTCGAATGAAATAAGAGAATAATTAAATATAATAAACTGTTTTTCTAACTTTTCTGACACATTTAATTTGTAACAAATAGGGTATATATCAGCATTAATGCATCAAGAATATTTTTAAAAAAATACATTGATTTTTATTTTAATGCAATATATTTCATTAAAAATTTCCGGTTTGTCCTATTTTAGTTCATTCTGTAAAACTAAAAGGAAACGCTGCTTCCTCTTTGTGGGAGGACAAGAATATATTCTTTGAAAGCAAAGGAGGACTGTGGAACAGAGAGGGGTCGGAAGTCCTGGGGGGAGGGGAGGTCTTCGGTGACGCACCCTAACTTTACATCTTTCTACCACCACCTCATTCGGCACAAAACGAAGGTTCCAGTATCAATTTCACGTCTTGTTTTTCTCGGAATTTTTTTGTAGGATGCACACCCCGACCCCGTCTCTTAGCCAATAGACCAGTCTCTCTGTGACTAACTAGAAAGCGCGGGAGCGGGGGGTCTTTTGGAAAATAAACACACACAAGGCAGCTCGTTCTGTGCAGTTACTTGTTATTCATTGTCGAACTTAAAAGCCCTAGAAAACTCCAATAGTTTGAAGTGTATTTCACCTCTATTTTTATAAAAAAAATCATATTTTGGTTCAAAAATTAATTAATGTAACCAAAATATAACTCAATTCTTACAAAATAAATCGCGTATTTTGATAAGTCTTCACTAATCATGATATTGAGGTAAGTGACAATTTGTTATATTTTATGTAATTATTCATTATCTGTATTTTTTAATTGTTATCATTTTTGCATTTTGTAGTAGCTATATGATGTGAAGCTTGTTTGTTAGTTACCATTTTTTTTAAATAGGCAGCCTTAGATTTATTTACCCAAAACGTGAAATTTTTTGTTAACTTATTTAAATCAGTAACTTAAATCCTCATTAACTTTATAATACACCAGTAACTTTAATCCGAAATAAGTGTTTAAGCGTGTTTATTAATAGTTACTAGGTGTTTAAGTTCATCATTAATGAAGAAATTTGACTTCTTATGATAAAATTTATTTTATTTGTAATAAATAATTAAATTTTTAATTAATAAGTTATAATTAATAATTTTAATTTATCAGTACTAAGTTATGCAAATTAATTAATGTTATTGGTTATAACTAATTTTGTTTTAAACAGATAATTATAATTAGTTATAATTATTAATATTCATTAATTAGCATTTTCAGTTAAAAACTACATTGATAATTATTATAAGGAATTGTTCTTTAAACCAAGTCGGCAACTTCAAAATTTTGTAACCCCCCCCCCCCCCCCCCCCCTGGAACAATCCTGGCTATGCCACTGATTCTAATAGTTCTCATTCCATGTGTACCACTACCACGGTATTTTGGAGATAATGATGCAAAAAAATATAATCTGGATGAATCCTAGGGTCACCTCGATTTTGTCGTCCAATACCTGTACAGTTTTGTAGAGGAATCAACACCAGCTGAATTTACCAACACGTAGGAAATACTTAGAGCTAAAAAAAATTGTAATTTTAGCCTAAATTAGTTTAAATAAGAAAAAATAGGGCTTCATACTTCTAAAAACATGTAAAATTAGATGTTTTTAGCCGATTGGAAAAATTTCAGAGTTTAAGCCATGTTTGTACCCCTTTTGTCAAAATGTGCACCCCTAAAAAATCATTTGGCAAGGCATCCTACTGTTTGTTTTTGTGGAAATTTTTGAGGATTTGTATCGAGTGAAAAAGAAATCTGTATAGTAGCGCGTTTAGCTCCCCCCCCCCCCCCCCCCCCGTCGGGTACTCCAGCCACCCGTCGGGCAATTCCTAGCGCCACCACTGAAGCGTTGACGGCTGCCACGGCACGGTTTTCAATTTAGTTACAATTGGACTTTATTTCGCCTAAAAATAGTCTTTTGTACAATTAGATTTAAAACAAAATTATTTTGGATATATTCTAAACGAAGAAATTTTTACCTTACATTAAAACCACAACTATCCCTAGACTGAATCATTTGTATTAATATAAATATAATAATGTAATTTTAAGACGTTTGTTACTACTTGTAGAGGAATTAGGTTTCACGTTCACACAGGGCCCCGGCATTTGCTAAGGAATAGCATGTTTCGATTGAATCTTTTCTTTGATCATAAATATTGATTGCAAAAATTATGAAATACTAATCTCAAAATTGTTCATTAATCGAATTAATTGTTTACTTACTCTCGACTTTTATACTCCGTTGTTCCAGATTGAGATGTTTCTAAATTTGTACTAGTGTCCAATTCATTTCCTGTATCCTTTGCCATTGTCAGAAGATCTCTATAGTAAGAATAGCTTCCAGATTGTGGGTTGGTATAGACATTCTCGTATATTTCTTCGCAGTAATCTTCATTGCCGTTATTTTGCCGCAAATGTGATTGTAATTCCTGGGTGATTTTCGTAAAGAATCCCAAGACATTTAGGTCCATGCTCACGTCGTTTTCTGTCTCTGTTGAATGGTTCGATTCCAAGCTATCAGAGATGAACTCATTCTCCTTTATTGGATTCATCTTACTTGAATATGCCTATCTAAAATTCAAGTATATGTAATATTTATATGCAGCATGGCAATATTTAAAGTCGCGTTTTTATTAAGCTGTAAAATGAGTCAACTAAATTATATTCACCTCACTTCAATATACCTAACTAAAATTTAAGTATGTTTAACATTAACTCTCTTGATATCAATGCAGGATGGTTATATGTAAAGTTGCCGTTTACCGTTTACTAAAGCTATAAAATGATTAATGAATAGAATGATGTAAAATTGTACAAGAGCACTCGTGATGGATGACAAAATAATTTACCTATGTGAGTAAAGAACAAGTAGGCTTGTAACAGAATCTGTCACTTAACCCGCTTCCACTCAACAGTTGTATTTAACAGGTAAAAAAGCGCCAAACACATCATTAATTCTATATTAAACATTTACATGCTAAATTTGGCTAGTTTCATTTATTTTATTTCGAAAATTCAATAATTATTACTTATCGTTTGCAAAAATTAATTTATATTTCAAAGAATAAATATGTAACATTCCTCGCTTTTAAATAGAATGAAAATATTTCATATCCAACATACAATGAATCTCGTAGTGAAATATATTTGACGTCATTTCAAACTGATCGATGTCGCAAAAATAAATTTTAATTTATTGTCAAAAAAAATTAAAGTTTCTCGAGCGATTGTTGCGAATGGCAATGGTGATTTAATTCTAATAAAATGTCTTCCTATGCTTTTTAAATGAGCATTAAATTTGCAGTTTTTAAATATTGAAGTACTTCGAATTCTTTTCTGAAATTTTCAATGTATTCTAATTTCGATGCGCTGAATTTTTTGACGTATCGCTCTTGTCCGTAGCATTTGTAGTTTGGGCTATGAAAGTGGGTGACAGACGGGATGAACGATTATATACGTTCCACTTTTTACGTTATAAACGTAAAGTAGTGTGGAAACTAAAATATTCAAAACGAAAGTCAGTACTTAGGCTCAGTTACCTTTCAGGGCCAAAGCTACCCCATTCGACGGTATTTAAATTACGTCCCATTTGGAAGGAGGAACCTTCGATCGTCATTACATTAATCCTCATTCAATCTCTCAAAATCGGACTGAGTTTATGTATATTAATAACGTAAAATACAATACAAAAAAGGTTTCAAAAGTTAATTCTTACCTTTAAAAGTATAATACCGGATTCTATTGGAAACGAAAAAACTGCATTTACGTTAATATGGAATCTATTGAAATGTCAAGCAATATCTTGACGGAGGGGAAGTAGAAACGAATTTATTCAACCAAGAGATAAAAGTATGCATGTTTGTTAATGAAGATAAGGTTTGATTGATGTATTACACAGAAACATAACTAGTTTGCGATATTTTAAAGCTTCAAACACTTATAAAATTTGCCGAATTTTATTCAGTTACTCTTTTACTACTAATTCGCCTCTTGCTACCAATTTTCAACCACAATGTTCTATAGTACTTTTTCGAAAGTACAATAGCAGAAGAATATTCGAATTAGTATCCATGAAATAAATTTTACAATAGTCTGTGTTTCCCAAATATTATCTAACTATATAGTACTTTGAGTTTTTTGACTAGGTAAAATACAGGTATCAAAATTATTTTTCTATATATAGGTAACCATCAACAGCAAATGTGGAGTAACTGGAAAATCTGAAAAAAACACCCACCCTAATTTCAGATCATAATGAGTCGTAAACAGGGCCGGATTTAAAGATTTGCCGCCTGCATGCTACGATTGATTTGCCGCCCCTGTCACAATATTCTCCCCCTTCGCGGAAAGGTAGCTGGTTAGCTGCAAAATAGGGTGGTATGTGCTGTTTAAAATAGATACACATATTAGAATCATCTATGTACTTTTACACAATAAATCGAAAGCGAAATTTTTTTAATTGTTCTAATATTTTTCTTTCAACTTCGAAATCCGGAAGGAGGGAGTGCAATTGCTCTCGCAACGACCATTTGCTACCAAATATTTACTAAATTCATACGTTTAAGGTTTACGTGTTAAAGTAAATTATTTGTTGTTCTTTCTTAAAAATATTCGTATCTTTATAATAATTTTTTATGCCGAATGACGCTTCAATTGGTCGTAAAATTTGCCGCCCTCAAAAATTCGCCGCTCTAGGCTACAGCCTATTTAGAAATCCGGCCCTGGTCGTAAAATGTCAAACATCAAGGCCTAATATAGGAATAGCGGGCGACCCGGGTTCATTTCCCAAACGATGCAAGTGGGGCAAAAGTCGCAAAAAGCCATAAGTTTATAAGTATACATCGGATTTTCAGCTAATCTTAAACTGTTATATTATGTTTTATGAAGTATTTTAAGTTTTAAAATGAGTCAAAATAAAGAAATGTGTGCACACAAATAAAATTCGGCCCATGTAGTTTTGCATTCATTCTGACGTGTTTTTTTTCTTTTTCAAAAAAAAGAGAAATCGTTAAAAAAAACTGAGGTTAAAACGCAAATTTGTAACATTTATATTGCTTTAAACAAAAAGAGTTGAACTTATTTTGAGAGCACATTAATTTTTTTCATTCTAAATCTTTAAATAATTTAGGATAAGTTTACTTTAATCACTTTCATAGCCATCAGTAGAATAGCTTTTAGATTGGTTACTAATAAAATATTAAACCTCTTCTATCATTCTCAAAGTATATTTAGAATATAATTTGAGTTTTGCTTTAAGCTATTTTCTTTGAATATCTTAAAAAAACCTCGTTTTAGTTTCGTGATTCTTAAATAATTGTATGTGAGGGTTTCAGCTAGTCATTCGATTTTACAAAATTAAATTAGTTAGAATAGATCATTGTATACTTCAAGTGAAATAGAGTACTTTTTTTGGAAAAATAATAAAAAATCCTTTAACATTACAAAATCAGAGCAGAAAATTCTAGCTTTTCACTCTTGATACGGGTCAAATTTACGAGATATTGTTCTGAGATATCCAAAATTCCTAAACACAATTTCCTGCGGGGAAAATGCTGGATCAAATTTTAGATTTTAAAAACTTGAACAACCATCAAAATTTATTCTTCTCTGGGCACTTTTGATCTTCTGAATTCAAATATATTTAAAAGTTGTTCACACAAAAAACTTATTTGTTTTAGCATTTCAATATATTTCGACAATTATTCTAGAATTTAATTCTAAAAGTTATAAACCTTGTGTAAACATGATTTGAAACATCCTTTCAATTCCAGGTTCAAAACTTTTTTTATTGCAGTAAAAACAAAAGGAGCATACAGAAATCTGGCATCTTACTCCATTTTAGTATATATAAAGTATTTATAGAAAATATATAAAAAAAGACAATGCACAAGAGCATGAGATGCACAATCACAGCCTTCATTTTGAGGCAAGTATTGGCACCTTGGCAAAGAGGGAAACACGGTCCATGGTTGTTTATTACACACACTAAAAGCACATTTCTTAATCAATTTTTACTAATACACAGTAGTTCTTAAAACTAGCTAAAGTTGTAACTTTTTACAGCATATTTCGAGCCAAAATCTAAAACAGAACAATAGTATAATGTCATGATTTAAAACAATTTTCAAAGTTATTCATTAAATTTTTCAAATATAACACAATATTTTAATTGTACAGAATTTGAACCCTCTGAGGGAAATGTAAACTATCTGAAGTGTAAACTTGTTTTCACTGCAAAAAAATTACAATTTCCAACTGAAAATTTAATTTCTTAAATTTTTTAAATAATATTTCTGTAGCTGATGAATTATTAACAACTCATTTATGTTATGAATTTTTAAATTCAGAAAATTTTAAAATTGAATTTTTTTACAAACATGTATGTGTGTTGCTGGAAAACCTGAAGAAAAGGTGGCATGTTTCTACATCTGTATCCCTCAGGGAGTTAAATAACTATTGCAAAAAGATATTCACAACAACATTACGGAAACTGATTTACAATTAATTTTACCGATTCAAAATAATGCCAAAAAATTCTTCATTGCTAAAACCCAAGGTAAAATAAACTTTTTGATTAAAAATCTATATTAGACACAATTACTATTTTAAAATGTAGGTCTTTATAAGAAACATCATAATTTTTTTGTAATAAAAAGTGCCAAACAGACAGAACACTAAAGTAACCTAAAACAAACCCTTTAAGTATGGTTTTGTTGATGCAATCAACAAGGGGGTACGGGTAAAATACATCACAACATCATTTACTTACTATAGCTAAAAACCAAAGGTGAACTCATGATACCAAAAGCTTTGTCCCTTAATACTCAACAGCACCATCACACAATTTGCTTCCAAAATTGTTTAATCAATACTGAATGAATGTTAAATAGTGTAGGAAATTTATGTAATTAAAAGTTCTTTATTTTAGTTATTTTACATCACAATTAAAATAAGACAAAATTTCATGAATATGGATATAAAATTAGATAGTACATGCTAGCCATAAAATTTGTTAGATTCATTTAAATATTTTTACAGTATTTTAGTTGTGATATAAAGAAATAGGAATAAAAATGAAAAGCCTTTATATTCTTAATCATATATAGTTGTTTAATTCTTTTTAAAATTTAAGGTCAAAGTAATAAATACAATCTCTTTAAGAAATAAAAAAATAGAATAACAATTACATTGATAATTACCATCCCTCATTAAATCTATTATTTGGTAGAGCAACCCAAAACGCTATCTAATAAAGAAAAAAGAAAACAGGCCTATCACGCAAACTAAAATATAGCAAATTACAGGACCATTTTAATCTCTCCTTTTTGGGTAAAAAAAATGTAATACTGATTTTAATATATATATTCAAACAAAATTCAAGTCATATAGATTATCTTCT
The DNA here is from genome assembly GCA_019343175.1 of Oedothorax gibbosus. Classification (NCBI taxonomy): domain Eukaryota; kingdom Metazoa; phylum Arthropoda; class Arachnida; order Araneae; family Linyphiidae; genus Oedothorax; species Oedothorax gibbosus. The sequence goes on from CM033272.1 coordinate 13,904,639, forward strand.
ATAAAATAAGAAACAAAGGAAAGGAATAACAACTTTGGTCAGAGTCACAATACAACTCAACAAGGCAGCAACTAATCCAGGAAAAACGCAACATGGGCCAAATTTGCTCACACCTTTCTTGCAAAGAAAAATGAGTTGGCATCTCTTTAAATGAAGAGATTTTCCCCATGTGCTCCTGCAATCAACACAAGTCTGTGGCCAGCCACTTTATCCGATTGTTGAGTGCGGAATAAACTGACTTGTGTAAAAGCTTCTAGACCATTTCGTCCTTCTCTGAATCAGGAAGGCCGCTGGTGGTGTTCAACCCAGGAAGTCCATTGAGCTCCTTTTCAGCATCATTCCTAGTGGAAAATATTAAAATTTGAAACATCTTAGTTTATAGGACTTGTATTAATAAAAAGAACACTATGTGTGAAACAGAACAGGAATAGCTTTTTTATTTACCAGAAGCGAAACCCGCAGTTAATTCACTTTATAGGACAGTTTAGCTTTGTTGCCGGACATTAAGATTTCTTTTTGCACACATATAATATTGCATCCTGTACCAACCTAAATTACAACCTTTAAAATCCCTATTACTATGCTGAATATATTACATTTTATGTTGAGCATGCAACAAAATTGTAGTTTGAATGCCAATACAAAGGTAAACTTAAAATAAAAATAACTCAGTTTGATAGAAATGATGTAATAATTATAAGTTAAACCTTTTATCTAGAAGTTTATTTATTTAGTTAATTATTTTAAATGCACTCATATAGAAAAATAGAAATCTCAAACTCTACCATACAATCACTGGGCAAATAAACTATATTCTAAGATTATGCATTTTTAACCATATTGCAAAAAGGTGTACAAAAAGGACAAATCATAACTTTCTAGCTATATACGACTTTGTCAACCAAAAAGCACCAAGTATCCCTTTTTGAGAGCCATTGATAAATATATATTTACTCAAAAAGTTATCAAGATTTTAAAAATTTCTTTGAGTTGTTTCTCATTGATGACTTTGGTCGGTATTTTTTCAAAAAGTTTGCAATGTAAATTATATTGTACATATTTTAAATTAATAGAAAGTGTAACTTTTTAGCTTCCACACTACGTTTATTAAGTAAAAAATTGAAGGTATTATAATAGTTCGGTCCGTCTGTCACCCATTTTCACAGAACGAACCGTAAGTCTCACAAACAAGTGGGATACGCCATTTTGAAGGAAAAAATCAGGCTAGGCTACATTCCAAATTTCATAAAAAAAAATTTAATTAGAAGTATATTTAAAATATAAATAACTAAAAATTTAATATACATTGAAATAACATGCAAATTCCATTTTTATTCAATATTTTCACTGTTGCCATTTCGTTAAATGTACGAGAAACTTTAAAATAAAACTTTTAAAAGAATATTTATTTATGCGATATAATTCAGTTTGGATTGTTGTAATATCACAATAGAGTTATTTTGATGGTTCATTATATGTGTATGAAGAAAGATTCATAGAGAATTCTAACTTTGCATAAAAAATATACAGTTTCGCTTTTAGCTTACACACTACGTTTATAACGTAAAAAGTGGAAGGCATTATAATCGTTCAATCCGTCTGTCTGTCCGTCACCCACTTTCATAGACCAAACTACAAATGCTACAGACAAGTGTGATATGTCAAAAAATTCAGCGCGTCGAAATTTGAAGAAAAGAATTCGAATTTGAAGTACTTTAATTATTTAAAAAACTGCAAAATTTGATGCTCATTTAAAATGCATAGGAAGCCATTTTTATTGGAATTAAATCACCATTGCCATTCACAACAATCGTTCGAGAAACTTTAATTCTTTTAGACAATAAATTCAAATAAATTTATTTCTGAGAGACATCGAACAGTTTGAAATGACGTCAAATATATTTCACTACGAGATTTTTTGTATGTTGATATGAAATTTTTTTATTCTATTTAAAAACGAGAAATATTTATAACATATACTTATTCTTTGAAATATAAATTAATTTTTGCAAACGATAAGTAATAATTATTTAATTTTCGAAATAAATGAAACTAGCCAAATTTAGCATGTAAATGTTTAATATAGAATTAATACTATGTTTGGCACCTTTTTACCTGTTAAACACAACTGTTGTGTGGAAGCGGGTTAAGAGACAGATTCTGTTACAAACCTACTTGTTATTTTAAAATTATTTATTCTTCTCTTTTGCAAAAGAAAGTTAATGAATATGTTAAATGGGCTTGTTTCAACACTTTGTCACAGAAAACAGCCAATGAAATCGCAGTTCGGAGCGCATGACGTTTTAAAAAACCAATGAGCTTGTTTTAACACTTTGTCAGAAAAACAACCAATGAAATCACACTATTGAGAGCATGACATCACAAGAAATATTCCCATTGTGGCGACTAAGATATATTTATTAAAAAAAAATTGCATCATTATAGTTCGAATTTCAAACAAATTTAGCAAACGATAATATATAATTATTAATTTGCTTTCGCAAATTAATAATTATCTACTATCGTTAATATTAATGAAAATAGTTAATTTTAGTGTTTAAAAGTTTGAATTACAACTAGCTAAAGGCCCTGTTTGACGAATTTCTTTCTGTGGTGTATAAATAGTTTGTTTTCTGTTGAGCACAAGGATGTGTGGAAGTGGATTAAGTGACAGATTCTGTAACAAACCTACTTGTTATATAAACAGAAAATAATAGTTGTTTTTAAGTCATAACAAATAGGGGTAGAAATATTAAAACTGAAAGTATTTTACAGTAGCTGTTATTTAAACTGAAGAGGTCCGGGATGAGCAGGTTTTGATCCCAGCACCTCTTTGTATGCAAGCCCAATACTAAACCATCTGCGACAAAGTAATTACTAGGTCAAGAGTAGGCTAGTATTTGGTACTTGTGCTGACCTAGGGACTATATTGTATCTCCTAACTAAATGAATATTTATAAAAAATTATAATTAATATGAATTGAGACTTGCAGTGGATCTCAAAATTTAAAATATATATAATTTTTTTAGAGAGAAAAATAGAGTAGCATTTAATGGATTAAACATGCATTACAGAAGCAATTAAAATAAATTATGAAGATTTTGATTTTACTATAAGTGAATCTTCTTTTTCAATACTTCTAATACACACTAAATATTTGATGGTTAAAGTAAAACATGGATTTTTACACAAGAATTTCTCAAAACACTTTCTATCTGTAAAACCAATATGAATTAACACATAAACTTGATAAATAAATACTTGTTAATTAAATTGCATCAAAATTTTATTGTCAAACATTTATTTGACAAGAGAAACTCATATAAATACTTTGCAAATGCATACACTGTACATGGAAAAGTGACATATTTCCGAAATCACAATTTTAAACTGAAATTTTGTGTTTCTATTGTATTTTACCTGTGGTGAAGTGACTGATAGAAATATTGATGAGCTCAAATGTAGTACCAACCAACTTAAAAAGTTGTATCAATTGATAAATACTCAAGTTTTGCATATTTTGGTAACAAACTCAAAAACAAAATTGATTGAGCTGGATCACTTTTTCCAAAACAGTGAGATATCAGATGAACGATCTAGTTGCGAAACTCAAATGAACACACCCAAAAGTAATACAAAGCTATAGGGTCCGGTCCAATCATTGGGGACAAATTTATTGAATTTACAATCACCAAAAGTTGCCATTGAATGGAGCGGACCCTGTTTCTTAGTTATACACTGCTGAAAACAATCAGGAGAGCACTTTGCATACTTTTGATACCTTTCAATTTCAACTTTTATTTTTTATTCTAAAAATCTAAAATTTATGAAATAGATTCATTATGCATCCAGAATGAAATGGTAAAAAACAAGGGAAAAAATCTTAATTTTTTAAACTAAAATTTAAGGGAAAAAAATTGGGATCATAACTTTTTTTTAATCAATTATAACAATACTTTTTTCAAAACTTTATTTGTTAAAAAATATTAAAATCAATTTTTAAACAACTAAAAAATGCATGCATGAAGAATTTAGGATCAATTTATTCGCTAAAATTGTTTCAGAGTAAATTTTATTTTACCATGTTTTTCATATTTTCATTTAATTAAAACAAACATTATTTAATTCTTCAGAAGACATGATTCTTCCATCTAAAGATACATAAGTGCAAGCTCTTAGTCAGAAAAAAAATTGCAAGCTGATGATTCCAAATGGAATCATTGGGGGTGAAAGGGTTTAGAACCAAGCGTTCCCCTAATTGTTGTGAGCAGTGTACCTTGGATGATGTGGCCAGACAACCCAAATTTGGTGGGACAGTCCTGCTTTTTATCTCGGGAAATGTTGAAAAAGAAAGAAAGTCAAAATAAAATATAGATGCGACAACTTTTTGTGAAAATTCCTTGTTTGAAAACGTTAAAATTACATTATTAGCTATTTTTATATTTGATTACTTGTGATAATGCTAACTCACTATTTTATTATTCCTCAGTTAAAATCTATTTATTTACAACATTAATTCTGCTATTGTTTGAAATTTGGGGAAAGAAGGGGATATAATTTGAAAAAAATTGTAGAAGGGGCAGTAGCAATGCGATTTCCGAATTTTTGCTTTTGAAAACTGGTCACATTAACTTTGGAGAACATGAGTTTTGCAACTAAACCCATCATATAAACATAAAAATTACCCATTTTATCACAAAAATTAACATGCATCCTATACAATTACTGTTAGGCGAGTCCACACAAGGAGTGTTATTGTTAAGAGATTGGGAAGTGCAGGATGGCTCAGCATGCCTACAGGACATTTTACCTACTACTGAAAGCAGACAACTCTTGTGTGAAAGAGGCCGTTCTGGAGCGGGGACCTTCAGTGTCATAACTGAAGTTGCTGGCAATGCTCTCACAGCGCTGCATTGTTGGAGTGACGCTGGAATTTCGTAGCACTGATAACTCAAAACTGCTGTCACTGTCCGAGCCACTAAAAGGAGGTTCATGGATACAATCATAACAACAAGCTAAATATGTAACATATTTCATTATTTATACATAAATTGTTAGAGGATAAAAGGGAATTTTTAAGGCTTTAGAACGACGTTTAAGTCGGCAATATCTTCAACATAAAGTTCTAGAGTGCAAATATTTTCATATATTAGAATGTTAATAGAATTTTGACAACACTAGTGGATAAATTGTAAAATGGTAAGTAAATTTGAAGAATTTATTCAACAAATTAGCTTTGAAATTTTAAACATGTTATACCTATCATCAGGTACATCAGTGCCCGAATCTAAATCATCTTCAAGGGCATTCTGCAAATCTTGAATTCGCTGGCAAGCTAAACGTAAGTCATTCTTGGTTACTTGCAAATCTGTTTCAGTATTTTCAAGAGCCATTTCCTGAAAAATATTACCAACTTTAATATAATATTTAAATAATGGGTGCTTATTTGGAAAATCTGCAAGATATATATTGTAACACTTATCATATTGAATCCTGGTATCAGAAATAAGTTCATTGCAATCATCTTATATCATGTAAATATTTTTTTATCATTTAAAACCTGTTAGGATTATCACACAATTTGTGCAGCAATGTTTATTTTGTGATGTCATGATGGTAGGTTCGGTCATTTACGATGTGACATCACGAGTAGTCCCGGGGAAGGCGCCGACCACATGACTCCCTTGTTGTTTATAACTTAGTAGCGTGGTGGGCGTCTTCTCTTGCTCTTTTCGCCGCGGCTCAAACAGAACTTTTATTAGTTTTTAAATTTAACATGAAGTAATTAGCTTTTCATCTCGCTCAATCAATAACGTTTTTTTTTCTTTCTCCAAATTATAAAGTAAGACTGTTATTGTTTATTTTGTTTGCAATATATATTTTTTAAGAAGATTTTATTAAGGTTTCTCCGTTTTAAGTCAACTATTTGTTTATTTGTGAATTATTGCTACTCTGCTTCTTATTATTGCTACTATTACTTCCAACCACGCTCTGCCATTTGAGGAGCAGTTGAATAGAGACTATTAAAACCTAATTAGTCCAACCCCTTTACTGTAAAATAATACTTGCAAGAAAACTTTTGGACTAGGAAATGGGTATGGATTATAAAGCGTGGGTTGGTATGTGTTTCAGTAGAGTTGCACTCTATGTTTTCTCTGAACAGATCTTGCTAATTGTTCAGTCCCTCTAATTCATAAATAAAAACAAACCACTAACTTTGATGTACAGAGAAGAAATTTGTAAAAAAGATGTTGGATTTTCCAAAGAATAATCATAGGTTTATGATGGTTTGTGTTTCACCATAGTTCACCCCATGCTTCCCTCGAAACAGACCTTGTGTTGAAGCTTTCTAAAAGTGGACTATCTAATCAACTCAGCTTTCTTATTAAACGGACATCAGAAAGTCATCTCCTGCACTTTCACAAAGTCGTTTGTTGAAGGCAACCAGATGATCTTAGAATAGCTTTAAAATACACTTGTGGCTACGATAAAACTTACAAAAAACTATATAATTCTATGAAAAGAATAAACTCAACAGTTTCTTGAACCCTTTTCCATTTTTCCTCACAATCGCAACTGATGCCACAGCCAACGTACAAATTTATTTTAAAATAAAAATACAACCAACATTGGTACAACAACAATACAAACAAACATTGTGATACCTTGTAAATCGTTCAGTCGCTTTTTCCCAAATAAAAACAAACTGCTAACTTTAACGTACATAGAGGAAATTCGCATAATATATGTTGGATTTTCCAAAAAATAATATTAATATCTAAATTAAATGTCAAATGCATCTCACCAACTCGTGCTGCTTTCGGTAGGCGTCCGCCTCCTTCTGCTGCAGAGCAGAGTAATCCTCCCTGGAGTCCCTGATTTGCCGCTGGAGCCTCCGCACAGCCTCCTGTGCTTGGAGCTCCTTGTTCCTCAGGGTGTCACACTCTTCCCTGGCACGATCATTCTGCTCTTTCAGGCGCGAGATCTGGTGCTGAAAGGAGCAGGCAACAAAACTAAATATGGATGCTGAGAGTGTATTTCACATATTTAAACTGGGAACTTAAAGTATAGTATGCAAGAAAAAAAATACTTTAAGAAATTGATTTTTTGGGGGAAAGATGGTAATGGAAGAGTTCTATACAAACACATGTCCAGCACATGTCACTGATTGCAAAGTTAATGTACTTAGGATTTAATATATATTGTAGTTACTACATCTTGATTCAGTAATTCAACACAAAAGTATGAAGAGCCTACCCGGTTTTGATGGTAATGGAAGAGTTCTATACAAACACATGTCCAGCACATGTCACTGATTGCAAAGTTAATGTACTTAGGATTTTAATATATAAATTTGTAGTTACTACATCTTGATTCAGTAATTCAACACAAAAGTATGAAGAGCCTACCTGGTTTTGATCTCTGAATATCTTGCATGCAAGTCCAATACTGAAACTTCTGTGACTAAGTAATTACTCGGACCTGTGGGCTAGTATTGGGTATTTTTAGAGTGGCTGGGATTCCCCCTCTGGAGAGAGAGTGTCAACATGTGAGGAAAGCAGCTGCATTCTCATTGGCCGAGTGACAGTCTCTTCTTTCCTCCCCCCCCCCCAACTATCTCCTATTCTCTAACTATTGCTACGACTTTTATCTCTCCCATAGTGTGTTGGTTGAGGGTATGAGTGCTTTGTGGTAATCTGCTTAATCTGCAGAATTTTACATAAGTTGAACTTTTTTATTGTATATTATGATAATTAAGAATTGTCCGAGCTACATTTTGCAATAAATATTTGTTTGCATTAAACAAGTTTTAAGGTGTGTATTTTAAAGTTTTTCAGAAATATACCATCTTGCTTTGTCAACTTTATCAAGCTTTCACTAATAATAATTTAGATTTTAAGTACTTTTTATTACACTGGCTACCTTTAGGAAATCTACATTCATATAAAGTAAAAATAAATTTAATTATTAATTTTAAGTCAAAAAAGGCGTTTTTCTGCAGTAGCACTGCACACAATATTTAGATGCATTGGAAATAGTTGGTTCTCTACTTTAAGGTATAAAATGAAATCTATGGAATCAGGTTTTTTATATATTTTTTTGTATTTGAAAACAACAAATGATTTTTCTCTGGCCAAATATTAGTTTCATTTTCAGTTTAGCTAAGGCATCGCTGTGTCATACTGTTTGGCACGAACTGGGCAGGATCTTGGAGAACCCGTTGCCAGACTCTCTACGTTGCTCTTATATACTTGCATGAAGTACTAGTTCATTCTTTTAATAGGCTCTCTAGGAATTTAGACTGAACGGACAAGACAAGTAAACAAAGGGCTAGAATTTTTGGTTTAAATATCATATACAAAAATATAATAGTTTCTATGGTCAGAAATACACTTACTTCTAGTCGAGATTTGGTTGTTTGCTCCAGTTCGAGTTTTGATTCCAAGTCCCGGATTTTGCTGTCAAGCCAATGCACTTTGTGAGCATCATCTGACTGACCAGCTAGGTGTTCAAATTTGTGGCTCACTTCACTCAACTAAAAACAGTAAAAGTGAAATTTAATTATCCATTCAGTGCATACTGTTACCATTTTGGCTACATATACTTAAATCTGCTTTACGACTTTAAAATATTGTTGCCGTTCAGTTACTAAGCAATTTGTAGTCAATTTGAAGCTATATTGTTGTTTTAGAATGGAAAAAGTATTTGAAGGAAAAAATTATGTTTTATACTATTAAACCGACCCAAATTTCCAAAATTTTAAGCATCAGTCCCAATGCTAAGTCTCTAGCATTGCCAAGATTTTAAAAGTTTGAATAATTAAATTTCAATGCTAATAAATATTTTTAAAATATTTTTCCTAAAGTGTGACTATCAAAGAGTGAAATTATATTTTTAAGTATTTAAAAAAAACATGCATTAGAGTGTTAAAATATGTAATATGAATTCATATTGAACATAAATTTTCATTTTGTAAACAAAATAATTTAACTAAAAATTTTTGCAAAAAATTAGTTTAAAAAGAAAATATTTTAGTCTTTCTAAGTAGTTTATTTTATTAAAAATAGTTTTATGTTTAAATAAATTAACAGTTATTTAAAATATTACCTGATCTTTTAGCATTTGCCGTTCAGTCTCCAGCTCGGCAATTTGTTGATTTTGCTCAGCTAGAGATTTCTGGTCAGCAGACATCTAAATGAATTGTCAATCAATTATAAAACTCAAAATAATATTTCTATAATATAAATTTTTTAAAAATTCTGCATAGTTCAGTGTACTGCACCTGTGCCACAACTGCTTTATATTTCTTCATGACTTCAGCCATTTCTTCTTCAGCTTCTTCAAGTTGTGTTTGAATAGCACTTTTTTCTCTAGATAACTGAAGGCAACGTGTTTCTGCCTGTGTGTAAAAGAGTGAGTTATTACTAATCCTACATAAAATTAGAAAGGGTAAAATTAAAATTTTGTTTTTAGAAAAATAAATATGCTAGAATATAAATTTACCCATGCATTGCACGTAAGTTCAAAAACTTTTTATTATTTAAAGAAAAATTATTTATAATGTCCTTTATAAAAATTAAAGTGAATATATTTTTTAACAAATAGTTGCTAAATAACTATAGCTGGTAACTTTTCATTAATCAATTTCTATAAGATTTCTATATAATAAAACTAATATGAAGTTACTTCGTTTTTGGTTCTGGTAACTTCTTCCAGTTGATGTTGACAATCCTGCAGCTCTGTCTCAACAGCTTGTCGAGCTTTGATTGCTGTTGCTTTAGCAAATTCAGAGTCCTCAAGCTGGGTTTTAAAAAAATTACGAAACAGTTATATAACTTAGATAGCTAATGGCTTAGCCAAAATAATTTAATTGCAGTAATTTACTAGGTAGCAATATGTCTGTAATTATCATTTATCATCAATATTGGCTTGTAATAAGTTGGATGTAACCACTTTAACACTTAATATTAAGTTATTTTGAAACTATAAAATATTCTTTATTAAAATTAATACTCATTCCCACCTATTACTTTTCCGCCCTTCTCAGTTTATATTGTTCCATTTCTTGAATATACAAAATCACCTTAAAAATCATAACTTTTGAACAAAAACTGCAGGAATTTCCATAGTAGCGGAATAACTTCCCCAGTCCATTCTTCTGATGTTGACCCCTTTCCCATATCTCTACATTTTGTGATTCAGACAGACTAACAAATAGATACAGTCATACATTAATAGATAACTTCACAAACATGCATTGAATTGTTTCCACAAAGAAACAAATTTACACCTGGTTACCTAGCTACTGTAAAAGTTGTAAACAGCAAGACCTCAAAGCATTTATTTTAAAGGACAAACCAGCCCTTTAATAATTTGAAACTAACCTACAACTTATCAAGACATGAATTTCCAAAAACTAAACGAACTTCCCCAATGGTAACCCATTGAGAAATCAGTTTTTCATGACTAGCTTCCACATATTTTTACTTATTGTTTGTGAATTTTAGGTAAGCCCTACATTTGTGCTGTTGTAAAATGTATCTTTATAAGCTCACAAACAAATCAATGATTTATGGCGGATAAAATTTTCAAAAACAATATCAAGGATTTTGCTGAATGCCGAGCCTATGAATACCTATGCATACTAGAACAAGTTTGGGAAAACTAGGCATCAAATTGTAGATGCTAGTCATGAAGAACTATCCAATTTCTCCATAGGTTAACATTGGGGAAGATAGTTTCATTTTTAGAAATTCTTGTTCCCTTAACATATTGTATATTCACTCACCTGATTCTTGAGCTGCCTTATCAACGTCTTACTAGACTGCCCTTCTCGGGTATGCTCCAACATGGCTTGTGCATCCCTGAGTAGAGCCTTGGTGCGTTTGAGGTCCCGGCGTAAGCGGCGCTCTATCTCTGGGTCGTGGGGCGGTGGCTGGTCAGCTATCTCGTACAGCCTCCGTTCCAGCTCGTGCTTTTGCTTCACGAGTTGGTGGCGCTCGTCTTGTTCTGATTCCAGCTGGGCTTCCAAGTTCTTGATCTGAGGGAGTAGGGTGGATTTTTTAAAAATGGAGGAGTTAGGAGTTAAAAAAATTTTTGAATTATTTTTTAAACACGATGTATCCCTATTAAATTAATCTAAATTTAATTGCAAGGTGAATTTGGAATAAAATTTTAAAAACACAAAATCTTGGCATTGTAAAACTTGGTTTGTGCTTTGAGGCCGTAAAATTACTAGCAACTGGGTAAAACAAATAGTTTAATTTTGTTTAGAAAAAAAACCCCTAAAATGAAATTTTACAAAATTTCAACACAAAAGAAACACATGAAGAAAATTGATAACAAATGTTTAGAAAGGAAAAAAAACTAAGCTGTAAAAAATGAAAACCACAAACAATATTTTATTCCTAAATTAAAAAATTTTGGTTCAATTAAAAATTTATTACAAATTATCAAATATTATGCAAGAAAACTACTTACCAATAAAATTTATTATTATTACTGTTAGACATAAAAATTAAAAAACTTTGCCAGTCAACTTTACAGTCAGAACAACAAAATAGAGCATTCAATAATTACCTTCTTAGAGAAACTTGCTCGGATCTCCTCGATTTCTTCCTCTCTCACGGAAGCTTCCCTACGATGCTCCTGCCTCACTTTTTCCAGGGACATTTCCAGTCGCAGTTTGGCCTGCTCCAGCATCCCCACTTGTGCAGCCAGCTCTTCAAGCTCTTCTTCTTGGTCGCGGGTCTTGCGCTCCAACTCTTGCTTGGCCCTCTTGAGCTGAGTCACCTGGTGACAGGGATATATAGCATTAACCTTCTGAGAGATACGGACGTATAAACCAGGCACCTGACAGTCAGGTTTTCCAGAAATGTACATAATTAAAAAATTTATAAAATTAATAGTTTTGTTACATTTTAAAATTAAAAGTATGGAGGAGCCCAATTTATAACCATCTAATACAAAGATAATTTTTAAAAATATATAAGAAATTAAATGTTCAGGTAAAATTTCTAATCTTTGTTTACACTTCACCTAATTTGCTTATCCATCAGAGGGTTAAAATGGCATGATGACTTTTAATTAAATGAAGTTAGAAACATGGTTTACACTGAATTTTGCACAAAATAATATGGATAAAACATAAACTTGTATTTCAGAGAATTTTTAATTAAGAGCTTTTTAGGACAACCTCAAAAGGCTGTATGCTTTTTAAGATCTAACTCCTCCTACTGACTATTTTGGGCATTTGCTCTTAATTCTTACTAAATACCAAAATAAGCACAGGATACTCTGAATACTTACTTCCTCTTCTCCTTTGCTGCTTAAAGTTAACTCATCAAGTTCTCGATTGAGTTGGGTAATTTTCTCATGAAGCATATCAGAGTCAATTTTGGTAGCCTGAAAGTTTTATGCAAATTTAATGTGTGTAGCTATAAGAAAAATATCCTGACATTCAATGGAAAAATTGTCTGTACAACTAAACATCCAAGTTTCTTCATGGATGTTTTTTAAACATGCCAATATTATAAATTTGCAACTTCTATTAAGATGTACTATTGCAATCCAATTTTCATTTAATGGGAGTTTGATAGCTGGCAATAGTTTCCCTTTTTTATACAGCTATGATATAATGCATGGTGAGGATCAGAACTGTAATTAGTGACATTTGACAATCATGAAAAATTAAACTAAGCTTGCCATATGTATCAAATTTTATGGAAGTAGAATTTTAAATACGATTTGTCAGTTTTCCATAACGCAAATCATCAAATTAAGTCCCTATATATCATTGCTGTTTGGAACATTACTTAAGGTACACCAGTGCAACCCTGAATATATAAAAATAAGTTTTAAAAAAGTGCATGTGTATTTGTTTATGATATTTAGAAAAAAAAAATTTAATCCATAGAAATAATCCAAGTTTCCTTAAAAAATTTTAAATTGAAAACTAGAAAAATATTCAGATCTTTGTTTCAGTTATTGACATCATTTCCCATTTTTCTATTTACAAATAATTCATAGAAAATTGTTGTGATGAAGTTTAGCTAAAAATTCCAGATGTGAACTTCTTGACTTCGTTCCTGTGGAAGTCACTTTTTAGCGTTAGTGAAACCACAAGTATCAGCCAGTATCTAATTTTTTTTAAATATAAGTTTGCAATAATAAAAGAAACACTAAAATAGCTGTTAATAACTTACCTGTAGATCTTGCTCTAAAGAATATTTTTCATGAACAATCTGATCTTTCTCCCTCATAAGTTTTTCTCTGACTGTCTTTTCCTTTTTTATTTCTTCTTGAGCAGCACTTAATTCAGCATCAAATCTGAAGGCAAAATTAAAAATCATCTGAGGTAAAATATATTCAAAATGATGCATAAAGTAAACAAATTTTTACGGAAATTACATGTTTGCAATACATCTCCAGTAACCTGTCTACATTAGACATATAAAACATTTCTAACAGCTGACAACAACAGCTAATTAAAAGAGTCTATTAAGAATATTAAGGTAAGGAACGATTATTTTAAAACAATGAATAAAATGCATTTATCCCACAATAGAGTGGTAACTAAAATTATAATAGAACATAGCATTAAGGAAATTTAGAAGAAAACTTAAATAAGGTATCTAAACACTTAATAATTGCTGGCCGATAGATTTTTGACTGGTCAGGCATACATTTTAAAAATTATTTAACCAAATTATCTGAAATTCAAAACAGTTTTGCTACCTTCTTTGTTTCTTTTCCAATTCACCATTTCTGGCCATTTGTTCTTCCAACATCAGCCGTATGTCTTGTAATTCAGCTCCACACTTCTGTGCTTTTCTCTTCCACTGGTTGGCAACTTGTCGTTCTTCGTCCACATCTTCCAAAGCTTCTGCCAACTGGATTTTTAATTAGAAGAGAAAAATTGTTTAAACTGTCATGCCAGTCATTATTTGTGTAAATTTGTTAATTTAATTTGTAAAAAATCAGACAGAATAAAATGTTAAAATGTACCCTAGGATCCAAAGGTAACTTTCTTATGCAAAAAAATGCCACTTAATCAATCCACTTGAAATTAAAAGTCGGACGAATTAAAAATTGCTATATAGATTTCAAGAAAAGTTAAAGAAAGGCGAGATGTTTAACTTCTCCTTAAGGAAAAATAAAACTTTGTAATTTCTATTGTGGTTCTTCCAAGATAATCCTGACTACTAATTATTTTAATAACCTAAAATTATTAAGTAACTACTATTTGTAAAGAATTCTGCAATCATAAATAAATAATGAAACAACTTGTGGACAGTTAAATTTTACATCGAAATGTTTTACACTTTATTTTGCTATTTTGCTTGTTGAACATTTTTAACCAACAGAGAAAACTACATTAAAACTGTGTATTAAAAAATTACTGCATTGTAAACTGAGTATTTTAATAACAAAGAAGCCTGAGTGTAAAAATTCAATCGTAAAAACATATATATTTCGTAAGAAAAAAAAAGCAAGCATAAGAATTGGACAAAATTAATACAAACTGACCCTCTTATCAGAGGCTTTCTTCAATATGGCTTTCTGTTCCATTTCCTCTTCATGCTGTTGCTGAAACCGTCTTTTCATCATTTCCATATCTCGCACAGCCCTTTCATACTTCTGTTTATAAATAGAGCCACTACCTGCAAAAGATAATAGATGTAAATGAAAATTTTACTCAAACTAACCTTGTATAGCTGTAAATATTATTCCTGTTGTGGGAAAGATTATCATAGTTGTTTCTTTAAAACCAAACAAACTCCCTTACCATACTTGTTTATCTTTTATAAATCATTTAAGTGGAAGGCAAATACCTTCCATTCTTCATTCACTTCTCATGTAAAGTTTAAAGCACACTTTTTTTAAGACACGCCGACTTTTATTTTAAGTTCAAATCAACTAGCTTTTTTTTTGCACAAGAAAGTTTCCTAAAGATATTAGTATATGCACTTTTTCATTTTTTAAAAGTTTTTTTTTTTAATATTTAATTACAAATTTAAATTTGGCTTCCGAAACTTTTGGCATTATAAAATGGAAATGTGCCTACTAATATCCCTAGAAATCATAGTGGACTTGCAGATTGCAAAAATTCTATTTTAATTCGATTCGGTTGATAAACTTAAAATCAAAAGCATTGTGTCTTAAAAACTGTAACATACACTAATATGGGAATTCAAAGATGAACAGTGGATTTGTGACTTGCAAATTTTATGGAAAATTATTAATTGGTATCCAGAAAGAAAAAAAAGTACTTTTACATAATTAAAATTTCAATTTAAAAGTAATTTAATATTTCAAAAATATATGCTTTTATTATGCCTAAAGTATAACAAGATTATATCAAAGGTTCAAAGTAATACTATGCCAAATGTCATTAACCTACATAATTTTCAATTGTATATAACAGAAATTATAAATTTCAATTATATACAATACTATTGTATACTATTGTTTCAATACTATTGTATAAGGAAACAATAATCTTCCCCAAATGTTGCTTTTCTTGCAAATAAAATAATGATTACATTTAAAATAATAAAATTAATTTTTTATTAATATAGATGGAATAAAAGGAGTATTACTAACTTACTATCAATTATTACTATTTATAATAATTCAAAATTTATGAACTTTATAACAGTAACAAAAATATTATATGCACCTATTTGCAAACTTCTCAGTAATGCACACAATTTTTGAATTGTTTAAATCAAATAAGTATAATTTAACTTAAAAAAATATTTAGTTTAAAATACTATCGTATCGTTCTAGACATTATAAAAACTCTTAATATTCTAAACTTTAAAAAAAAAAAATTGCACATTTTCAACTAAATACCTAGATTAAAAATTCAAAAACAAAACAAGTCTGATGAAACAACTGCAGTTTAAAACTGAATATGTTATAGAATTTCAAAATAACAAAATGATTAAAAAATAATTGATATTCACACAAAAATATTTTAACTTAGAAAACTGTTTATATTTAACAAAAATGGCAGCTATGTATTTAAATAAAACTTAAGAACAAGGTATCACCTTCACTAAAGTATAGGATTTGCATAAATCAAAATGAACTTACCATCGGGATCTTCATCCTCTGACAAATCCCCATTCAGTTCAGAAGTTCTGTACACTCTGGATTCCATTATTTCCATCTCCATTTTGTCAGATCGGTGTTGGATCTGGCTGTAGCGATTCTGAAAGTTAGAGTTAGCATTAAATTTGCAGCCATTAAATAAGGAGTCTAATGTAGTTTTTACACAGTTATTTCTCAATCGGTAATATATATTTTTCAAACAACTGTAACTGATAAAACTAACGTAAACGCTTTATTGCAAAGCCCTATTAATTCGTTAGAAGCTATAAGTCTTTTTTTAATTGAAATAACTACTGCAATTTAATAATGAGTGCATCAAACAGACCACCTACCAGCCTTTTATACGATTGTAAGGTATTAATCTTTATTTTACTTCTGTGTTTTATAATTTCATTGCCATTTTATGCTTATTTTCTATAATAGATATTCTATTTAAATAATTCCATTATCCGCCGAAAATGACACCCCAAACAACTTTTTATGCAAACGGTGCAGACATTAAAATTATATCTTTAATTTCGTTAACATTATACTTCAAGTATAGCTTAGCTAGTGCGGCGTATGCAATTGAATATTTATTATTATTATTAAGAATAACCCTACTTCACGAACAATAAAAGAATATACATAAAACAAATATTTAATTATTGAGTAGTAACCAACTTATGAAAAAAATGCATCAAATTAAAAAAGAACATTCTTAACGAATACTATAAAATCATTTCTACTTTATAAATATCTATTATTTTATCTGTTGGACTAATTTAATATGGAACTGTAATAAACCAGTAAAATTCGCGTTGCCTGTTCGGCCTTTTGATCAGAAATCGTAAAAATTTATACTGAAGAAGAAATCGTTGTATAATGGGAATATTTCTTATGATGTCACGCTCTCAATACTGCGATTTCATTGGTTGTTTTGTTTTCTTTGACAAAGTGTTGAAACAAGCCCATTAAAATAGTTGACCTGTCATTCGTCACCATTCCCGTTCCTAATTAACAATCGTTAAAAAAAATGGTGGAGTTGAGAAGACTAGTATACGTTAACTACGTAATGGCAAATACAGACTATTCTATTTTTAGCCTACTTTTCTTTTTAGCCTACTTTTCTTTTTTTAATTCGAAAGAATTAAAAAAATGAAAAAGTAGGTATTGACATGCGGTCGATGTCCGTCTGTCCGTCTGTCTGTCTGTCCGTCTGTCCGTCCGTACCCCCCTTCCAAAATCGGTTCTAATCATCGGATCTTAAAAATTCTTTTTTGTTAGAAAGCTATAACCTCAGATACCCAACTTTCATACTTTTTGTCCGTCTGTCTGTACGTCCGGACGGACATAAATCTACTATCTGTCGGCGAATTTCCCATTGAATTAGCATTGAAATTCAATTTTGAGTCATTTAAATCACTGTAGGTATTGAAATGCGGTTGATGTCCAACTGTATGTCTGTCCATCTGTCTGTCTGTTCGTATGTCTGTCTGTTCGTCTGTCTGTTCGTCTGTCTGTCCGCCTGTCTGTCCGTTTGTCTGTCTGTCTGTACCCCCCTTCCAAAATCGGTTCTAATCATCGGATCTTAAAAATTCTTTTTTTGTTAGAAAGCTATGACCTCAGATACCCAACTTTCATACTTTTTGTCCGTCTGTCTGTACGTACGGACGGACATAAATCTACTATCTGTCGGCGAATTTCCCATTGAATTAGCATTGAAATTCAATTTTGAGTCATTTAAATCACTGTAGGTATTGAAATGCGGTTGATGTCCAACTGTCTGTCTGTCCATCTGTATGTCTGTTCGTATGTCTGTCCGTCTGTCTGTCCGTTTGTCTGTCTGTCTGTACCCCCCTTCCAAAATCGGTTCTAATCATCGGATCTTAAAAATTCTTTTTTTGTTAGAAAGCTATGACCTCAGATACCCAACTTTCATACTTTTTGTCTGTCTGTCTGTACGTCCGGACGGACATAAATCTACTATCTGTCGGCGAATTTCCCATTGAATTAGCATTGAAATTCAATGTTGAGTCATTTAAATCACTGTTGCCAAATCAACAATGGCATGAGAAACTTTATTTACTTAAACATATTTGGAGCAAAATAATATTTTCATGAATCAGTTTGGAAAGACGTCATAAAGTGTAGCACAATTCGATTCTTTGATTATTCATTAATTATCTACCAAGAAAGCGGCAAGGCATACTTTTGCATGCAGTTATGCTTAGTTTTAATTTACATTTCTTATTTTTTACTGCAGTTCGGAGTAGTTTCATTACTTTTGTTATTAATAAATATTTAATTATTCTTCGAACTACAAATAAATCACGAGCAGATGATAAATAATATTTAATTAATTTGCGAAAGAATATTAAGGAAAATAGTTGATTTTTGGCTTTTAGAAGTTTAAATTATAGCTGGGTGCTGTGTTTCGATTTTTTTTCTAATGTGTATAAATCTAGTGTAGAAACGGCTGTTGATGATATTTACTTTAGGAACCTAGTTTTTTTTCCCGATTAGAACTTCAGTAAGTATTTAAGTAACAGAAAAGTAGGCTATTTTAGTTCTTTATGAACTTCTTGTTAAGATTGAAATAAAGCTACAGTTTTTACAAAAAATATTATCTATTTATTTAATGAAGTTATATTGTTATTTTATCAATATGCACACTAAAATCACTGCTAAAAAAACTGCGTAAAGTTAAACCTATTCTGGAGTAAGCTGACCAAACCGAATTATGTGTGTAACCTTCCGCAAAACCTGTGTAACCTTCCACAAAATCTATAACGCAATCGCAAATACTGTGAAACAAAGTTCCATTTTTGTGATGTAACCACACATCACTTCAAAGCGTAGTGATAATCATCTTGAGTGTAAGACACCTTTTTTACACTGTACATTACTCCATTAGGTTGCACTTATGTATAATTACAGCACATTATGCGGTCACTTTCACATCACAGTGATATAATATTTGTTTAGCAGTAAATTGGTGTTTTTAGGACGCACTGCGTCACATGAACAACTCCATACACTGTTAAAAATAATGTGCTTGGTTTCACCATGATATTGGTTCCTAGTAGCTGCAACGGCTGTGTGGTGAAATGTTTCACCTTTTTTTCGGTGTTTGGTTGAACCATTTTTCTGGATTTGGAAACAAAAACCTGAGAAATGGTTCAACCGAATACCAAAAATATGATTGAGCGTTTCACCACACAGCCGTTGCAGCTACTAGGAACAATATTTTTGGTGAAACAAAGTGCCTAATTTTTAACAGTGTATGATATACTCCAAAACAGATTAAACATTGTTGAATCACTACCAGTGAAGCAAAGAATTTCGCCAGTATACTACACAAAATAAATTCTGTATTATAATTAAAATCAGAACGCACTGCGATGGCAGCATTTTTACCATCACACTATTATTGTAAATTGAAGGATGCTGTGTTGAGCCTAGTGGTCAGCGTCTCGGTCTCGATATCGGAAGGTCCCGCGATCGAGTCCCGGAGCCACTGAAGACCTACCGAGTATATGCGGAGTACGTGCTCGTTAAATCTGTTGGATCCGAAAGTCCTGTGGTCGGTCATTGCGCAGTTTACCACGGGTACAGGTCCCTTGAGACTATTTCCCTCCCCTTCAGGGACATGTCTAAATTGTGGAGGTGGCGATAGATGGCAGCATCTGTCTTGTGTGTATGTCGTGTCCGTCTTCTTGACGAAGGTTTATAAGCGGGTCTCTGTGACCAAGCACACAACCCTAAAAATATATGTCTTACAACCAACCAACCTAAATTGAAGGAGTTATTTTCCATTGTGGAATTGTGGATGCTTCACATGGGGGGGCTTAAACCAGGTTTAAGGATTGTTAGCCTACTTTTCTTTTTTTAATTCGAAAGAATTAAAAAAATGAAAAAGTAGGTATTGACATGCGGTCGATGTCCGTCTGTCCGTCCGTACCCCCCTTCCAAAATCGGTTTTAATCATCGGATCTTAAAAATTCTTTTTTTGTTAGAAAGCTATGACCTCAGATACCCAACTTTCATACTTTTTGTCCGTCTGTCTGTACGTCCGGACGGACATAAATCTACTATCTGTCGGCGAATTTCCCATTGAATTAGCATTGAAATTCAATTTTGAGTCATTTAAATCACTGTAGGTATTGAAATGCGGTTGATGTCCAACTGTCTGTCTGTCCATCTGTCTGTCTGTTCGTATGTCTGTCTGTTCGTATGTCTGTCCGCCTGTCTGTCCGTTTGTCTGTCTGTCTGTACCCCCCTTCCAAAATCGGTTCTAATCATCGGATCTTAAAAATTCTTTTTTTGTTAGAAAGCTATGACCTCAGATACCCAACTTTCATACTTTTTGTCCGTCTGTCTGTACGTCCGGACGGACATAAATCTACTATCTGTCGGCGAATTTCCCATTGAATTAGCATTGAAATTCATTTTGAGTCTTTTAAATCACTGTAGGTATTGAAATGCGGTTGATGTCCATCTGTCTGTCTGTCCATCTGTCTGTCTGTTCGTATGTCTGTCTGTTCGTATGTCTGTCCGTCTGTCTGTCCGCCTGTCTGTCCGTTTGTCTGTCTGTCTGTACCCCCCTTCCAAAATCGGTTCTAATCATCGGATCTTAAAAATTCTTTTTTTGTTAGAAAGCTATGACCTCAGATACCCAACTTTCATACTTTTTGTCTGTCTGTCTGTACGTCCGGACGGACATAAATCTACTATCTGTCGGCGAATTTCCCATTGAATTAGCATTGAAATTCAATGTTGAGTCATTTAAATCACTGTTGCCAAATCAACAATGGCATGAGAAACTTTATTTAAACATATTTGAAGCAAAATAATATTTTCATGAATCAGTTTGGAATGACGTCATAAATGTAGAACAATTTGATTCTTTGATTATTCATTAATTATCTACCAAGAAAGCGGCAAGGTATACTTTTGCATGCAATTATGCTTAGTTTTAATTTACATTTCTTGTTTTTTAATGCAGTTCGGAGTAGTTTCATTACTTTTGTTATTAATAAATATTTTATTCTTCGAACTACAAATAAATCACGAGCAGATGATAAATAATATTTAATTAATTTGCGAACGAATATTAAGGAAAATAGTTGATTTTGGCTTTTAGAAGTTTAAATTATAGCTGGGTGCTGTGTTTCGATTTTTTTTTCTAATGTGTATAAATCTAGTGTAGAAACGGCTGTTGATGATATTTACTTTAGGAACCTAGTTTTTCACCCGATTAGAACTTCAGTAAGTATTTAAGTAACAGGAAAGTAGGCTATTTTAGTTCTTTATGAACTTCTTGTTTTAATTCGAAAGAATTAAAAAAATGAAAAGTAGGTATTGACATGCGGTCGATGTCCGTCTGTCCGTCCGTACCCCCCTTCCAAAATCGGTTCTAATCATCGGATCTTAAAATTCTTTTTTGTTAGAAAGCTATAACTCAGATACCCAACTTTCATACTTTTTGTCCGTCTGTCTGTACGTCCGGACGGACATAAATCTACTATCTGTCGGCGAATTTCCCATTGAATTAGCATTGAAATTCAATTTTGAGTCATTTAAATCACTGTAGGTATTGAAATGCGGTTGATGTCCAACTGTCTGTCTGTCCATCTGTCTGTCTGTTCGTATGTCTGTCCGTTTGTCTGTCTGTCTGTACCCCCCTTCCAAAATCGGTTCTAATCATCGGATCTTAAAAATTCTTTTTTTGTTAGAAAGCTATGACCTCAGATACCCAACTTTCATACTTTTTGTCCGTCTGTCTGTACGTCCGGACGGACATAAATCTACTATCTGTCGGCGAATTTCCCATTGAATTAGCATTGAAATTCAATTTTGAGTCATTTAAATCACTGTTGCCAAATCAACAATGGCATGAGAAACTTTATTTAAACATATTCGAAGCAAAATAATATTTTCATGAAACAGTTTGGAATGACGTCATAAAATGTAGAACAATTTGATTCTTTGATTATTCATTAATTATCTACCAAGAAAGCGGCAAGGCATACTTTGCATGCAATTATGCTTAGCTTTAATTTACATTTCTTGTTTTTTAATGCAGTTCGGAGTAGTTTCATTACTTTTGTTATTAATAAATATTTAATTATTTTCGAACTACAAATAAATCACGAGCAGATGATAAATAATATTTAATTAATTTGCGAACGAATATTAAGGAAAATAGTTGATTTTGGCTTTTAGAAGTTTAAATTATAGCTGGGTGCTGTGTTTCGATTTTTTTTTCTAATGTGTATAAATCTAGTGTAGAAACGGCTGTTGATGATATTTACTTTAGGAACCTAGTTTTTTTTCCCGATTAGAACTTCAGTAAGTATTTAAGTAACAGGAAAGTAGGCTATTTTAGTTCTTTATGAACTTCTTGTTTAAGAGACTTATTGCAAATATAGCTTATATTCCATCTTAACTAAAATTATTATTTTATTTCAGAAATTATTTTCTGGTCGTTAAAATCAGGCGATTTTTTCCCCGTTAGTCTTTCAAAGTGCAAGCTATAACGACCTACTCACCCATATTTTAGATCTTAGATGCAGCTTATACGAACCCACAACACGTATAAAGGGTCAGTCAAGTGAACCATATCAGTATATTGTCTCTTTCATCTTTTTATAAATAGTTATATCTTAAGCACTGATTCATGAAAACCGATAAACTACATGAGCCCCACAAAATAAGTTTTCAAGAAATCCCGTAGTACACTTCACAAGAAACTGGGAAAATACAGTTTTAATAAACATTTAAAATATTAGTATTTTTAATTTAATTATCTTCACCAAATGAAAAAATACGAATCTGTCAAAGGCGAACTATTCAAAATTTTACTTTCAAAGCAGGAGTAAAAACTCAAACGTATGACAAAGAAAATTGTTGACAAAAGTTGTAGAACATGAAATTTTATGCAATACAAGGAGAATTTGATTAACACCAATCGAACAAAATTGTAAAACCCTCTAGTGCAAACTGTTGCCATTTGCAACGTATACTTTAATCCACTTTATGACTAAAATTTTGTTGATGTTCGGCAACTTTAGCAATGGAAATATTTCTTATGATATCACGCTCTCCACACTGCGATTTCATTGGCTGTTTTGTTTTCTTTGACTAAGTGTTGAAACAAGCCCATTTGTCATATATTGAAGCTACATATATTGATGTTTTAGAATGAGAAATTTAACTATTTAAGGAAAAAATGATTTTATGTTGCAACAATTAAAAGTATAATTTCCCCAAATTTAAAACATCGTTCTCAATTAGAAGGTTTCAGATAATGTAACGCTCTTGTTTTCATTTTCCCGCATCCTGCTATTTCATTGGTTCCTTCAATTTCACTCTCAAAATGACCGTATAGATAAAAAGAAACATTTCTATGCAAGCTTTCTTTGAAAAATAATTTGAACAACCAACAGCACTGCAGGAAGTTGACATTTTACAAATTTAATAAGTAAAATACTCTTAGAAAACTCATTTTCGAATACCAAAATAAAATTCCAGACAAAAAAAATAAAACAAGACAGCTAGAACTGTTGCTATTCACTATGTGAAACACCCGCATTAAGTCTATGGGTGATTCCGATGTCTTAAAAATTTATATAAGAATAAGTTCCAATGCATAGAGATTTAAAAAAAAAAAAATCTCGTAACATATGACCACCAAAGACCAAAATATTTTTTTCTTGGGAGTAAAAATACAAAATCGTTAGAGGGTAAAATATCGATTAAATAATTAGTTTTATTCTACAGCCATAGATATCATAACTAAAGTATTAGATTGGCTGATCACGCGACCTCCAATGTTAACGGCGGGACGCGCATGGAGGCTTTTTATGTGGGCATAATGGCCAGTGTTGCTGCCACTTTAAGGAGAAAAATACTACGAAAAAATACCATTTAATTCTAAAATTTAAAAAAAAATACTAGAAAAGGATTTAAAGTCACTAAAAAGATACCAAAATGCATCTCGTATTTTTACGATATTTTTTTGTAATTTTAGAATTATTCTAAGATACAAATATACTCTTTAAACTTTTTTACTAAACTTTTAACTTAATTTTGGAATTTATTTTAGAATTATTCTAAAATTACAAAAAAAAATATCGTAAAAATACTAGCTGCATTTTGGAATATTTTTAGTGACTAAACCCTTTCTAGTTTTTTGTAATTTTAGAATTAAATGGTATTTTTTCGTAGTATTTTTCTCCTTAAAGTGGCAGCAACACTGGCCATTATGCCCACATAAAAAGCTTCCATGCGCGTCCCGCCGCCCGTTAGCATTGGAGGTCACGTGATCAGCCAATCTAATACTTTAATTATGATATCTATGTCTACAGCCAATTGTTCTTGAATTATAAAACAGACAACAAAAAAAGTAGGTTAGTAACAGAATCTGTCACTTAGCCCGCTCCACACAACATTTATTTTTCACAAGACAAAGGCGGCAATACAGTATGAATTCTGTATTAAACATTTACAAGCTAAATTTGGCTAGTTTCATTTATTTTCTTTCGAAAATTCAATAATTATTTATTATCGTTTACTAGGTAAATTTATATTTCAAAGAATAAATATGTAATATTCCTGGTTTTTAAATGTACGCATTTTCATATCAACATACAAGCAAATAAATAATCTTTATGTGAAATATATTTGACGTCATTTCAAACTGATTTATGTCGCTTTTTTTTTACTTTATTATTTAAAAGAAATAAAGTTTTCAGAGCGATTGTTGTGATGAATGCTAGTGGTGATTTAATTCTAATAAATATGGCTTCTTATGCTTTTTAAATGAGCATTAAATGTTGCAGGTTTTTTTTTAAGTACTTCAAATTCGATTTTTTTTTCTGATATTTCTAATGTCTTCTAACTTGGATGGGCTGAATTTGTTTTTGACCTATCACACTTGCCTGTAGTATTTGTAGTTTGGGCTATGGAAGTGGGTGACAGACAGACGGACAGAACGATTTCCACTTTTTACATGGAGGCTAAAAAGAGTTGATGTGACAATTTTTTGCTCTACTATTTTTAAATAATTTTATATAAATGCATCATATTTCGTTAAGATATTAAAATGAAGCAAAAAAATGACATTGCAATAACATCTCTGCCAAAGTCAAGAAACAAAAGAGTCAGTGAAATAGCATGTTCTCGTCAAGATAAGGGTGCCCTTCTAAAAGTGCAGAAAATCTCAAGACAACAGGGACCTTTTGTTATAAGTGGTTTGGCGGAAGGTCGCAAAAGAACGAAAGAGGAGCGTGCCGCAAAGAAGAGACAGTCAAAACATTTTTTTAACTAGATAAAAAAATATATATACATAAGCTAAATATTAATAGATTATTCTGATAAGAATGCGTTCAAGTGTGCAAGGATGTTGTGTATTCAATTAAAAAAAGCAAATTTGTTGAAATCGTCGTTTTATTAAATAAGTTAAATAAAGACATTCAATTTAAAGGTAGGAAGGGGTATGAATTTTTATTCTCGTGATACCCGAGACCTGGCACCCATTTAAATGGATTTTTGTTTTACGTTCCTTTCCTATTACTGTACAATTCATTTTAAACTTTAAGAACTGAAATGGTTCGATAGAAGAGGATATGAAAATCACTTTTCAGCCGTTATTGTAAGTATCAGTCGTTTATTTGTATAAAAAGACGTAGTACGTGGGTCAAGCATGATTTCAGAAGTCTTAAGTTTTTTCATCAACATTTTAAGTTTTGTACTCAAAAATATTAGACTGTACTTAACTATAAAAAGTTGACAAACGACAAAAATATGCATTTTTAAAGCTTAAGACTTCAACATTCATTACATTTGATGTACGCCTCAGCAAAAAAAGTTATATTTAAAAAATAATCCTTGTAAAACATACGTTTAAATATTTATTTGTTTGAAAAATATGTTTATAAAACGAAGATATATGTGTAGGATTCTTCTGAGGTCTCAGGAGGTTAAAGTAGATTTTACTTTCATCAAACATTTTGAAAGAAATTATAATTTCCGTTGAGCCATTACAGAAAGTTGTAATACATGGGGGCTTTGAATCACGCAGTTCATGATTTCATGCTACAAAGTTTTAAAATGAATAATACATTTTAACGAAAAAAGTATATAAATAGAGCAGTTTAGTAAATATCGATGTTACACAAATACGATAATTGATTCTTTCAACTCTTTAAAACAAAAATTCCTTTTCGACTAACATAAACTCACGCAAATGATCCGTCGTTAATAATCTTTTTTTCTTTTATTTAGAATTCCTTTTATTCTTAAACATAAGAGAAAAACAAATATTAACAAGAACGCTTATTTCAACCAAATACGCTTTTAAGAAAATGGTAGATAAAACAAAAGAGCTACGTATGAAGAGAAAAAAAAATTATAAGATTCTTACACTTAATAAAGTGAATGAGATACTTTGTCTTGAAGGACAAGGTTCTTAGAAAGATAGCCGTTCCCATTAAGATGGGGGAGGGGGGGGATAATAAGAGTTCAAGTAATATTGAAATTAAATTTTCACCCATACTTAAAGGATTTAATGTCCATCAGACAATTGTACTGAAAGCACGTGGCAAAGTAATTTATTTCACTAAAAATTCGCAAGAAATTTAAAGAAATATTAAAACTAAAGGTGAATAGCAAAGGAAATAGAAACTTTAAGTGAAAACTTTTCTCTACTAGGGCCCTTAGGTTGAATGTGCTCAGATAAAATTGAATATTGTATACAGTTGGTTTCATCATTACTATGTTTATACTAAGGATTACAGATGAAATAAAATAAAAAGAAACTACAAAGTTGTGTATTCTACAAAACAGAATATTCAGAGAAGAATTATCTCATTAAAAATATTTCAACACTTAAAATTTCACAAGAAGAAATGTGTTTAAATTTAGTACGAGAAAGACTAAAATAGCCACTTCTTTATTTACTCCATCATTATATAAACCGAAAGGGACATGCGGTGCGTCTTTCATTCAGGGATTCTCTTTTTCCTCCATCACTCATTTTTTCCCAATGTCAGCAGCTATTTAAAAAATTATATAATTTTTCTGCCTGTGGGTTCTTTATGTTCTCCCAGGAGAAATATTTTTTTTTTGTTGAAAATTTCTTACATTGAACCAAAAACTGTTCTTAAAAAGGATAAGCAACAACCAGTGTTTATAAGTTTTCAGAAAAATAATCCTGTTGAGTTAGTATCAGAAGAAATACTGAAAGCCAATTCTGTATTTCAAGAAAAATGCACTGTTGGATGCAACTTCCCAATTATTCAGGCTGTATCTCTAACTGACTGTATCTATAGTTGACTGTTATAAAGTCTGTTGTTACAAAGGCTATGGGGCGAGAGAAATGGCTGTAAGTAGCCTTTACAATGAAAGTTGTATCAATAAAATGTCTAATTGTTGCTACTTCTATAAAATGGCAGTTATTGATACAAATTATCAGCATTTGCTAGACTAAAACAACAAACGAAAAGACAGAGAACAATAAACTTAAAAAGCTTTGCCACTCGAACATTTTTGAACAAGATTGGCAGAAAAGCAAGGGTGGAAAGCGCACAACACAGCAAAACAACCTGACGCCATAAATTGTCAAATATTTGCAAAGGCATCAGGAACTGACAAAATGGAACAGAAGGGAAAGGGTAAAAAAAATTTAAAATGTTCTTCCGTGGCTTGGACTATGCCTAGTCTGGCTGAGGTCCACCTTCATTGAGCGCCGGAATCTTAGCATCGCTTGAAGCTCAGCAAAATTTGGTTATTTAAGTACACCGCGGCGCCTGGAACACAGCCATGTGTCACCTCGGACTGTGTTTGTCGACATTCGACTATTAGGTAAGGTTGGTTGAGTTGACTTATCGTCGCACAAAAAGCTACGCGAGCCTAGGAATAAGAGAGAAGCGAAATAGCAACCTATTCTTTTAAACCAGTTCTTATAAATTGATATTATTAAATGATCGTTATGTCTTAAACTTAAAACATCCGATATATTAAATAATATTTTTTTAAACAAGAAATATCTCGTTAAAATGGTTTCATAGCTATTTGTTTTATATCAAATCCCTTCATATTCAAATATTTCACACTTTATGGCGTCGCGTCAGGATGCTTTGAGATTTCAACACCTTTTCCTACTACGCTTACCTTAAAATTACGAACTAAATTTTGAAAACACACAACATACATTGGAAAAGATATTCACCCATATTCAATTTTCAAATACTTAACATATTTGCTTATTTCACTGTTTTAAAACATGAAATTTGTCAGGTTAGAAGTTATAAATTAATAGAAACTGAGGAAAAACTGTTTTCCTAAAATTGTCTTCCCTGTTCTACTTTAAATTCATAAAAAAAATCTTTCAACGAAGAAATTTTTTAAAAGGCAATGAACACAGAATAACAATAAAAACATAGAACAGTTCACTAACATCACATTACAATCATCAGTATACTTGGCTTATGAAAAAAAGTTAAGACTTAAACGATTGAAAAAGTATACAGTTGTATGCCTCGCGGTAAAAACGTCGATCCATCTTGTACGAGGGTAACACAATAGTGAAGAGGGACGAGGGATTTGAAAAAAAAGGAAAAGAAACTTTAGTCATAGCAATGACTAAAAAAATAATTCTGAAAGATAGGTGTGGAGATATTAGGCCTTTAACCGTTCAACTTGTTGATAAACTTGTCAAAAGGATATTTTTGGCTTAAAACACTGAAGAAAAAAACAAAGAAAGCTCTAAAAATAAATTAGATAATCGCGAAACGTTTAACTTAATATTTTGACTTTAAGTAACTTTCAACCATGGAACAAAGTAAAAGTGCCAAACAATGCTTAAATTAGTATAATCCAAAAAACTTTGAAACTTCAAGCGGAAAAAGCTATAACCTCCAGAGACACCATCAAAGCCTTACAAATATTTCCTTATTTAAACATTTGTCGAAAAATCATAATTAAACGGCATTTGCTGAAGCACCCGTTAATTCAGTGAAATTTGAGGTCTTGAGCCCTAAAATTACATATTTATCCAAGAATACAAAATCAAACTGTGTCACGTTTTTGTAATTGATAGTTCATTATAACTCCGTTTTTAAGGCGACATAATTTTAAAATTTACTGCTGAAAAACCTTAGTTTTTTGCAAGAACTCGGAAATCGTGTTGACCCTTGTACAACTTAATTTTTTTAGAAATAAACTAATTCCTGAAATCAAAGATTGAAAAGTAATTTTCAGATCTGATCTTCTATATCGAATCCGTCCAGTGCTTAAAATTTAAATAAATTGTGTAGTTACAGGAACTCAAAACATTCATTAAGGTGCTGAATTACAACCTATTGTTAATTGTACAATTTTCAAAAGATAGATCACCATTTCAATAATACGTAACAAGCAACAGTAGAACTGAAAGCATTTATTAATGGCGTTGATCAAATTTTTTCAATTCAAACCATAACACAATTAAAATTTGGACCTCCCTAATTATTTTGCATCTATCTATAGAACAAATGTATTCCCAATATTAAAACAGTTAAAGCACACATTATCAAATATTGAAAATAACTAATATAACAAGCTTTAATATTATGTGATTCAACAAAACTGTACTTAAATGGTATATACACGAAAGTTTACATGATTCCATATTTATGGATAAGTATTTAAACATATGATATTTTTTATATTTTTTTAAGAATAAGAAAAAAACAAAAAAAAAATCGGACTAAAACATCAATGACTAGACAATACAGTGTTCCCATGGACCACAATGTAGCCTTTACGCCCTCCCGTCCCAGGAAAAAGACAAATTGCCGTCTCGTTGAAAGCATGCATTATAACGATAATATATAATAATTTTTTATTTTAAAAATCAAATTATTTTTAATAGCAACAAAAGCAGATGCTCAAATAAAGATACATTCTAGAATAGTAAAAACAGATAAAAAAAACATTACAATCATAAATTAAGATTGATTATGAATTTTACAAATCAATATTTTGCTTTTTAATTGCAATCACGGACAAAAGTCCGGGTTAGTCGCTACTAAAACGAAGCATGCAGTTAGTTCTTAACCTATTTATGCCTAGTAACTAAAATAAATATTTTAGACTTAAACAAGAGTCCTATAAGTTTAAATGATTAACAGTTAAATTATTATAAAAATCAAAATATATGAAACGCAAATGATTACAAAATATAAATTTAAACTTTACTTAGATAATAAAAGCAGAACTACAAATACAAAGTTAAATTTGTAAATTATACAAAGTTAAATTTAGATAAAAGAAGAATAGAGCACAAATTCCAAACTTCTCATTTTAAACTTAGAAAAGCCTTTTATTTCGCAATTTTTAATGAAAATTTATCCGTATTTATTATGCTTTTTTTTTATAGGGAACCAGTTGAAAAACAAGGGGGCTTCAGCCCTCTCCCCCAGCCCTACTACTACCACCCCTGTGAAAAACTAACATTTAACTCACAATAAATAATTGAAAAGGGATAAAATATTTGGTTGAAACTTAAATTTTCCTCCCAAATTAAATTTCTGAATCGATTTTTTGGTTATAGAATTTATTAAGGTTATTTTTATAAACTTTAAATTTTTGAAAGATTATACTAACAAGAATTAATACTTCTTGTAAAAAGTATCTTACTCTAACCGTCTAACAGTTCTAAACAATATCTTATTATACCTTTAGACTAGAACATATAAATACATCATTCACAATGTAAGGTTAAAAAAAACCTAATAGTCTGGGAGGCTTTGCATGTCATTATATTAAGTGGTAGAAGTGAAAGAGGTGAGGGGATGCTCCCAATTTGGTTTCAAGTGTACTTATAATATTTGCGGGGAATTTAATTTCTATTCAAATTCCTTTTTCCGTCCGAGTGGAACCTTTCTTAACCCCGTTTTTGGTCCGCCAGAAATTGAGAGGGGCACCATATGGACAGCCGGCCTTTCATTTGTGTATTTTCAATAAGAATATATTCGATTAGTGGTATAATGGAAATGGTCACTGTCTCCCAGACTATAAAAAAGAGTCACTTAAACTTCCTACCTGGAGTTCGTGGACTTCCTTCTCTAGTCTCATCCTCTCCGTCGTTTCAGCTTCCAGCATCTCGGAGGCATGGGTGGCCGTGGACTGCTCCTCGCTCAGCTCGGACCACAGTTCGGACACCTGTGACGACGACGAAGAACAAGACTTAGACATGACAGGCTCGACAGAGGGCAAAACACCCATGCTGCACACTTTGGAAAGCATTTCGGTGTATGAATAGCGGTGGGGCAACGAGCTCTGCGATGGGGAACGGGGCACATAACGAGGCGAGTCCTCGAAACGTTTCAGGGACCCAGATCCATAAGAGGACAGAGTTCGTAATGGTAAGGATGGGGGCAAAGAATCTCTGAAAGCACGACGACGTAACGGGGCTTTGGGGGCTTCTGGTTCAATACGCTGGAATTTCTTATTCCAGTCACTGAGATCCACAACGGACATACTTGCACCAGCAACCGAACTGAAGGTGTTGTTATTCGTAAATTCCATTTTCTTTGTGTTGGATGTAACAGTTTCCGTTGACGAAACTCTTGTCATGTATGTTGGGCTAGAAAAAGTTGGTTCCTTTGGTAACATCTTTAAGTAATTATCGGTATTTGAAGAAATCTCAGCTGCACAAAATTCCTTCGGAGTTTGATTAAGAATAAGTGATGTTTCAGTTTTACTAGGAACACTTACAGGTGGATGCTTCTTGGTAGACAAATCCACTACCGCCACTTCCTGTTTTTGTAAATTTACAATAGTATGCTTTTTAGAAACTTGGGGGGAATTTAAAGACACTTTGATATTTTCCACAGTTCTTAAAGTTGCATTATCCGATTGTTCAGTGTTACAAATTTGGGAAGTATCTGGTAGCTTAGGAGATATCAATACTGTAGATGCTATTGGAGCAGTATTTGAAGTAGTTTCAATCACAACTTTCTTTCTATTTTCATCTTTGTTATTTGCAAGTTGTGGACTTTTGGTACGAAAAAGAACATTAACGGTGTGCACTGCTCCTGATGGCTGGGTCGATGGTGTTAATTTAGTTATCTCAATTTTAGAGCTTTCAGAGTTTACTGCATTACCATTGACAAACAATTTTGATATTTCACTGTTTTGATTCGATGATGCTGCGCTCGTTTCTCTTGAAACACTTTGCTGTCCGGATGGGCTACTCGCTTGGATAGCACGTATTGAAGATTGAGAAGTAGTTGCCTTGCTCGTTATAATTTTTAAGTTTTGAGAAATCAATTTTAAGTAATCTTCGTCAGAAACAGTAGAGGTCTGCTGAGTTGTACAACCAACAAATTGATTGCTTTTAGCAGCACCTTGCAACACATCACTTGAAGTGCTTGGTGATTTACGGTCACTCTCCTGATTGGTCGCTGTAAGAATCGGCTTTGTACCTACTGAACTGCTTGCATCCTCCTTTTTTATTGGCATTTTGCCTTCGATACTGTCAACTTTCTTATTTAATTGTTTCGAAGCCCCGCCATTAATTGAAGATTCAGTCTTGTAATCTTTTTTTGACGATAATTTAGTACGCTGTGAGACTTCCCCATTACCAATGGAATTTGCAGCAGAATTTTGTTTCAACGAAGATCCAACCTTGGACAGAGAAACATTTGAATTTTCTTTGATAATAATTGCCGGTTTTATAGATGAATCGTTTAAAGTAGGAAAATTTTCTTTTTGAGGCACATTTTTACTATCGGACACTTTAGTCTCCGAATTATGATTAGCTGCAGAAGTAGTTTTACTATTGTTTTCTTTTTCACTTTCAGAACAATGAGATGAAACTTTACTTATGGGACTATTTACTTTGTCTAAAACTTTCGTTTTCTTAGGCAATGCAGGCAAGGGCTTATCCTGTTGAAAATTCGAAAACATGTTTTGAATTTTCGCAGCAATGACGCCAGACGTTCGTCTCACAGTACGAACATCTTTAGGAGGCGATGGAGAGAAACAATTCCTTCTATCACTAGTTGAAGGTTCAGTGACGATATTTGTCTCAGGCAATATTTGAGTTTTAGAAGAAGGAACTTCTATTTTCTTTTCTAATTTTTTGGTATTATTTTCTAATCCTTCGGTATCAAAGTTATTTTTAATGCTAGCTTTGTTTAAACCGTAAACTTTATTTTTCAACGATGCCTCAACGTTGGTTTCGCTGGCGCTATCACATTTTACGGTTGGAGTATCTGGTTTGGGTTCTCTTTTTATTAACCCGAAAACTTTCTTAGTTTTGACACTTTCGTTTGATACAATTTTAGATTCACACGTAACTTCAGAATCAACTTTTCCACCAGTAACCGAATCCGACACCGCTGAGTACGGTTTATTTACATTTTTATTTTGCAGTACTTTTTCTCTACCAACATCACTTTTAACGGTCTTCGATTGTTTATTACTATTGTCAACTACACATGCCTCATTTTGTTTAAGTTCGATCTCGCTGTTACACTTAAAGCTATTACTTTGATTGGCATCTTCTGCGTTATTTGTGGAAATTGTTTTAATAGTCGATTCTCGAATATCAGATTTTATGTGAGTATCCGGTTGCTTAACAGAGGGCAAAGAATTTTCATTCGATGTTTCGGAAGATCTTTTCACATCAACATCGCGCACAGATTTATCAGTAACTGAGATACCATTTTTGTTATTGTCCAAATCTTCACCCCTTGAGGTAAGTGCTGGTGGATTCTTGGGTGTTCTTCGGAGAAGGGCCTGCCCGAAGCCAGGAACCTCTTTCTGTCGACTATCCCAAGACTGTCTTCGTCTGGCAAAGTCATCAGCACCAGGTGTCTCCCCCACGGACACTGGTCTCAGTTCCCCCAAAAGGGTTGAGAACCGTCTTTTCTCAGGTAAAGCAGGTGGGGCATCATTGGCAGGAGGACAAAATATTCCGGCGACTGCCACGGGACGTACGAAGATGCTGTTTGTCTCGGACGTCACCTTGGCCTTGGGAGGGTCTGAAGCGGTGCTACCTGGCATCATAGATATGGATGTTGGAGACGAGCCAAGCTAATCCTCTTTAATGCGGGAAAATATGGAGACACTTACACCTGCCAGCAGACAAAGAGCGGGGGTGCTACGACTAAAAGAAGCACAGCGCCGGCACTTCACACCCATGCATAGCAGATAAGAAGCTCCTTCACTGCATCGAAGAAGTGCCAATCGTGACAGGGAAATGTCCAGTCGAAAATGGGGGAAGAGATTAGCGGGATGCGGAAAAAGCAGCAATCGTGCAAACACGTTTCCGAGTCGAAACCAAACGTGTTGCAGAAGAGGGGGAAAGCGGAGAAAGGGCCCCGAACTCGAAGTTGCTGAGACACGGAGGTTCCTTTGGAAAGTATCCAAAAGGAGTCGTCTCTCTCGCACGGGACTATTTTGAGAGCCCCTTACGCGCGGTGGCGACGCATCAGCGCATTTTGGCGATGAAGGCGCTCATTCCGAATCCCAGTCTAGGATAAAGCATGCCTCTTCAGCAGAACGAACCAAACACGAATAGTTTTTATTTTTTAATTTAACTCTTTTTCCCCTCCACTTCAACTTCTCAGCGAAACACTTCTTACTGCAACTTGATTCAATTAATTTTTTGTAGATTAAGAGTAGCGATGGGCAAAAAAAGGAGGCTAGCGAAGCGCGACAACTATTTAGAGATAAGAATTAAGATTATGTTTTGGCCTTTGCTCTCAAAACACTTTCATCCTTTCTCCCACCGCCACTAACAAAAACTAAGACATCAAAGTATTAGTTCGTCTAGGGTATTTAAAAACTAAAATATAATAACCCCTTCTACTCCAGAAAGAAGATTGCGTATGCTTTCATAATTTCGTAGTCCTTACTTGCGCAGAAGAGGTTCTTATAGTTTCTCAACTTTTATAATAGCATAAAAATTTGAAAATAGCCTTTTCAAGACTTGATAACTTTTATTTATTTTTGTAGGTTTAATACTAGTTTTAATTACTAAACTTTATGTTTAGGACAACTTTACATAACAGTAACACATGTAAAATAGTGGGATCTGATAAATGATAATCATATATGCATAATTATAAATACTACTTGTACTTAATTGCTTTTAATTAACTTTTAACAACTTGTTTGATGAGAATAAGAACATGAAGAGTTGTCAGAAAATCTCCTGCATATTCAAATGTGGCCTTGATGTCAAAAAAGGGCAACACACTTAATAAAGTATGCAATAACTCTGTTGCCACTTGTTTTGATGGATTTATTCCCTTTTATAAAAAACATGATGCTTGCACAATTTGTTTAGAAAATTAGTGTCAAGCTTAGCTCTTAAAGCTAAGTGGTTTCTCTTTCCTGCGAGTGAATTTACTGAATGACAAAACTGCAAATTGTGTGTGTGTTTTAATGCTGATGATACAATTTCATGTTAACCAAATAATCTAATACAGTTAGAGGAGAATAATTACTTTACAAAAAGATACTCCTAGGTACAGACATCCCATAGAAACATACAAACTGTTTAGAAGCCTACTGCTACTATACATATGTTTGTTAAAAAAATAACTACAGCTTCATATCGCATTCTGAAATAAATTTCACTTTGATCCTGAACAAGTTGGTTTTATTATTCCAGATTCTAAAATTATCTGAATAACTTTTTTTTTTAATGTCTTTCACGGTACGGTACGTAGCCTTATTACATTCCAACCAATAATCAACCACAAGTATGTTTAAATGTGATACTTATTTTTTTAATATTAATCAGGTATTTCTTATTCATATGAACATCCCTTATGCCATTTACTCAATGTTACTTTTTATAAATCATTAAGTAGAAAATCCTGCAACTGCTGTGGGACAACAACTGTGGGACTAGAAACCACCATAAGAAAAAAAAATAGCTTGACTAACTTAACATCTGTTTTAAGTTCATATTTAAAACATCCAGTTTACACATGCACATTATTAACTCTTTACTATTTTAATCAAGCTGTTAAAGTGTGACAAATATTTAGGATTTTGAGAATGGGCAGCTACAAATAGTTTTTATTTAAGTAGGATGCTTATCAACCCAAAAATAGATTTACTAGGTTAAATATATATTTAAAACCCTACATTTTATTTAAAAAGGGTAAAAATGCCTTTTTTTAATTAGTTACAAAATTCTCAGCTCACAAAAAACACAAGAGCTTTATATAGGCTTTTCTACGGCAACTTTTTAAAAATGGATGTTAAAAATCAAATTTTGAATAAAATTAAAATTAGATTTTGTAAATTATAAAATATTTTAAATATTTATATAAATTATTTCTTAAATTAAGTAGCCATAGGAATTAATTTAATTTCATTTAATTTAAATTAGAGGAACAATTAATTTAAGATCAACAAATCAATAAGTTAAATTTTAAGTAATGTGAGGAAAATTTAGAGACTTTTTCGTTGTATTAGGCTACAAAATTATGCTTTTACGAGGCTCTTTAAGCTGACTTAAGTTTTTTAATCTTATTAGGTTTCTACTACAGCTTGTAAGAATTTTGAGTAAAAGGCTAGCGTTCTTCCCTTACCTATTTTTTTTAAAAATTTTATGCTTACAAGTCACTTTAGTCCCAGTAAAGGCGCCATAGCATTAAAGCAATCCTATATTTTTTATGGTTATCGGAAATAAAAAGGAACCCCAAGGAAAGGAGCAAATTCTGGATTGCTTGTTGACAAAAACTTGTGCTAGAGCTGATCGAAACTGAAAAAAATAGCATCGTAGTAGTGGACGTCATTCAGAATTCAGATTCACTTGACCATTGTTCAAAAATACATGACACATGGATACATTTTTTATGTATGGTTGTGTTAAAGGTTGTAAAGAAACTATAAATTAGCAAGCAACCTTTACCAAAGACAATGAAATATTTTATCCGTGGCTGTATGATATGAATTGTATTCAAG
Source organism: Oedothorax gibbosus (assembly GCA_019343175.1). Lineage (NCBI taxonomy): Eukaryota > Metazoa > Arthropoda > Arachnida > Araneae > Linyphiidae > Oedothorax > Oedothorax gibbosus. Next base: position 13,941,720 of record CM033272.1, read on the forward strand.
TTTTAATATTTTTGAAAATGAATAGACCACTCTTTGTAATTTTTCAGCATGTCATTTTTGGAAGCAATCACTTTTGTGAATGTGGGGTTTTCCAAGGCAACTTTCATAATATCGATTAGTTTTAGATTTTTTTTCTGCTGGTCTGAGCACACCATATAGTTCAGTTTCTTTCCTGTTCGTATAAAATGTTCGTTAACTTGATCTTGTTATTGAGTCTGGCCTTAAGTCCTGAAATCATCAGCTTGTTAACTACAAACTTGGCACATTTCAAATGAGACATTGATATTTTCATTTCATTGCATTGGCGCATGTAATTGACTGTGATCCAACAACACAGTCAATACAGCTTCGTAATTTAGACCCTGGTGAAGTGAGAGGGCGAACCTGAGCTGACACCAACGAAACTTCAATCAACAGTCAATACACGCTTCGTAATTTAGAACCATGGTGAAGTGAGAGGTCGAAACCTGAGCTGACACCCAACGGAACTTCAATCAACACTGTATGGTCATAGGAACTTCAGACTTCACAGATTAAAGGAGAGCATCTGCCTCAGTGTACTGCCATGGGCAGTAAACTTCTGTAACTAGCCTAAAGACTTGGACCATTGTTGCAAGCACTCAATTACCCTAACCTATGATAAAACATACTGAAAAAGACTAATTATTTCAGAGTAAAAATGGTTTAATTCATTGTTGTGGTTACTGCAGTTTATCCGCCCAAAGCAGTGTACTTGGGAATCCCATTGGTTATTGCATAATTTTTGTTTTGCCAGAATAAGTAATACAATAATTTTGCATTAAAAGTTTCTTGAAAAAAGCTGCTATAATGGCTAAGAAAATTAATAAATTCCATCTTGAAGTTATCAAAAATCAATGGATTATCATACAATTGAATCCCATCTAGCATATTTTCAAGAGTAACCTTTCAAAAGGATAATTTCACTTAGTCCTTTTACAACATGACTTTGTATAGATCTTGTGTGACAGTAATTTCAAATAACTAAAAACAAACTTTTAAGAACTAATAGAATGTTAGATCAATCACAATAAACCTGCAAATTTTGACAAAGGCTAGGCTGTATGATGAAAAGAATAAGTAAAATAACCGGCACAAAGAACATCTATTTCAGATAGCATATTTTACACTCTATTGATCATAGCTGTGAAGTGCAAAGTGGTGTAAAGAAGCTTTTACACATACCTGAGTTAACACAGGATAGTAAGGGTTTAAAATTATGACAAGTAAATGATATCATACAAAATTTAGCTAAGTAAATAAAAAATATAGGCACCTAACAATTATGGATACCTTTTTTGCAAAAACACCATTTTAAAGATCTTCAAACTTAGACAGTAGCTCATTATTAAAACTTTTTTTCTGCATTTGTTTCCTTAGGAGATCAAAAAATAAGAACTACATACTTACATAAATTTATGGCTTTGTTAATATATTTTTATAAAAACTTTAAATATATAGTTTTAGGTGTGCACTAAATTTAAAGTAATAGGCTACTATCATGTTAACTTCTAAATCTAATTTGATTGTAACACATTAAAAAAAATGCATTAAAAGGTAATCAAGAATAAAATAGTGTGCATAGTCCAAATCATAAAATGTCTTGGGCATGTGTCGGAAAACCCATATTACACACAACAAGTATCTAATTTTCTAATGCTATCTGATCAACCATGGCTCACCATGTCACACTTTACATGGATTTCATTAAGAATTGCAAAAAGAACATTTACAGGAGAACCGTTTACAGTTCTGTGTTCCTAAGCTTTTTTTTAAAGAATCTTTACCTTTGAGTAACAGGCAATCGTAGCACAACCGTTATATTGTTTACTTTAACAGCCACACCAATTGGTAGATCTCTAAAATAATGATCTTTTTTAACCACCTAGGGATACAATAACAAATGTATACTATAAACCCATCAACTGACTGTCAGGTTTTCCAGCGACGCATATCTTCTTAAAATTTTTTAGAAATGTTGAGTATTGAGGGACCTTCTAAAAGTAATTAATACAGAAATAAAATTTTAAATACATATATTTTCTAAATAATGAGTTGGAAATTTAAATCTCATGCAGTTAAAACAAGTTTACACTTGGGCCAAATAACTCTGTATCCATCAGAGGGTTAAAAAGAATGGAGAATAGCTATCACAGAGTGGATGCTTTCAATACCCATATTTGATAGCCATTAAGTTTTTAAAAAACAATAAGTATAATAGAACAAGTTACATTACCTTGGCTTCTAATTTATCATTAGTGGATTTTAATTCATTTCTTTCTTTCTCCAACTTTTCTAGCTTTCCTTTAACCAATTCTAGTTCTTCCTGAAAATAAATTAAAAATAATTTTGTTAATGAACTACTGAATTCTTAATAAAAATAAGTACTTTTAAATGACAATGTAATATAGGTCAAAATTACTGTTTAAAGTTTATATGAGTCTTTTTTATGAGAGCCCAAAATTTAAAGGGCATTGAACAGTAAATTTTTGTTTGGTAAACTCACCGTTTTTAGACGTAAATCTTCTTCAGTACGGTGTACATTAAGTAAGGGCAGTACTTTTACATACAAGCGCCACCAAGTCCAGCTTCGTATAGCAACAAACTTTCGCACATTTCTTTGAATACATCGAATGGCTAAGTCTTGAACCTGCAATAAAACGTATAGTTATTTTTACACAAAAAAATTTTGAATACTTTTTCCAATAAATTTAAATACTAAGGTAATAATTTGATTAAAACAATGTGAAAAATTAATTTTTTGACAACATGAAAATTATAGTTATGTTATTGCTGCAAAAAGTTTCTGCAAAGGATTAGTTAGGATCTGTGTGAAAAAATTATTGATTGATACTGTCTAAATACTATTAAGCATATAAATCTATTTAATCGAATTAAAATGTTAATGCAGTAACACAGAAATGTAATTCGGTTAAGAAGCAGCTATTCCCTCTTAAATTTAAAATTTGTTTGCATAGAAATAAATCAGTAAATTCGAAGAAAAATTTCAAATGTTTAATGCGTTGACACAGAATTTAGTGCTTTTAGGCTTATAGATGTGGAAGAAAAGTACACAATCTACTATACTCAATTAACTTAAATTATATTTTACCTGTCTTACCACAGGTATATGAAAGTGTATAATTTGATTAACAAAAGTCTAAAAGATATTTTTAAAGCAAACCAAGTTATTTTAGCAGCCCTTTCCCCCCACAATACTTTCTATATTTAGAATATCTAGAGGTCACAAAACATCGCGCAATCTCTATGGCCATAATTGTAAAAACATTTCAAATGTATAACAATTGATCTTGTCTCTTTGCATTTTATCACTGACTTACAACGAGTAAGCAACTGCCAAGCTAGAGAGCTGGCAAAAAGTTACAATAAATAAAACTTAAAATAATTTAGAAAACTTCTATTTAGTTTTTAAAATTAATTTATTTCATATCTTTGAATTTTTTGTTGAATTTTGATAACTGTAAATTAAACAATAAAACCTTACTATGCAGCAGAATAAAATATCATAATGGTACTTACTTTTAGTTTATTGATGGCTGACCGTGCTAGATAACCTCTACAGTGGGCTTGAAATGAAGCAATCACACCATTAAGCTTTTGATCCCGGCAAGATTCCAAATGAGCCAAAGCCCCAGACCGTAGAAATATCTGCAAATCAAATAACAGCAATTTAAACAAATAAACGAACTATTTTTTTTAACTTAAAATCCCCACTCCAAAAAGTATTACCATTCAAAAACTTGAATTCACATTGTTAATTCTTAAGATAAATCTTATTATGAGAGGTCAGTTATATATTTGATTTCATTTCCAATTATAAAAGTTTTCATGTTATTACAAAGAAATAATGATGAATTAATTGATTAATAATTTACCTGACTTAATCCCATCCTATAAGTACTTTTTTCGATATCAATATGTCTCAATAAAGTTTCAACTGCTTGTCTTTCATCATACACGGGTGATGTAATTCGATGCTCGACAGGAGCAAGAATTTCAAAGCGTCGTCTGAATTCAGAATACATCAAGTTATCTGGAAAACCTATGAAAAAATAAACAGATTAACATGATTATATAAAGGTACAAAAACCTTTGCATTATTACTAAGATTTTAAAAAGCAACATTTTGAAATGCAAAAGAAAAAAGCAAGAACTTAAAAAGCATTCAGCTGTTTTGGGACTTAACCCCGAAAGTCCTAAAACTACATTTGAATATGTTGTTTTTTTAAGCTCTTATTAACATGATTGTGTACTATAATTTTGACCTCCAAGTTAATGTTTTTTGAAGATTTTTGGCATAAAAAGACACCTATTTAGTGTTTTACATACATAACATAGTTTTCTCGACTAATATCAAATTCTTTTATTGCTTAGTATTGTTTCCACAAAGATTAATAAGTTATTTTTTTAAAAAAATTGAAAGTGTATGGGAAAAATCAGATAATTTTTGTATTTTAATTTTTACACTACACTTTAAATTTTTCCCTTGTTTATATCAAACTACCTCTAACTAATTGTCAAAACAATAATTTTCGAAAAAAATTAAATTACCAGATCAGAAAAAAAAAATTCAAAAAATTATGGTAAATTACTACACACCTTGTTTATAAACTCTAACTGTATCTAAGATCTGGAAACCTCTGAGTTGAGATCTAAGTAGTGGAATGTTGAGAATATCATCCGTGATTGGACCTTTATTGACAACAGGGGAAAACTGGCCTTCCCCTGTGCCTGCATTGTGCCTAGGTAGGAAACACTGCACAAAATGCATGTTTGTTCTTTTTAAGAGGTCTACAAGAACATCCTGAAAATAGATTTAAATTAATAAGTACATTTTAATTATACATCAAGGAAGAGGAAGTACTGAAAACATTTTTAATAAAAAAAGTAAAGAGGCATGCAAGAGGAATAAATGTCACCTGGGACAGCATACTGATAAAAATTCCGAGCCACTGTTCAAAGTCCGATTAACTTAAATCTTACAAAGGTGGTTGTACATTACAACTATACCTGTTCTTAATTCTTACATCGTAGGTTATTAATGCAATTGATTACTAGTGCAATTTTTACAGCATACAATACGAATAGGATTGTTACATCAGTTGTTAAGGATTTTACTACAACTTAATTTTAAACTTATTTCCTAGAGGTTTTTTTTGTTATAAGAAATACTAATAAATGTTTGCAATTGGATAAACATGGGAATAGTTTCACAATTTTAAACCATAATCAAATGATAAGGACTACACTTAAGTTAGCACTCGACCCTTTCAAATAATAACAGTGATTTTGGTAAATTTTCTTATGATTCATCGATTTACTTTACGACATTGATATTATATCTGCAAGCAATTTCACAAAAAAATATCAATATTTCAACTACAATATGAAGAGCAGTCATAAAATTACAGCTTAAATAGTTTATCTTGAAGAAATAATGTAGAGGCTCCTTTTAAAATCCAGACTGGCCAAATGTAATATTTTATTGTAGATTAATAAAAAAAACACTTAGCAACAAGCTTCCTACCATGTGATATTTCACTTGCAGAGGCAAAGAGCGTCTCTTAATGCCAGCAGCAGACACCCCCTGAGTCCTTCGCATGCTGGAGCTTCTTCTCAAAGTGGACGTCCCCTCCACATGCAAGGAATTGCCCCCTGTGGTTCCAAATACCCCGCGGGAAGAGGAAAACAGCTGGCTTATGCATTCCCTGATAGAAAAAAATATGTTCTATTAAAAATTATAGTGTTTGGCTTAATAAAATAGAACTATTTTAGTTGTTGTTGTTGTTGTTTCACGTCCCCCTGATCCAGTTACTTAGACCAAGTCCATGATACCATGCCGATCTAATAAAGCTGCAAGTTCATTTTCCCCCTCACTCCACAGCTGCCTCATAGAGGCGCCAATACCAGTCAATTGCATGAGCAGGGGAAGCAGGACAAGAACAAGGGAAAGATGAATAAGTCTTTACTCTATCGACAAATTTTAAGCTTCTTATGTGGCCACTACACAGTCTGCAGGAATGAGAACACAAAAATATGAAAAAGAGCGTTGGGACCGATTTACTTTAAATATTAAATACGGGGGGAGGTACGGTAATTATTACTTTAAGTGATTTAATTATTTCTTTAGGGTACAGTAACTTTCACTATACTATTATTTGCAAAATGTTGTTTGTAGGGCAATAGTGAATAAAATTTCCATATTTCTACTCAGTAAAGTATAGAAAGAAGAGGATGCTACAAATTCTACCTTAAACCTCCTCTCATACAACTTACTTAGATAAAGACACAAATAAAATAATAACTAGATTTGAAAACAAGGTTTACAATTTTAAAAAATCTTACACATTGTTTATGAATCCTGTTTTTCTACAAAAACACAAAACAAACAGGCAATATTGCAATATAGTATCTGTAGTTCACATACAAACTTTTTAAAAAATGATATTATGTTCTTCTCTCTTTAAAGCAATTACATGGTTCATGTGCTTGTTAGGAAAAACATTTTAGCAATTTTTAAGTACTGTTCTAAGACTTTTCAGAAAAATTCAAGAACTAGAAATTACTAACAGCATAAAAGCTGAATATATAAAATACCGTCGATATTCGTGGATATAAACCGACTCCATTTTTTAAAACAAAAAAAACATCTAAAATTAGAAAACATAGTATAGGCTGAAGTATGAATCACTAAAAAGAAAAAAGTTTCACAAAAAAAAATCTTAACATTCAATGGTTCTCGGCGACCCAAAGACAAGGACAATCGATTAGGAGAATCTGGTTGATCCTACTTGGCTTGAACTAGAGCTACAGAAGTTACGAGACACTTCTGATCACGCAGAGCCAGGAAATTGTCAATCATTATAAGACGATGCGACATTATCAGTGGATGCGTGAAAATTACTAGGCAGCAAAATAAGTAAATCAAGAGGCATTATTGTGCTGCAAATTTTTGATCAGGTGAAAATGTTACTCTTCTAACAGAGGTATGCATTGGCCCTTGGTTTATATTTGAAGACATCTTAGTGAAATCTAATCCTAATTCATCTTCAAAATTTAAATATATTTTTTACCTTTATTGTTAAAATTTATAATTTAAACTTGCTTTTTAATGAAATTTAAGTTTAGTTTTCCTTAATATAGGCTGAAAATGGTGGATTTTTTTCGGTGGTGTTAATGCTATAAAAAATGTGTCTTCTCGTGTATGAGCCGAACCCCTTTTTTCGGAGGCTATCTTGTCCGAAATTTCTCGGATTATGCAGCATTTATTAATGACTATGTTTAGAAATATGAGTTAGAAAATACGATGGTATCACGTAAAGTGGGTTAAAGATGACGTATAGTTATCACTAGCTTCGGAAATTACATTCAGAAAGTTTTTTATGTGATCCGATTTTGCAATAAATAGTATGGATTTTTTTCCCAATCAATTTTAAGGATTTGTAAATGAACTTTTTTTTTAATTCAAGCACTTTTCAAGGAGTGTACGAACCATGACAAAATGTTCTGCGATTTCACCGCGAACTAGCAAATATTACGATGTGTTGAAGTTTGCTTGAACGATCCGTCTTGAACTGTTACTAAATTCTAAAAATAATAGGTTCGAAAGTTTTGTTATTTTTCCTATAAAAAACATCAGCTTACATCGGTAGCATACGACGAAGCTGATGGCTTTATTTTTGCATCGGTCTAGCCCTAGTTGAGAGCGTACTAAATGTACGGATTTGACTAGATTGCAGACATCGATCGTGACAATAATAGCACTTGTTGGAGTCCAGCGATATAATCAGCAAAATAATTTTACGATCCAGTTTCCATTTTCGAACAAAAAAGAAAAACTTGAAAAAAAGCGGAAAACGTCAAAAAATCGGAAATGACCAGAAATCTAGAAAAAGCGGAATTCCGCCAAAAAGCGGAAAATTCTTATGCCTGAGTCTGGCCGAAGCAGTCTGGGCGGATCTTGAACACTCAGACTGTACAGACAGGCCAGGACGATTAGCAGCAATTTTTTAATTGATTTGGAAAAATTACAAATTAACATTCAAGAAAGGAAAAAGAAACTGTCTATCGACGATAAATGAAATAAAAAAATCCAACATTGATAAACAAAATTTAAAAATTGAATTTTGTAAGAAACAATAAGATGTTCATTCATTTAAATACTTTATGTTAAGGTTAAACGTTTTTTTTTATTTTCCTAAACCCTGAATAACACAGATCATTTTCCCCTAACAATTTCAAGATCTTCCACGTGAGTGTATTTAGTAACTTTTAATAAATAATTCTTTCAGCCAATCTTATGTTCAATCCTTAGAAAGATACACAAAAAAAGTAATATTTGCAGTAACCAAAATGAATTTTTTCGGAAAAAACAAAAAATTAGATGAGATAAGGAGGAAGAGAGGGGTTTGCTTTGAATCTTACTTTTGTGATTCTTGGAGTAGGAAAATAACTTGTCTTGCAGCCGGATGTTCTCTGGAATTTCGCAGCCAGCCTGAGACTGAATACACAACTGGATTGGTACCATAAAAATGTTGTACTGTGAACTGATGGTTATATGGTCCTTTTCTAACAAGTTGCTGGTAATCTACAAAAAAATATAATTAATGTAACTGTAAAAATGTATAGTCTAGTTAGCACAAAAAACTAATCATAAGTTATATTATAATGTTACATTCTTCTAATGTTCTATTTAAAGAAAAATAATAAAACATTTAAAAGATGTTACCTTTAAAATCTCAATTTAACTTTTAGGGGACGTACATAAATTACGACACACACTGAGGAGGGTTATGCACTAACGTGATGGATCGTGACATGGAGGAAGGGAGGGGTAATCGCTTGCTTGACGTAACGATTTGGAAAATTTCACTTTTGCAGGGAAAATCTGTTTTACATAAAATGAAGTTTTTAAGAAAATTTTTTTTTAATCTTTTTCATCATAAGAAACACTTTATTTCAGAAGATGGGGACATTATTACATGCCGCAACGTTTGCATTATCATTCCCCTATATTTTACAGACCTTCGTAGCGGCACTTCATAACACGCTGAAATGCGACACATCTTGACCAATCAGAAGACTAGTAATAAGCAACTACCTGGACGAACACCAAAAGACCCAGAACTAGACAGATCCGATTACACCCAGACCCCCTTTTTTGAAAGACATTTGCAAATAGCTATTAGTCCTTGGGCAACGGAAATGTAAATACAATGTTGGTCTATCCCTATTAATAAATTATTTAACCAAAATAAATTTCACTTTTTTTCTTTCAAAGTCAATTTTTTAAAAATTATGTAAATATGGATTTTTTCAAATTTCAGAAATAAAGGGAAAAATTACAATTAACTTTTCCTTTGTAAAGGGGGGGGGGGGGAGTGCAACAACCGCAACATAATTTTAAGGGGGAGGGGTTTGATCAAACGAGGCACAGCATGACATAGGGGGGAGGTCAAAAAAGTCACAATTTTGCATGATGTAATTTATGTACATCCCCTTACTATTAGTAAAAAAAATTGATGCCTGTTTTACTTTACATGGAAATACCTATTTAAAAAAAAAGAAAATAATCATTTAATTTTTCAATGTAAAAATAAGGAAATCAACTAAACAAATATATTTTAAATTTTTCAACAAATTTCAAACACAAAGTCTTGTACAAATACTTTCAATTTTCTGTAGGTAAGTATTTTCTTTACGAACAAAAACCATGCATTTGTTAAATTGTCTAAACAAAGGAACATTAATTATAAAAACACTTTTTAATAAATTGCAGTATTAGTGAAAATAACTTTTCAAAATAACAGTTTCAACAATAATTTTGGTAAATTCGCCCAAACATTTCATAATTTATTAGTAAATGTGTTTCTTATTTTAATAATTTTTATAGGTACTGAAAAATCAGGAAATTATTGCACAATTTACATTTCTGTTTCAGAAAAAACAACCGCAATTCAAAAGCATGCTTTTTCTAATATCAATTTAATAAATATATTGGATATTTTTGGAATAATTAAGATATTATACATGCTATAGAAAATAAAACCAAAAAAATACACACTAAAGAAAATTTAGAAACGGATTTTAGTGCTTTTACTAACTAACTTTTTTTAAAACTGACTTTCAAATAATCATTTTAACGCACATGCAGAGGAAGACATATTGAAGAATTTTACCCTAAATACACATTTTACTTTAACATCAGTCTGTCTCCTAAAGTATAATCACCCAGAGATAACTTTCAATTCTATAAACTTATATCTGAAAATATTTAAATATAATTTTAAATATAAACTAAAATAAAGTAACAACTAAAAAATTGAGTGTATTTGGGATTCCTATTTGCATAGTTCAGATTTTTTGACTCTACAAAGTAATCAAGTATTAAACAAGAACTATTAGAGAGTAAAAACCAATTATGATTATCTTCTTTATTCTTTGACTTGTTGATTACTTTTGCACAAGCAGCAGTACTTAAAATATCAGAGTCAATCTTCTTAAGGTACTATAATGCAATGATTCTGTCAGTTGAAAGAAACTTCATTACTAATATAAATAAGTTTAGCTAAAAAAAAACATAAGACCAATGAAGACCTGAACAATTTATGTAGAATAAATTAAGTTACACGAAAAACATTTTTATTCTGAAATGAAGGTGTTAATGATATTCGCAAAGACATCATTAATGGTTTAAATGCAAGACTCACCTTTCCCACTGTAGTTTACAAACATCTTGTCAAGAAATGTCTTCTCGCTTGCTGCAGGGAATAGGGACTCTTCGTCAAGGAGCCACAAAATCCCTCGTTTTCCTGCATCCCTCAAATCAGCAGTGGAGGCCCGCATGGCCCCTTGCTGCGGGGAATGGTCAATGACGTCTATTAAAGGGGCTGGACTGGCAAAGTGGAACTCTTCTTTATTCCATTCAATGTTTTCCTAATGTAGGAAATAGAGATTGATATTAGTGTTTTATATGACTGGCCCATAAGTTAGTACATCTTAGCACCAAAATAGAATAAGACTCGCATTCCCTTTGTAATATCTTAGCTCAGTTTTACTAAAAGAAAATTAAAATGCAGTACTACTGTATTGAAGTATAATATAGAAATAGATTTTTGACTTTAAATTCAAAATTAAAGAAGAATTGTTAAAAGCAAAAAAAGCAACATTTTAGCCCCATCTAGCAATATACAGCAAGAATATATGTGTGGTATTTTAGTAAGGTTTCAGGAAGTTCATACAAATATAAAAGCAATAGCATTCTAAAAACCTGAATGTATCGCTCCTGTTGAACCAGGAATGTAGAGTCATGAAACAAAGCCTGCAGTCTTTCTTGGCAGTAATTATGACATAGATCTTCCAAGGAAGCACCCATGATACGGCCACAAGTGGCCGGATTTTGAAATCCAGGCATATCTAGTAAATGAATGGACGCCATGCTCCGTCCAACGCCACTCAGTGATCTGAAAATTGAAATAATAAATATATTCCTAATCACAAAAAGACAAAGTAAAAGGCAAGTTGGAAACCGATATAAACACATGAAATGTACAGCAAAGTTCTGTATAACAACTAACCTATTAATTAGATAAATAACAGCACCAAATGCTTCAGTATATAATCCAGATACCATAGCCTGCAAACACTCTATAGCTTCAACAGTACCATCAGAAGATCTAGAAGGGATTAAAAAAAAGTTAGTTGGAAAAACAACTATTAAATTCAAAATATCTGTAAAGGTGTAAGGAGGAGTTTTAAATCTTTTTTATTGCAATAAATTCTTATTCTTTACCTTGGAGATACCTTTCCAGATACAGGTCCACTGTGATCGGAGGAGAATATAGATTTGGCCAGGTCTTCTACAGTGCACCCGAGAAGTGAAGCTGCTTTCTGTGCACTTTGCGGTCTCAAAAACTGCAATCGGCCATTGCTTCCTACAATGAACCATTTTTAGTTTAAGAAAACATAGTATCGAAATTGAAATTTTTATTCCCGATTTCCTTCTACAGTCCAGAATTTTATTTTTTACAATTTTATTTTACATGCAAAATAAATAACTATACAAAATCAATATTTTATCAAAAATCCTTGAGACATATATTTTTTTAATACTTTAAACAATTTAAGGATTTTTTTAACAATAATTTTTTTCTTAATTAGTGTTGGTTTGTGTTTTTATTAAGATTCATTATTCAAAACTCTTAGTGCTTGAAAAAAAACTTAATTTTAAGAAAAACGTATAAGGTGCACTGAATATGACATACCTCATAACATGGGAAATAAAGAAAATAAAGTAAAATTTGAAATTTTGCATGCATATTTGAAATATTTTTAACAGACCCTTTAGCATTAATTAGATCAAATCTTAAGCTTTAATTCTTTATCCCCAGACCTCAAAAAATTCATACAAGTGTGAAAATTGAGTTAAGTGACACAGAAATAGTTCTTTTATTGATTTGGAATTTAATCAGATGCTAACAATACAAAAAAAAAAGAACATGCATGCCCACACTTTTATGTAAACAATTTAATTTTCAAACAAAATTGTTTGGATTAATATAGAAAAACTTAAATCTTATTTTGAAAATAAGTTAGTTTACCACTTTTGAATAACGATTTGGAAGCAAGAATGCTGAATGATTATATTTATATTGCAGTGTATTTTAAAACACCAAGTTTGAATAATATTCAGCTATCATGGACATAAGAGTAGTCTTTACCTTTGCACGCACTTGCAACACCAAGATGGTATATTGCAGCCAAGACATACCAAATTGCTTTTGATTCACCTTCTTGCACATTTAGTGTTTGGAATGCTGCTGAAATATTATCCCAAGCAAGACATGCCCTTCTCTGATCTTCATCCTACATAATTTAATAGATGTTTGATGAAAATTAACTTTCATTTCAAATTTGAATACAAAATAATATAATTCAGTCATGATGTGCTTTCAAAATAGGGTTCTTATTGAAGTTATTTTATTGACAAAGAGTTTTAATTCAAGGCAACATTTTTAGTGATAACAGCACATGGGAAAATTTATGTACTTCAATATTCATTGAATTTTTAGACACTTTTATATTAAATTTTGTAAAGGTATTATTTGAACTGCAGCTTAATAATTTTTTTTAAAGCTGAACTTACAAAACCTCAACTTAACACACAAGATATGTTAATGATTCTTAATAAACCCAAATAAAGTCTAAACTTACTTTATGTAAAGGAGTCATAAACAAATTTGGATCTTGTAAATGTTCAAAATGTAACTCTTTCCTAAATAAAAAATAGTATATATAGTTTTTAAAAAGGAAACATATAAAGGAACTAGGGTATCAGCAATTTATTTTAGTCATTGCCATTTATAAAGTAAAACTTTAAAACATTTTGACAAAGAATATTTATTTAAAATTTATCTATGTATACTTGTTTTTAATAACTTTAAAGATAAGGTAAAGAACAATAAAAAATATCTGCAATACATACACATTAATTTAAACTGTTAAACAATGTATTAAAGTAATAATAATAATTAACGTACTTTAAGTTAGCATCAGATCCAGCCAAAAGGTAATAGAAAACATGGAAATTTGGTTCTCCTTCAGGGCGCCTACTCACCCGCGATCTTTCCACATTGTAAGCCTGCAAAACAATTTTGAAAAACTAAATCAACAATATAAAACAAATAACTCAAATAAAATAGTTGGAATGAAATTTAACTACATTATTGCTTTTCCAAAGTACATTAAAATTGGTTGGGATCACTAGAACTACTGCAAATGGGTATAAATATATTAACAAAATTGTCTTTAAAGTGTTATTAATTTAAAACCCACAGAGGTGTTCTTTAAAGCTCAGGATTTTTAAAAAACTAAAACAGTAAATGTATTACCTTTAATGAAAAAATATGCTTTTTTTTAAACTAAAAAAAAACAAAAGTTTTAACTGCTTTGTCACAAGACCCAAAAAGAGGCATTGTATAATTTTCACTATCAATAAAAGTCCTGTATTAGACAGATGATAATTATTTAGTGATTATGATATAACTTATTCTAATCACTGAAAGTGTAACCCTGGCATTTTTATTTTGAATTAAATTTTGCAGTGTTCAAATACACTATTGAATTTGGAAAAGAAAAACTGGGGTGCATTACATGCGTTATTTAAGACAAAGTATATTTTATACTCTAAGCAATACTCGATACTACAATTTATGCATACCTGAACTGATGCAGATATAATTTGACCCGAGTGATCGAAATCCATAGAAAAAAGTTGAGTGAAGCGAGTCGCATTGGTATTCATTGCTGTTCGACAATTGCCAAATGCCTCCAGTAAAGTGGAAGCAGCATTCAATTTTTCTCCTGCAAAATACAAAACAAATTATATATTTTAGAAATTCTTTATGAATGTGCTCATCAACAAATTTTTGGAATTAAGACTTGGTAGAAATCAACCACAACAAATCAGATAGTTACAATTACATTAATATTGCTTAATAAAAATAATGTCAATATAGTCTAGTTTATAGACTAGAACATAGTTGTAAAAACCAGTACTAACCAGTCAAAACTTGTTTTGAAGACCCTGCAATAACAACCAAGTACTGCATCACATGTCGAAGACTTGTACTTTTCCCACTGCCACTTCGTCCTTGAATAACAATAGATTGATCTTTCCGGGTTCGCAAAAGATTACTAAGTGCAGATTGAGCAACTGCATATATGTGAGGTGGCATGTCATCATCTCGACAGGTTTTAAAACCTCTCATCACCTAAAAAAAAGACAATATTGAACTTGGGTTGAATGAAATACTATGTATGTAGTTTTTCAGCTATTTATTAAAATTATGAAACAGATAAATATGTATTATGATATAACCTGTGTTTTTACTTGAGGTTCAGATCTAAAATAGTTTCTTAACAAATAAAAATAAGCTTACATCTGGAAATACAATTCTTTTACTAGTAATAGAGAAAAAAAACCTTTCCCGGCAACTAATTTTTACCCATTTCATCTATTTGAAACATCTTAACCACAGTAACATATTGTATAGCTTTAAGAAGCATAATTGTTGTTAAAAAATCAATCAAAATAATCATATTACTGCATTCAAATACTCTACAAACCTTTTCAGAATATGCTGCAAGGGCGTGAGCCGGGTTCAACACCAAAAGATTATTTCCTGCATAGGTATAAATTAATTGGGAGCAATATCGCTGACGCAATGCATTCAAAACACTGGATTCATTAACATGTCTCAGATGAGCCACATTCTCTATGAAGTCAAACAGGGGTGGATTGGCCTGAAATAAAAATAATTTTTTTAACCAAGTATTTTTTAAATTTATATCTCAAATAAATTTATATAATAAATTTCTTACCAAAAACTATGGACAAGCTATTTAAATAGATTTTTAAAATATTAATATAATTTTACCCAAGAAATGTATAAGCTATTTGAAAGACTAGCCAAATGTATTATTTTTATCTTGCCAAAAAGCCATTCGGTTTGAATTGAAAAGTAGTAATAGTTTAAATGAAAAATCTTAGTAAAATTCACAGTTAAAAAACTCAAAAGTTTTTAAACTAAACGGGTATGAGATACCTTTTCAACATCTTCTTCATTAACTTCCAACACATCTGGGCTGAAATCGGTTTTCACAGAAATTTTACCTTCCTGGGTTTCTGTATTTGATTTGACTAGATAAGCTGTAGAGAATCCGCCCTTGTGCACAATCCATGCCATATCTTTGGACAACCATGTTTTCTCATTTTCCATTTCTTCTTCAGATTTAGCCTTGCAAAGTAAAAAATATATACATTTCACATTTTAAAAAGCATACAATTTTAATGTAATTATTGAATACTCATTCATTCATAACAGAAACTAGTGCACTACAAAGCATCTCATAGAGGAAAACTATCTTCATGTGCATTCAAATTTGTAATCTTAATCATTAAAAAAATACAATTTCAAAATTCAGGAAATGTATCAGATAAATAAAAACACAAAATTTAAGTTTACAATATTTTCTTTAACTACAATAAAAAATTTAGTACATTAGAAGGTAAAATAAATTTTATAAATCTTAAAGCACAAGTAAAAAACCCTTACCATGGCTCGAAATCTAGAATCACTAGTTGGAGATAAAGCAATGGGTTTCATAGCGTTATCAACAGCATCCACAGACTGATTATCACAGATACATCTTTTTGTAAGTTCTTGAAGTTCTGGAACGGTTTGGACGTGCAACACAACACTATCACCAGACGAACAAATCAATTCTATAATTTCCTCTCTGGGCTTGTTTTCCACCAACAAGTCATTCACCTTCACCAGCCTGTCTCCAGGCAAGAGACCAGTAGTGTTGTTCTTCCCAACACTGCTGGGTTCCGCAAAGACCATTGTCTGCCGAGACTCAATCTCTGGAGATCGCCTCTCCAGAAAGACAGCCCGGCGCAAGGCAAAACCGAAATCTCCGGTGGGTTGCCGCTTGATGATAAGAGTTCTAATGGGCGGCGATGGCAGGCAAGTCACTGGGGGCAAAGAAAGATTGGAAGCATAGGTCTTCCACCGTATTCCGTAGCCCCCTTGTTCCCCAGGGGGTACTTGAGATGGTGGTGCAGATGGCACACTAGGCTTTGCCGGACTTGGTGGAAGGGCGGCTGGGATACCCTCTCCACCGGGATGGTTCATCTGGTCCATGAATGCCATCATCTCATTGGTTAAATTTGCACCAACGTTACCGAGGTGGAGAGATGCCATGGAGTAAGTACTACCCTGGGGGGAAGGGGTGGTCTCAACATTGCCGCCGGCTTGGTGTGGTTTGACGAGCAGTGTGGGTTTCTTGGGCAAGGGGGGAGGCCTTCGAGATGGACTGCTGGGTTTGTTGGGGTCGAAACTCAAGACACTGCCTGAAGTGGGACTGGAATCATGTTGTGAACTGAGGCTGTAGTCACTGCCATTGCTGCGCTTTTCAAATGAATCGCTTGCCTCTTTCGAACTGGAGGATCTTGTACTATTAAAGCTCCTTCGCACTTCATCAAGCCGTTTTAACTCATCAGGAGTGAGGCTTTCCTTTTCTATGGTGGATTTACGGTCCTTTCTATCTTTTTTGTCCTTTTTCTTTTTGTCATCTTTTTCCTTTTCTTTGTCTTTATCTTTTTTCCAACGAAACATATTGAAACCTGCACAAAGAAATATAGAGACTTATTTTAGATACCAAAGTTCTATGAAACTAAAATTATACAATTTACAAGATATAAGGAAAATTTACAAAAGTAGGGAAAAGTATTGGTAGAAAAAGTATAAAACAAGTAAAAATAATCGGTAAGCAAGGATCCCATATATGTCAGTGTTTTCACAGCACACTAAAAGAGAGGACAATAATTGGGTATTGATCAAACATACAACACAAACCCAGTAACAATCAGGAGCAGACAGGTATAATTGACAAAAAATATCTTGTCCTAAATATAGAATTAGTTTATTTGGTAGCTATAAAAAAAATATTGACAGTTTTCATTTAGTTGAATACTGTCGTTGAAGTAAAATCACACATACAATATATATTATACAGTGATGCTGAAGTTATCGTTATTTTTACTCGTACGAATTGGTTGCATATGTTGTTGTTGCTTGACCCAAATAGGTCAGCAGTGCTAAATCAGGTCATGGCGTCATACACCCTCAAAAAATTCAAAACCAAAAAAGGCCAAATCCTGCTTGGAGAGTCTCAGGCACACGATGATATGATCAGGCGAAGCCTGTTCTGAAGCAAGAACAGTTGGCACAAGTCTCGAAGATCCTGGAGCCCTCAGTAAATTTCATTGTCTTTAGGTGGCTACTTCGAATCTTCCTGTCTATTAAATCCTTGAGTCAGGGAGCCTCCAGGATGGGAACGTTGATAAATAATAACCCCGAGTCATAATATAGTGCAAAGCACTTAGATTGTTTGTAAATTTTAAAAAAAAATGCTTTCAAAACCTTCTAATAGACCAAAAATTGAAACTTTACATTATTTCTGATCATTGATTTTGTTGTATAACTTACAGAATTAAAAAAAAAAATACTAACCAAGTAAAAATGATGACACAGGTTAAAACATTTCGGCAACAAACTTCATTATTTTTATTAATATTCTATTGACAATTTCACCTGAATAAAAAAAATGGAATTAGTTTATTGTTATGCAAAACAAAGCAAAATTGTTTACAAAGAATGATAAATATAAATAACTTGTCTTCTCTAAAGAAAAATTCAAATAATGATAATTTGTGTAAGAATTATTGTTCCATCTCATCAAATATATGGGAATCAACCACCAACCGTTTTTTACACACTTAGTTCCATCTCTCATTAACATTCTGAACAGAACAACTATGATATAATGGCTGGTCTTGATTTGGCGATTTGCATTACATTACCATAGCAAGGAAATGCAAAAATTGTGGTAAACAATCCATTTCATACAACTTGATAGGCATAGCAATACAAAATTTGCATAATGGATGATCTGCATATATGTTAATATTTAAAACACAAAATATAAATTTTGAAAACCCAAATATCAAGTGCGAGTACTTTTCTACAGTGGTATCAACCTGTTAAAATTATTAAACTGGATGAAAAAGCTCCTTATTTAAATATCCAGTGTATTTAAGCATATTCGTTGACTAATTGGGAGCACTGGGGCCATAGCCAACATAACTATAAACCTATAGGCCTTTATTATACACCCTCACTCCTACCTATCCGGGTAAAAGCCAAAAATCAGCATCTATGTATTTAATAAATATGTAGAGCACATTAATAAACAAAATTAAATGTTATAAAATACTAGTTTCAAATAGCAAACATATGAAACTAGTATTTTGAATTCAACAACTAAAATCCAGTTTACTTTGTAATTGTCTTTGCAGGTTCATAAACATGAAGTTAATGATAATAAGTTAATAGATTATGTTTCTTAAAAATAATAATTTAAAAAACTTGTTACAATAAGGAAATTTTAAACCAAATTAAAAAGGCATTAAAAAAGCTCTTGACGTCAGAAAAAAGTAAGATTACAAAATAAACCAGATATGCTGGTTATATCAACATAAAGATTTCATATGAATTATAATATTTCAGCAAAAAGAAGCCAGGGATTTAAATGTGTCTCATAAGTTCCCTATTCTAAAGAAATTCAATTTTAATGCTGCAGTGACGCATGACATTGCATTTTATTAATAAATTAATTTATAGATGATACTTCTATCATTCCCGAAATTACTCCAACCATACAAACAAAATATGGACAAGTTTTAAGTAAAGAGTTTGTCTAGTAATATATGTTTATTAATACAAAATGTGATTTACTGTCTTTGGACTTTGATTAACATTAAACATCTAACGATGACAAGGCTAATAGATTTTTTATTTTAAAAAAAAATCTTTTACAAACCATGCCTCTTTCAAAAACAACACGCACCTCTTATGCTTCTGGTAACTATTGCAAACACCTATAAACAAATCAGTTGCCTAGATACTTTTAAATTAGACCTTTGGGTCGATTTGTATTTATGTACAAATATTTTGATGTGGAGCTATGTCAAAAAGTCAAAATATAAAACCGGAAAAGTATTAAACAGACGTCATATCCGTCACACCTGTATCGTATCTATGATCGTATCAAATCGTAAACGATAATTTTTATTCACTTCATTTGAAGCTTGAAGGAAAATCAATTATTTTTCAGCAGAAGTCATTCACCTTCCACACTACTCTATTCGCGACAACTTTACAAATACTGCGCAAGCGCGCCAGCGTGGTACAACGCATGCCGCATCATGTCAACCGAAAACATTGCATGCCTTTCTACTTGCCTCGAAAGTAACGCACAGTGTTCTAGTTCAATAACGCATGCCAAGCCTCAAACCTATCTTTCCCATAGTCATCAAACAGGAAGCCCAAGAAATTGATTTTAGTGAGCAGGAAATACTTTTCAGCCCAAGTGCGAAAAGTAAAAAAAAATGCACAGTTTTCAGAATTAAATATTTTGTAATAAGGATAAGAATTTGGTAATAAAAGGAATATAGGTTTGTAAACATAATTTTTTATGAACAAAGCGGAAAATATTTTTAACCTTTTTTTAATACAATATTTCAATGTTACTTAATAGTATCCCAAATCAATAATAGTGCTGTAATGTAATCAATAATCGCAAAGTTATGTTTTTCAAAAATGCCGGTTTCGAAAAAACTACCTTTAAGCATAAGTGCGTAATAATAGTAAATTTATTAAAATAAAACCGTGTGCGTTTTTTATATTTGATTGCACATTTACACATTGAGGAAATTTGCTTTATAATACATTATCAAGTGTAACGCGCAATTTTATATTTAATGTATTCAAGCGAAATTAGAAAAACCATCAAAAATACGAAACTTTTTTTTATAGAAAAGCCTCAGGGGCTGCGGGGGCAGCAGGGAGGGCTGGGAGGCTGAACGGCTGAATTCGGGGCCATTGAAGTAGCCCTATCGGGCATGGCTAGCCCCCTCACTGTCCAAGGGTAACGAGGAACCTCACATCGTGGGTTTGAGCCTGCGTCGGAGATAATAATTAGTTTCACTAATTCTAAAAAAAACCCCAAAAAACATGCATTTTCGAAATTTTGAAAACAATGTATTCGAAGCTACTATAAGTAAGCCATTAATGTTCTCAAAACTGAGAACAATATTCACAAAATTTGAAAACCCATTTTTAACACTGAATCTACCCTTCAGACTATACAATACATTCCAAAATGATGAATTTGCCGAAGTTAAATTAGAAGAGTAAATTTGTAATAGATAATTTTCGTTTCTAACGACCGACGAATTTATATCGAATTTTTTCATAATTGATTCAGTTTGTTCAAATTAATAGTATCACATACATAATTACTAACAATATGATTTTAATAACTAAAGTTCGAAATTAAAACAAAAATCTAAATAAAATAATGTGTGCTCTCTTAAGTAACATTTGTGGTTTTTTTTTTAAACGAATTAATGAATACGGATGTGGAGGAAACAGATGGGCGGAAATTTTTCCTGTTTTTGCATTAAAACATAGAGTTAGTATAAAAGTTATTTAAAAAAATCAAGGATTTCATTTAAAGACTTGCACCATCACCATATGAAAAAAAGTACTACACGACCAGGGCCGGATTAAAGCAGTGTAGGGGGCTGTAGGCAATAGATTTTGACGGGGCCCCGAAAACGAATTTTTCAAGTCTCACCCCATCCATTTGGTCCTTCATATAGAAAATGATTCCCGTAAAAATATTTTGGAATTCGGTTAAAGATTCGAAAAACATCAAATTTTTGGGTCGTTTTTCCTGTATGAATCAAAATCTTTTCACAAAACAAAAAAGATGCGCAGACATAAGGAGTTACTTTAACAAGCAATCAAATATATAGTATTGCAATTCGATAAGGGAATAAATATAGTATTGCGATTTGATAAATAAATGTCGTATTACAATTTGACGAACAGGCTGTCGCGCGGCAAGATAGCAAAAAAAAATATGAACTAAGTATTATCTTCTTTCATCAATTCAAATTGAATCAGATTTCTTTAAAAAAATAGCCATAATATATATATATTCAAATTCTCAATTACTAAAAACTTTCTTGTAATTTTTTTATAAGGCTTGATTTACACTCATTAGAAATATAAGTGGGAATGAAAAAATATTGTCTAATAAAATCGTTTAACACGTATTTTTTGCATATTGTAGAATAAAGCAAAGTTTATTATATTTATATTAAGTTACTGTGTTTTTTCTTCAATAATTGATTAAAGTTTATAGACGAAGATGTTAGCTACGACATAGTTTCATTATTTTTTTTTTGTATCAGCATCACCAATGGGGATCGATAAGGAAAAAAACAATTTTTAGCTATTTTTTACATTTTAAAAATAAAAAATTTGGCAGGTTAAATCAGAGGTCCGATTGAATGGATTCCGGTTAAGAGGGATCCATCCTTTTTCGTATTTTTCTGGTTTTACTAAAGCTAAGAAAGCGATTAAATCTTTAAATCCCACACAACACCGGCATCGGGGAAATATCAGAACGCATGCGTTTGCAAAGAAGCCTATTATTTGCCGAAAAACCGGCCGCTAGTGCACGCGTTAGCGAGAAAGTGTTAATCGTATATTGTTCGATGTAGACAAAGCATAAAGAAGTTACTGATGGAATGTTTTTCAGTGTAGACATGGTCTTTGGAATCCACCACGCCCATTGCATCAAAAGCAAAAAACATTAACAAAACTTATTTTATAAGCAGATTTTTATGTAGATTATAATAATATTACTGCGAGTATACATTACATTCACTCTTCATATCTACATAAATGTACTCTTTACCAATTGTGTGATAGTTTCATTTTCGCTCGGTCACTGCAATTTCGATTTGCACTACATATTTTGCCAAACAATTGATTTAAAATATTTATAAAGAACGTTAATCTTTGAAACAAATCCACTCAAATTATACAAAAGTTCAAAAATTGAACATTTAAAATTTTCTAGTGAATGTGTTGTCTGAGTTTTCTGCATAGTTTAGTTTCACTTCTCTTTTCGCATGCAGCAGAATTTTTTGAAATACAAAAGTGGCAACGATTTTTCCTGTGAAATGCGGCCATTTTCTGTTGTAGTGGGTGTTGCGTGATTGACGGGCTGTATTTTATCATTCATAGAATATCTGTAGTCGTTCGTTAATTAACTTATTGAACCACTAGTTTAGCGTACGTACTGATTTCACTCGCCACATTACATAAATTGTACTCTTTATTCTTCCTACGCGTTTCATTCTACATTGAAGTATGGCCGACCGGGAAGATAATGTCTACAAAGCTAAACTCGCCGAGCAGGCTGAGCGGTATGATGGTAAGAATATTTTACAATTCACCTACCCATAAAAACAACTCGTTCTATTGTATTTTTAAATAGAAATTTTTTTTGTAATACTTGAAAATCTAAAAAAAACCCTTTTTATACTGCTTCGTCTCTTCCTTGGAATGTCAACCTATCCACACACAAGAAAAATGCCCTACGGTTTGTCGCAATACGTGCTGAGAATTTTGTGGTTACGAATTTTTTCTTTGAGACATTTTTTGCGTTATTAGCCGTCATGCTTGAGCATTTATTGTAATTTGTGAATGATTTTAGGTTTAAGCGAAAATATCTTTTTTAAAATTTAAAGATCAAATTGATAATTTTTAGATGCCTAAAGAATAGCTACCTAAGGCTAGGATTTTTCCATATTTTTTATTTTGTTACATAGATTTTTAAATTTCCAGCTGCCTCATTATGTCATTAAACAAAAACAAATTTGTACCTTAGCATATGAAAATTAATTACATATTAAGCAAGTTCTATGGTGTCAATGAAATAAGTCTTTATTTTTTGATCAATTTAGCTATTTGCATTCAGTTTAGCCACTGTGCATAAAAATCATTTTTGCTGATATTTAAATATTTTTGGGGGCTTGATTTCTGGGAAATGATTACAATATGCGGAACAGCTGTGATATGATGGCCGGTCTCGATTTGGTGATTTGCAATATGTTGCTAAGTTACAAAATATGGTTAAACATTCCACTTTATATTTCATATAACTGATAGGTATAGACCATTTGTTAAATTTTTATGCTTGACAAGTTGCAGAACAGACCTTATTATATCAAAGCTGTACCCAATACATTTGACGGGTGAGGAAAATCCTAATCATGACAGGGCTGGGGAGCCCAGTAGGTTAAGGTTGTTAGCCTTGCATGCTGAAGGTCCCAGGATTGGGTCCAGGCATCATCAAAATAACTGCCGACTAACAAACGGCCAAAAATATCTGACGAATAATACTCTGTGCAGAGGGAATGCACATCAAGTATGCTTCAAAATCCCAACGCTATGTACAATGAGTTGGCCCATACCGGTTGAGTTGGGTGCTTACTCAGATATCGGCTTGTCACTTGATTGTGGTTCTAAATTACGACACCTGTCGCTAATTGTCCTCGTGTAGCTCTTGTGCGAGGATAATTCTAACCTAACCTAATCATGGGAATTTCCATTAGCATGCATGCCCATAAACACTGAGGGGGGGGAGGGATATTTAATTGAAGGGGGCTTTGCAAAACTTTCTCCAAAATAAATTAAGATATAGGGTCTGCCCATTGGCAATTTTATTGGTAAATTCAATTGGGAAATTGCCAACGAAGGGTCCGGACCTTATATCTAAGCTATATTTTATAGAATGGAAATTTTGCAACTACACTACACCCTTCAATTAGTTTACACCAGTCCATTCACAGTGTACTAACCACTTGTATTTATTTGATCCTCAAATACAACTCTCAATGTAAAGAAACCCTAAATTTATTTTTATGGACAACTGTAAATTTTTTGGTGAATAATTTGTGTAATTATTTAAACTCTTACATGTATTCTATATTACTTTTATGATAGTTCTAGATAATATTTATTTTTGACAAATGGCATGAGATTTCAAATATTTAATAGGTTTTAATGGGCCAAAATATTAGTATTTAAGAAATAATATTTTAGAAAGTGTATGGCAACAATAGTCAGATTTCAGTTCATTTTCAAATAAAATGGGTTTAAAAAAACAGCAAGTTTATTCTTTTATAGAAACTATAAAAAAAAAATTTATCTCTGCCACAAGGTCAATTTTTAGTTATTGATAAGTTGTCTGTCACATTCAACGAACATCTTGTTAAAATAGTGCGGTGATAAAACTTGCCGGCGACAGTTTTAAGACTAAAGCTAGGCTGATTGGGTAACTGACTTTTTGAACACTTAAAAGTTGCCAAATATGATTATATTTTTGTCATAAAGTGTCAGGTATAATGATTCAATCCAAATTGGAATGAGACTACTTGTGCATACTTAATAGCTGTAGCTGATGTATATAAAGTCATTAAATAAACAGGAGAATAAAAATTGTTGGTTTTCATTTTATGAAAATGATTTTATTCATATTATAGTTTAATTAATGTTTTGTTTTTCTCAAATATTGATTAGTAATAGGAATGTGACAACTCCTTTAAGAGATTTTGGAAGAACATGCAAAGTGACAGTTGTGACAGCAAGAAAATGAGTTAGTTTTTAGTTTGCACTTAAATCTGTTTAAAACTGTATTTGCAAACAATAAATATACTTAAAGTTAAGTTTATGAAAAAGGGGAAACTTGTTTTCTTTAATTATGTTCATTGACACAAAAATATCAATTTTTTCAAAAATGTCACTTAGCATATTCTTCAACTAAGCTCAAGTTTTCTTTTAAAATTGTTCATACAATATTTTATTTATTCAACCTTCTGATTCCAAATCTTTACATTTTCAGTTTTAATATGCCTCTTTAATCTCTGTTCTCTTGGTGAATGTTCAATTTTAATAAAAATACATCTGCAATTTATTTTATATGGACCTGTAGGAACCCCTACATAGAACAGTACATTTATTTTGCAATAAAATCTTGCTTCTCTGTACAGAAATGGTGGAAGCAATGAAGAAAGTTGCTTCCCTGGATCTGGAGCTGACTGTGGAGGAGCGCAACTTGCTGTCCGTCGCGTACAAGAATGTGATTGGAGCACGCAGGGCCTCCTGGAGGATCATCAGCAGTATAGAACAGAAGGAGGAAAACAAAGGAGCAGACAACAGGTTGGAGATGATCAAGACTTACCGCATACAGGTAAACTACCTTTTTTTTTCTCTGAAGTACGGAAAGGGTAAATTATGTGTCCTTGCATGTAGAAATTATGGTTTATGTGTACCAAGTGCTATAAAAAAACAGAGTATGATGTTTTAAAAGTTTAATTAAGTTCCAGTGCAAATAGATTTTAAAAAAATATGTTTACTTAATGTATGGCCATCCAAGATTGGAATATGTTTTTATGGTGGAACAATAAATGTCATTTTTTTGTTTATAATTATTCTAAGCTGGATTTCATGAACTAAAAGTATTGGGACTAGTTCTTAAGCTTAACAGGTCGTATGTTTCAGTTTAACCCTTAGAATTTCATGTTAGCTGTTAGTAGTAGGGAGCTTAAGTCTTCTTTTTATCATTGAACTTAAAATATTGTGTTGAATTTCATCAAAGTGTATTTGCTTAAAATAAGTTTTATGTTGTGCAGGTTGAAACTGAATTAAAAGATATTTGCCAAGACATTCTTGATGTTCTTGACAAACACTTAATTCCGACAGCCTCAACTGGAGAGTCTAAAGTCTTCTACTACAAAATGTAAGCCAAAATTTTTCTTTCAATAGATTAATGTAATATTTGTTTCAAATTGCATTAGCTTAAAAATTGTTTGCAATGTATATACAAATTTTGCACAATCTTTTCCAACTTTGTCTTTTTGGCTTGTATATCAGCTTACCAAAACTGTTCAGTTGGTATTGATTTTACTATGCATTTTTAAGATAGCATATAATTGTTTAGAACTAGTATAATTAACTGAAAAGGTTTAAAGCTTTGCCATAATTCACATTAAACCCAATTTTTCCTCATTCAAAGGACTTGTCGGCTGGCATTCACAATTATTAATTTCCACTTTCCATTTTTGTGTTAATTTTTTGGATTGCTCAGAATATATTTCAGTAAGAAAATTTGCTGAGTGAAAATAAATTTATTAAATAAACAAAGACAAATGAACACCGAAGTACTATACAATTTATATAGGATAGGTTTATTTACATAAAAAAAAACTAAATTTTGAAACTTCAATATTATGTTGGGAAGAATTAAGGTAGGTGTTTAATAGTACTCGCAAATGGATCGTTAATGGGTTATTCAATGATTATAGGCATTGCTAAAAAGTTAAGATTGTTTAAAAACCATTTTTTGAACAATTAATTTTAAACTTTCTTTCAAACTATTATTTTAAACTATTCTGCCAATCACTTCCCAACATCCCAAGTGTGTAAGATATGTTTCATTCACAACAGTTTATTTATACTATTGCTACATTTACAATGCCCCATAATCAGAGCAATGTTAAGTCAGTGGTATTCTGAAGTGAGGTGAAAACTATTGTACAGTTTTATCGGGCTATTCACTCCACTCAAGTAGTGGCAATGTACGCAGCTAACTTTGCCGTCATTGTCTGAACTTACTACAATTACTACTTGTTCTAATATCTTTGATCTAGTTGAAAAAGTTAAATTGATCTATTATTGATCATGTGGCACCTAAACTGTGGCATAAGTTTCTTGAACGGTTGCACGCTTAGCGGGCATAACCATTCTAAATTGAAGAGTACAGGAGAAAAACCCTGCATCAACAGGGAATCTGTCCGTATTGACGTAGGCTTATCGGTTCAATGTTCAACCTATTTCTGGAGTGCATGTCGGTCATAGAGATAGTAAACTTGTGCAATAAGAACCAAGGCAAAACAAGTTTCTTCACACCAGTTTAGACGATGACTGGCTATCTTTGCAAAGCAGACTTGATGCAGACAGATTACTATGCAATGAGTTGGTTCTTTCCCCTTGGTATTCTTCAATTGTCCTTCTCTTAATTCCACTATTCCCGTCCTCAGGAAGGGCGACTACCACCGCTACCTTGCCGAGTTTGCCACGGGCAACGACCGCAAGGATGCTGCGGAGAACAGCCTGGTGGCCTACAAGGCTGCCAGCGACATCGCCATGACCGAACTGCCACCCACCCACCCCATCCGCCTGGGCCTGGCCCTCAACTTCTCAGTCTTCTACTACGAGATCCTCAACTCCCCCGACCGGGCGTGCCGGCTGGCTAAGGCCGCCTTTGACGACGCCATCGCAGAGCTGGACACTCTGAGCGAGGAGAGCTACAAGGATTCAACGCTCATCATGCAGCTGCTGAGAGACAACCTCACCCTCTGGACGTCCGACATGCAGCACGACACCAACGATGGTGAGTTGATCCATCTACAACAACTTTTGTTGGCTGATTGTTGGACTTTGCTATGGTTCAGAACTTTTAAAAAAGAATAAAATTTCAGGTTTTTTTTAAGGGGATTCTTATAAGGGCTTTTTAATAATATTATTGGATTAATCTTTTAAATCAAAGTAGGGATTTAAGAAATAATCTGCAAGATTCTATTGTAGTAAAAGACTCGTTTCAATTTAGTATTTTTGTGAAAAAGTGTTAAACCGCATTGCAAAACAATGCATGATTAATGCAATAAGGGGCTAATTATAGTATACCATAATAAGGGGGCTAAATAGGTATTTATTGAAAAGTATGGTAGCCATAAAATCTTTTACGTGTCTTCAAAAATTTATTTTGCCCCCAAAAGAATCACTTAAATATGTATGTTTCTAGTACAATTAACTTTCTAGATTAACTATATATAATGTATGTGTAATTATTTGAAATGCGTTTCAGCTGAAGGTGAACAAAAGGAGCAAGTTCAAGATGTAGAGGATCAAGATGTTTCATAAGTCATTTTATATTCATTCAAGAATGTGTTCCACTAATTTGTTACAATGCGAGATGTTTTTGTTTTGTTTATGCAACGTAGGGTATTTTCTTTGCTCACACATATTTGATCAACCGATGTTTTTGTCTCAAGAGTGTTTCTCTTCGTATGGAGACTTGCAAGCTATACATCTTTTTTCAGTAGACTAATGTCTGGTTTTCTTTGTATAAGTTGAGCTGTATTGATATCAAATCTTTGTTCCGAAATTATGTATAAAGTTTTTTTGACATCTGTTATTGCTTTAAATATATTTGACTTTTACTTGGTTCATTTCTTTCAAACATATTCAAGATTTTTATAGTAGTCTTTACTCTCTAATTTTTATTAAGTTGTCACAAGTTTATCATTTCTTTTGCAGTACACTTTTGGAAACTTAAATGTTTGTCTGCATGTGTTTAAATATATGTGTGCGGAGCACCGCTTTTTAATATTCCTCTAAAGGAAAAGGGCTTTACATTTTAATGAAGTATTTATATATTTTTTGTGTGTGCCAGTGTGTATGTGTTAAAGAACTTGTTTTTTCAAATATCATTTAAACTAAGTCCCCTTTCATGAGATTTTTAAATTCTGTGACTGTTGTCACAAAATATTAAGGGTCTTACATTTAAAATCTTGGTCACAATGATTAAAAATGTTTTCACACACAAAAATATATGAATGCAAGAAAGTTTTGTTCTAAAACGCCATTTTCCTATTAACTTTACAAATTTAATTCACTTATAACAAGTAATTGTATTTGGTTTAAAACCTTGCTTCTCATTCCTATAACTTATCCTATGAGTTTTTCGTACTCAGGCATAACTAGTGTAGCTCTTAATGTCATTTTAGCTATTAATAGGAGTTTCACAGTAAAATAGATAACCTCGATGTGACTTCATTGGTTTAGAAGAAAGGATGTTGAATTATTGGATAAAAATGATTATATGTTGTCCTCTGTATTTTGAATTAACTATTTTTATTAACTAACTTGTGTTATAGTATTTTTTTTTAATTATATTGATTTTCTATGCTTTATGAATTTTGTCATCTGGTATGATAGATTCTCAACAATGGCTTAATTTTACAAGTGTAGTTCCCCTATTTTTAGACACCTGTTTATTATAATGTAGTGCGTACTTTTTTATTTTGGAATTTAAGTTTTTCTTCACACGCAAGACTGGTGCTAAATTTCTTGTAGCTCTTTTCCTCAAAGGATGTCTTTTTGTCTGGTGTTATGTATTTGATGTACCTGATTGTTATTAGACAATTCAGATTTCTTATTTCATTATATAAATCTTAAGTTTAAATTTCACATCCATTCCACAATATAATTTTCACATGCCAAAGTTAATTTTTTATATATTGTTTTTAGATTAATAAATGCAATTTACAAAGCATAAAAATTGTACTAGATTTAAAAGTTTTAGTGGATAGTTGTCTTGTATTGCTTAATTACAATCAGATAACCAACTATAGCAAGACAAATAACCTGACTGTTAACCCATTTAATAAACTATTATTTCAGCACCTTTTTAAAGTGTTAAATTTCCTTTTTTGTATACTATTTCTTTTCTTTAATTCCTTACATGTGTATTCAAAGCAAACTGTTCAGTAGATAAAATAGAATTGTAAGTTCATCTTTTGTCAAATATTCCCAAAATAAAAAAAATATGCTTTAAACTTTGAGTGCTTTTTTCGAAAAAATCGGCACAAATATTTCCCAAGATAGTGTAATGCTCATAGGCAGAATTGGTAACAAATGGTAACTTATTTTTTCAACAATGGCTCTTGCAGGACAAAATTCTTGCCTTTCAAAATTGCTTTGCAATATTAGCATTCACACTTTGCAATGAACGAATAATCAAATTTAATTATAATGAAAGAAACCGGCGTGCCATTGCCAACACTGCCTATGGAGTAGGTGATTGAACCTAGAAACACTGTACAGAAGTTTTGTACACGGATTTCTGCTTGTTCATTGTGTTTGATGTGATGCAAGTGGCACCGGTGTGGTTTGACTGACATCTTTCACGTTTTTCATTCCATCTATAGAACAGAACATTGTGTGCTTTTGTACAACATTCTGGTTAGTTCTTGCTATACAGTCATTCCAGCGGAATGTAGAAAATATCTCAAAGTGTGTTTTATGATGTAATAAACTAATAAATGTCACATCGTAGTTTCTTTCCATTTATAGTAGCATGTCTTGTTTTGTTAAGTGTTGTGTCTTAGTAAAAAAATTTTAACTACTGGCCTGCACGAAAAATAATGCTGAGTCCGTTATGTCTTATTAATAGTAAGGGAAAGTAATTCCTATATGCATCCCTATTTTTATAATTTAGCTCTCATTTATACATTTTTCTTACTATTTAAATAAATAGCTTAGAACATGTCATATAAATTATTTTAAAAGTTACGGCTGAGAAACAATATTTTCGATACTACATAAAATTAAGACTAAGCTATGCAGATGCTAGGTGAGAGAACTTACGAGTGAATTTTTTCTAACTTCCTATTCAATGGGAAAAAGGTTGTGTGATATGCTGTTTTTAGCCTATACTTTCCTTTTTAGCTTCCACATACGTTTACTAAGTAAATTTACTCTTTTATGAAAGCTACGTCCATCCGTCACCCACTTTCATAAAACGAAACCACAACAGGGATACGTCACATTGAAGCAAAATTCTTTCATTTCACAATAAAGCTTTCGTTATTGTGCATATGTTCGATGAAAGAATATGCTACATTTGGTTCTTTGCACATTGCCAAAGTTTTTAGTTTGCAATTTTTCTCTCATTCACAAAATCAGTTTTTTTGGCAGGATATTTTAGATTGATTATATAAATATTGTTTGACATCAAAATAAAGTTTTCAGCAATATTGTGCTTGATGCGCAACGGGTTTCGGCCATAAAATTTTTTAGGTTTGGAAGTTATTGAAAAAACTTTATAAGGTATATAATAACAATTATAAATGAGTGTATTAATATATTAATCGGTAATTGAAAGTCGTGTAGTATTACACATCCCTAGTTTTTTTTAATGTATGACATCAGACACCTATCTTATACATTTTGTTTAAAATACCGCACTTTCAAGCACAAATTCAGCTTTCCGCTTGCTTCTTAATTGGGCAACTCCATAAAAAATGTCAACTTCGATAAAATGAAAAAAAAAAATTTGTAATTTTTACAAATTAATTTTTTAAATATAATCCAAGTTTTCAAATTGTGGTTTACGAAAGCAGGGGCGATAAAGGACATGCATTCACATTTCCCTATAAAGAAGATCGTTGCCTAGTGGACAAAAAATATTTGCTAGCTCTGCAAATTCAGCCATTTCAACTAGTTGGAAATCGTCCTGGATACGTGTTTGAAAAACCTTTCACATGTGAATAAATGTATGTAATGTATTTAATATTTTATGAGTATTCTAGATAATAAAAAAAATTAAATTTATTACTTTACACACTTTTAATTAAATATATGTTTATGAAGCTTTTAGTCATTCCGTCACGTCAAATGACAGTTAATAACTTAAGCCATGTTACAGGTAGGTTGCTCTAAATTATAATTTTACATATCTTATATATCATATTTAAGATATGCATTAGTTTAAAAACTCAATGTTTTGTTAATTCACAGAAGTTTCCATTTTTAAGTACCATTACGCAGTCGTGGTTGCAAAAATGTCATTCCGTCACATAAAAAAAGTTAGTCAATAATGAAATTTTTAAAAAATTCAACTTTTTTTTTTGTTATCTTTTAATCATCAACAGTAATATATAAACTGAAAAACCAATTTTCCTTTGCCCAATTCCATCTTAATAATTTTAGACTATTGTACAAAAAGCGTTCGATGGCTTTAGAGTTTTGAAGAGTTAAGTGGAAGAACGTGCTAAGTGATATTTTTGAAAAAAAAAGAGATTTTCGTGCTAATGAACAGATTGTTCCATCCTTTAATGGGAACAAGACCCCCCTCCCCCCTTTCATAAATTTTAATTTAAGTATACTTTTTACCTTCTGTAACTACGTTAAAAACGGCACTTACAGAAGGTAAACATCAGTATACTTAAATTAAAATTTATGAAAAGGGGGGATCTTGTTCCCATTATAATGGGAACAAGATCCCCCCTTTTCATAATTAATAAAAACTTCCCAATTTATTCAAAAAATTCATTCCATTAAGGAACTCATTGAATTATTGCTGATAAAATTCAATAGTCTTGCATCCAGTTTTCCCAAAGTAATAACAGCATGCTTTTTATTCTTGACCCTTCCAGTTACAACCGCAACTGCTGAAAGAAGATTTTCAAAATTAAAACTGATAAAAAAAAATTACCTAAGAACTTCGATGGGACAGGAACGCCTGTCAGACTTGTCACTATTGTCCATAGAGGCAGAAACTTTAGAAAAACTAGTCATCATCAGCTATAAATGATTTAATAAATCAGTTTGCCGAAAAAAAGAGTACATATTTAATTTAAATTGTTTGTAAAAATTTTGGAAAAAGTGAGATAATTATGATGAATAAATATTTCTTTTAATTTAATGCAATTTTTTTTCTTTTGTGAGAAATCTTTACCCTTTCTAAGGGCCTCCAAACAAATTTTTATACGGGGCCCCGACAAGGCATGCTACGCTTCTGGATACTAAGTGCCCCTAGAACGTTCTTCCATTGAAAAACTGACAAAAACGCGTGCACCTACCATGCAGTTTTTTAAATAGTTGAAGTATACTTCGAATTCTTTTCTGAAATTTTCAATGCATTCTTATTCCGATGCGCTTAATTTTTTTGACGTATGACACTTGTCCGTAGTATTTGTAGTTTGGGCTATGAAAATGGGTGACGGAGAGACAGACGGAACGATTATATCTTCCACTTTTTACGTTATAAACGTAGTGTGGAAGCTAAAAAGGGGGTACAAGTGATTACTGTCAAACTTGCATCCAATGAAGATTAGATGCAGGGCAAGACAAAATAAACAAAGCGATTGATAAACTATTTTTCCATTAAATAGTTATACAACGTTCACACAGAATGTAAACGGAATTTTGTGTACGTACATTGCAAGATGTTTTACGATTTCCTTTGATCACATGGACATGTCCATTGTCCAACCACGACCGATATTGGGAAGAGGAGACGTTTCAGATGTTGCCTGCATGCCCAAGGGCCATAGACCCCTATGACGTAGGTACAAAAATTTTTGAAGTACTGTTTACATTCTGTGTCTATTTGCGATAAATTCTTTTCCATTAGTTGTAGCTCTTTGTAATTCCCATATTTATTTAGACTTAACCTGTATATTTTATAGAATTTGAACTTTAAATCAGTAAGAAATTTCTAACTGGTTACACCCATTAGCTGTGACATGTGAATTTTTAGAATGATTGTTTGGTGATAAATGCAAAGCTCTATGTCCAGCTGTTACAGAGTTAATGTGTTATACAAACAGTTTTGTAGTTCAGGTTGACAAATGTTGCATCGATTGACAGCTTTTTCATAAAGGCAGATTATTAATTTTCAATTTGTAAAGATAAAGGTAACTTTTTATGCAGTGTTACCTACCACTAATAAATACAAAAATCCTCACATTTTTAAGTGTTTTGTAAGGGTGATCAAAGATTTTCAAAATACAAAGGGTTATATTCCTAACATGTACTAATTTTAACAGTATTCTAAGTAGATGAATAAATTAAGATGCAAATAAATAAGAGGGAAAAGTAGCTAAAAAGCCAAACTTTTCACTAAAACTAGACCATAGGTTATCTAAAATATCAAACCAAGGTTACAAGATATGTCTGAGAACACATGAAGCTGATATAGGAATGACAATTACAAACACTATATAAATGTCTATATTAAATAATGAACAAAAACTAACTATTGTGTATGTACTATCAATATAATAAACATTTCCATAAAATGTTAAGTATCCTAAAATATGAATGCTCTTCTATCAACTTGTTTTAATGTGGAAATTCACATTTGATGGCTGCTAAAATGTTTATCGTAAAAAATCCAACATAAAACCATAAATTGGTACTCTTAAAGAAAATGTTACAAATAAAAGCGCATAAATTTTATTCTTTAAAGGTATATTTTCTAGTGCAAATTTTTATTTGACTAAGCTATCAAACGAAAATAATAAAGTTTTTCAGGGAAAACACAAAACAAATATTGCCAAATGAATAAATTTAATTAAAGAACATTTACAAACAGAAGGAATCGATTAGGAGTTATTACAACTAAAAAAAATTATCACACATTTTTTAAAAAACTTCTTTGGCTGCTTGTATGAGGTATATGGATTGTCTGCACCACAAAGTTAGATCAACTTTATTGTTTTTAAATACAGCAAACAATCTGAACAAAACGGCTGGATATATATAATCTGAAGAAACACATAAATAAATTCCTTCGAAAAGTCAGCTGAACCTTGCAGGTGTTTAGTTGTCCATCAATTAATATAAAAAATAACTAATGCCAAATCGGTGCTCTGTTAGAGTAGATGCTTCATCCAACCATGTGGCCGCTTGTCTGAGAACTGTACAAGTATGAAAAAGTTACCAGTGCATGTGGAAGATAAACAGTTTCTCAGAATCAGTTGAGATAATTCAGTCACACTCAGTTCTTGTCCATGTTGAGAAGCTGTTCACGAGTAACATCACAATTAGACTGTGTCCAGCAATTAATAATCAGAAGGTAATTGTAGCACGGAGATCAAGGAACAGGTTAAGAAGAGTGCAAATTAAGATTTAAATCGGGGATTCTTCTGGGTGATACCAATAACTGTTGTTGAAACACTCCAATTGCTTTAAGAGAAAAAAATTAAGTTGGGCTTCATAATTTTCCCGCAGCAAAGAAGAAATCACAGTTTCTCTAGGTTCAGTTTCAAATCATTTGCCAGCAGGAAAGCTACGAACAACTGAAGTGCGGGACCTGGAGTTCAACTCTAGTCATCCTGAAAAGAAACATAACTAAAGAGGATAAGGCAGTGGTGATCAGGGTAGAAAACAAATTTAAGTTGCTGTTAAGTTACAGTTTCTAAATGAAACTGCATATTATTTCTTCAAAATGTTTACTATAAAGAAAATATAAACAACAAATATAAATTAATAATAACTAATCCATAATTATTAACAATAACCAACATTGATTAACTACAATTCAACTAAACCTTCTTTTAGTTTTTCTGATTTTATTTTAAGAATAGTTGGCCCTTCCCGAAATATACAAAAATGTTTTAGTTAAAAATTGAACACTTTAGCTTGTACATTTGCATACATTTGATTTAGAGGGTCACTCACACAAGTTTGTTAAGGTTAAGGGACATACTGAGGATAGACACATGACATTCCATATCGCACTGTACGCGGAAAAGACCATTCTTCAGGAGAGCCGTTTAAAGTTTTAGTAAAATTTCAAATTATCACAAAATCGTTCCAAATGAACCTAGATCAAAAATATTTGGCATGGATATCCGTTGTATAAGTATCAAAAGGTATGCATAGTCATTTTTTACTTTAAATTTGCCTTTGCTGAGATATTTTCAGATAGGTCTTTCTTTCGCGTACAAATTTGAACGATTTTGTTCGCAAAGAAAGACCTATCTGAAAATATCTCAGCAAAGGCAAATTTAAAGTAAAAAAGGACTATGCATACCTTTTAACACTCATAAAACTGATATCCATGCCAAATAGTTTTGATCTAGGTTCATTTGGAACGATTTTGTGATAATTCGAATTTTCACCAAAACTTTAAACGGCTCTTATGAAGACCGGTCCTAAAAAGTTTGCTGCTAAATTCACTCAAAATATTAAGGAAACATACTTATGAAGAATACTCATTTACTTAATGCATTTTTATAATCTAATAATATATTGATCAACAATAAGAATATTTTTTTAAAATTAAATTTAACTAAAAGCTTGTTTAACCAATTTAATGAAGTTTAGTAATAGGGTTTATCTTTTATCATGTAATTATGATATTATTTTAAAGTCATGTTTATTTTTATAATTTAATATATTCAATGATTGAAATCATAATAGTTTGTTTATATAAAAAAAATAGGTGTTATGAAACGAATCACTTTTACAAAATCAGGACTTAGAAGATAAATACCTACGTTGAAAACGATTTAAAACTACTTATCTTTTGCTAAAATATTAATTTGAAAAAAATATATCTAAACATATTGACATATCATTTTGCAATCTACACATATTACATGAATTTTTTTATATATATTTATTGTACTAAATACCACAAAACAGAGCTTTTGAATGAGTATTTCAAATAAAGAAACCAAGAAAAAAATAACCGACTTCAACCTTTCCATTTAAGCACTTCAAACTTAACTTCATCGCCGCCGCAGCTGCAAAACGTATAACGAAAAAACGCCAGGTGCGATAGGTCTTTCTTTCCTGTTCATTTTCATCCAAAAACGTTCGCGAAAGAAAGACCTATCTATTAATTGCAGCCGAACTAGGGCTCGGATCGCTATGCCGTTTGCACCAATAGAAAGATATCAAAATTTTGCATCCTATAGTAGTGTTATCTCAAAAAGTCAATTTTGGCCGATAGGTCTCTTTTCCGTGTACGGTGTGATATGTAATGCTGCATGTT
The DNA here is from genome assembly GCA_019343175.1 of Oedothorax gibbosus. Classification (NCBI taxonomy): domain Eukaryota; kingdom Metazoa; phylum Arthropoda; class Arachnida; order Araneae; family Linyphiidae; genus Oedothorax; species Oedothorax gibbosus. The sequence continues at coordinate 13,978,878 of CM033272.1, forward strand.
ACAAAAAATATATCTACAGTCAAACCTCGCTATAGTGAACCCTCTATGGAACTAACACTTGGTCGCTATACCCCCTGGTTCACTATAGCCAATTTTTCTGGAATAAAGTTTATACGATATGAAGCTTTTATGAGAAGAATAATGGTTTTGCATATCTTGAATTAAAAATTAATTATTTATTATAAAAAAATATTAATTAAACAATTTTTGAAATTTTCGCAAAATAATTATTCAAAAAGAATGCAAATACATTCGGTAAAATAGTAACTAATATTTAAAATTTCACAAAACACGTCTGCATTGTAGGAAAGAAATTGGCATTTTTCGCTTTTCTTTTTACAGAAGCTGTCTATTTTCAGACGGCCTCCTATTCAAAATCTTTCATTTAAAGAAATGAGAGTAACAGAGAAATACAGGTTAAATAAGACAATCGGACAGTTTCACTTCTGCCCAGTTTTCAAGGGGTGGTTAAAAAGGAAGAATAGGTAACTGGGGAGATGAATAGCTTCATTTAACTTAACTTTAGGCGGAGGGGGGGGGGGGACTGTCGGTTGCAACACAAGTGAGTATTGCAGTTTGACGAGACACGAAGTGTGTATGAGTGTGGTGGGGGATATGAATAATGGGTTGAAAAGAGTGGTTCCTGGAACACAGAGGGGCTAGGAAAAGTATGTTTACTTTGAAACAGGTCCAGTTTGAGAGTACATTAAGATCCGAAGGATAGGTTGAAATTCAACAGATTGTTAAAGATTGCTATCTTGCTGCCACTTATAGTATAACTTAAAATATAGAGAACTGAAAAAAAATATTAAGGAAAGGAAATTTAAGTTCCCTACAAGCGAACTCTCATTTTCTAAGTAGTTCACTATATCCATATAAAATAACATTAGTTAAATAGGAGTTCGGAAGGGACCACTAAAAAAGTTCATTGCAAGCAAGGGTTCACTCTATCCCAGGTTCATTATAGCGAGGATCAACTGTATGAACAAGAAATATATAAGCATATCTAAGAACTTTGTATAATATTAGCTTTCTTTGATTTAAAATAACTTAATAAAATAACTTGAAAACGTAAAACCTTGAAGGTTTGTTGTAAACTTACCATTTTCGTTTTAACTAAAAAAATAATCCCTAAACATCTTCTTGACTTTTTCTTACACAGCGAGCCACTTTCTTTTTGAAATCTGTATAATTTTCACGCCATTCTTTCTGCAAATCAAAAGAAATATTTAATACAAGGCAGTAAAAGTGTATTGTTAGGCAAGGCTTCGATGCAATGGAGAATTTGACTAAAAAGAAATACTATATTTAAACAGTTATTTGACATTTTGTTACAATTATTACTCTGGAATTAATTGTTCATTCGGTTATGTATTTCCAGTTCAGAGGAAGTAACTTCAAGGTTACCAGATTTTCCCCACAACATTTTACGTGGTTGTAAACCAAATAAAATATTAAAGTTCCTCCTTTCTTTTGTGAAGAAATTGCAGTTTTACACCTTAAAAAAAGTTCTCTGTATCACAACCAAGTAAAAGAATATTAACTTACAGCTGCATCTACATTGGCAGGAGATTCATCATTTGGATCAGCCAGCATGGAAATTACCGATATTAAAATAGTTTCCACAGTGTGAACTGGCAGCCATCGTTCAGAGGCCTTTTCATAGCCAAACTTATCATCACCAGGCTCATGCAGAATTGATATGCACACATCACCAGTTTTGTCAACTAGAAAAAAAAGACAAATTACTAAGTTGAAGTCAAGTATGCCTACATTTTACTGAAAACTATTAGTATTTGTTTCCTTCTAGCACATCACCAACCAAATTATCCTTTTAAAAAAATGATTAGCCACTTATCCTAAAAGGGGACAGTGCTATTAGAATGGCCTGTGAAAACAAATTTTATCAACACAAACCTCCAAACTCACAAAACTACCCTCCCCCCTCCTTGAATCTACAAAACCTTAAACTAGCTTATCAATCAAATCTCAACTTCAATCCTAAAAACAGCAAAATAGCCATTCTAAATTTGTAAAATAATGGGATCCAATAATCTAGCAATACAAAACAATCTTAAAATCTTTTGTATCCGGCATTGTCTAGTGGTTAGGATACCCGACTCTCACCCAAGAGGTTCAATACCCGGCGTCAGAAATGAAACATTTAGTGCCCGCCTCCATAAGCTAACGTGCCCGCCTTATAAGCCTAAGATCGCGGTTTCGAGCCCCGGCTGAGTCGTCGGATGTTCTAGATGGGAAAATTTTGGGCACGCATGTCATATGATGTGGCATGTAAAAGATCCTTTGAGTACCCATTTCGCTCGGGTTCTCTTGGCAAAATTAAATCTAGGCATACTTTAACATCCACAGAGAGCTCAGATTCATTGTAATCTGTGTGTCAAAATTGGTAGTGAGAGTCGCCTAGATGGTGCCACAAATAATGGCTCTCAGTTCTGGGGAATATGCCGATTCTGCAAAGGCTTGACCGCCAATATTGCAGCCCCATTAGAGAAAAAAAAATCGTAAAATCTCTAAACTCTGGGAATCTAAAAAGTTCTTCTCTACTCTATACAAGGTTTTTTTTACTTAAAACATTGGTTGAAACTTTTGGTTAAAAACACAGGAAATAGCTTGGGTTAAAAAATCGTGGAACTTCAATGCTCCAAAAATCATGAAAGTTCAATGGATCCGAAAATTGTGAATACTTGAAAATCGCAAAAGTACGAGTATGCAGAAATTAATCGGGAAAAACAGGGGCCTCACCAAGAAACAGAAGAAAAAAAAAGTGAAAATAGTGATCATTTAAAAAAATTAAGTAACTAAAATAAAGAGCTCATTTGAAATATATTGAATCTATATATTAAATCAAACTCAAATTTTGAAAGTCTGACCCCAAAAGGAACTACTAGAAATGGAGCTTTACAACACCAAAAATCTTTCTAACAGTCGAATGGCAAATGTATGCAATTACATTTTTTAAAAAAACAACAACGTTCTTTTGTTTAAAAGGTTTGATTATTTTAGCCAATCTAAAAGCCTTAACATGGGAATTGCAGTGTTCAGCTGGGGAGCGTGTTTCGGCTGATTGATCCGTCCCTAATTAATAACGGGCATTACTCGATTTCGCTGCAAATAAGCAAAAAATTTTGAGGCGTTGAAGTATGCTTAAACCATTTGTGGTGAACTAAAACTATATAAAAAGAACAATTCTGAAACTTTTATTGGTCTTTTTCAAAAATTATTTTTATTGGTCATCAAAAACATTGACTTTCATCGGAATTTAGATGTTTTGCAAAACCGATTAACCGTTATTTTTATAATTTAGGGACATATCAGTCAAACAAACATCGACGCCTTGTAATTTTTGCTTATGTACAGCAAAATCGCAGTGTCTTTTTTTCTATAAAAGTTCAAGGGTTATTTCCCCAAATTAACCATCAGCAGCTGGTGCCATTTTTTTCAAATAAACGGGATGATACATATCATTCTAGTCATAAAAAATATAAAAATGAATTTAAGTGGTTTATTTTTTAAAAGAAATTATGCATTAAATAACTGCAAGGAAGAAGTTAAGAGAAACTACGAAATGAAACAGCAATCTAAATTTTAAAAACAGCTTTTTAAAGGCGACAAAAGCTGTACCAATAACAAAGAATCTGAAAAAAAATCTGAGTCTGCACAATGGACAATTCCCATATTTTTTAAAAACTAGTGAAAATATATTTTTGCGATAAAATAAACAACGCTGATTTCAAATATCTAGGTTAAAATATACATAAAAAATTGTGTTATTAAATATTCAATGTTAAAAATCGTCAATTTTTAGTTCTTGTTTGAATCGTTCTGCTATTGGCTGAGCGATTGTGACGTACATGTACACTAGGTAGCGTTTGTTTGCTATATCAGTCATTGCGATTTTTTTATTCTCCCATGCTTTTTACGGTTCATTTTATTGTTTTATAACTTTCTTATCTTTTGCGTTAATTTTCTATTCTTGTTTATTTTCGTTTAATATTCCTTTAATCGTAAGTTATTTTTTTATATAAATAATTTTTAAAATATATTTTAAAGGGATACGGTACCCAAAACATTATTTTTAGTAATAATAACATAAACTCGTAAATTATAGTGTTTTTATATAATGTTTACCCTAAATAGACATTTTCCAGCGGTAAAAACAAATGTTTACAAGTAGTTTTTAATTTTTTTAAGTCAAAATTTAACTTTTTTATAAACCTTACTCCTCTTTCAATTTTGAGAATAACTCCACCAAACTTTTATAGTTTGTTTTTAGAACTATTTGTTCGAGAACTGTGCATGGATTTTAAAATGTGAGCTACAGTAAAAAAAGTAGTACGTAGTGTTTACGTGCACGGGCACTGTACATGCATTACGCGTACGGGTATAGTAACTGTGCAAGACTGAGCCTTAAAAGCAGTTTGAGCTTAATCCTTCACGGACGTCATAGCTTAGTGGTAGCATAAGCGATTCGTAATCAATAGGTCCCGGGTTCAAATCTCTACTCTCGGCAGAAGTGTTTTTTCCAAGCTTTTTTTTATTTCACCCAGGAAGTTCATCGTTTTAAAGTTGTCCTGGATAATTTATTTGCATTTTTTAAGTTTTCATGAATTATTTAAATTTCTGATTTTTTGAATGCTCATTACAAATGGCTAGACCTGATGTGTTTTTTTTTAGAGAAAAACAATTTTCCTGTTCCCCAAACGAGTGTTTATAGGCTTTCAATGCGCCCTACAATACTGCCCCATGTTGAATACTGATGTTCTTTTAGAGAAAACAAAATTCCTCGGAATATCTTCATAAATGCCGAAATACGTGGAGTAAAAGCTAAAATTATTTCTTTCTTGTTTTATCTTTCGAATTGTGTTATTATTGATAAAGTTTTAATAGTGTTTTGTGCTGTTGAAAGATGTTCTAATTCCACAGGTCATTCATAACCAAATTATCGTTTTTATAAAACAACTTTCTTTGTCAGATGAAATATTATAATTTATTCGTAGGATTTTAGTATTACTCTTTTAACTAGGGTCATACATTAAAATAATATGAATGAAGGTACTACTGTAGAAAGCAAAAAGTCGTCGTTCTGAATTTTCCGAAAATTGCATGGTTTCGTCTGAGCGTGTAAAAAGCGGGACATATTTTGTTTGCGCAACTTTTAACCATCGGAATAAAAGGAAAAAATTGGAAAAAATACTGAACTTTTCAAAAATAGTAATATATTAACATGGAAGTCTGTAAGTAAACATTATTAACAATAACAATGTTTTGAGCAATAAGTTGCTACATTTGACATGTTATCCGTAGATACAGACTACTTTGAAAAAAAAACTTATCTAATTATTGTGCCTTTATGGCTCTGCCTCTTTTTGCTATGTGTTACCTGTAAATTTATACATTTAACGAATAAATAAGTCAGTCCATAATCCTATTAAATATTGTTTTTTTTTGGATCACGTCGCATGGCTGAAATCCATCATTTTCGCTGTAACGATTCTGTTGGTAAGTGAAAATATATCTTTTCTGGAGCAGTTGTAGTCGTATTACGACACTCGGGGACTAAGCAGTAACAATATGGAATTATTAAATAATAAATACAAACTTACTGCATAGCATTAAATAAAAAGAAAATCGAAAGTTTTGCAAAACGATTTGTGAAATATCCCGCCTATCGCTATATGCAACTGAGGAGCTTTGGTCATGTGTTATGTACAAGTACGTCACAGTCGATTCCCCGCGGAATGTACTGATTTTCGCGCGCTTTTTAAAAGCCTAACTTTTAACTCAAATAAAAAAAATAACTACGCATCGGAGCAAAATTTTTTTGGCACGTATTTTGTCTCACCCATTTACGTCGAATAAAAAAATAAAAATGTGGGAATTGTCCATTCTTTCAGAATTTTTATTTATAAAATTTATTCACCCGTTAACATTTATTTTTCTTACATCCTTACCCCTCGTATCATAATCCTCATCAAGTATATTTGTGTGTTAATTCTATAAGGAATGAATAAATGTTTGTGACATTACAGTTCTTATTGTAATGTTTTCTCCATTAATTTTTTTTTTAAAACCCCAAATGCACTCTTAGAAACAAATCCCTAAAAACACTCTCTAGTTGGTAGCATTCCTAATTGCAAGGCTCTTCACCTTTCAAATGCTCACTAACATCAAAAAGATCACAGCAGTGTCTTTGATCTTGTCAAATACAGGTACACACATTTTCAGGTGCAAAACTGTAAAAATGGTACTTCAAAATTTCCTTGTAAAAGTGATTTGAAACATTATCTAAATTTGACACTAATTCCCCTTCATTTCATTCATTTGAAACCATATTCATTGAAAGATAAACTGTACACAACTAAAATATTTTTAAAAAAATCTAAATCTTTCTAAATATAAGTAGGATTTATGAATGAAAGCTTATATGGTGTAGAATAAAAAACAAATAGCGACTAGTTTTGTCAATAATAACTTTTAGTGACTAAAGAAAAAAAGTGACTTTTAGTGAGAATAGTGACTGGTGGGAGCCCTGGATAAGTCCTGCGTTTCCATAGATTCCGAAACTAGTTATCTTAAAAATCTGTCAATTCTACACTCTATGGAAAGTTCCGTAATCCGAAAATCAGCAACAGCCGTATTGGCAACTTAAGTGAAAAAAATGGACAACAAAATGTGAGAATTGGTCGCATTTAGCGACTGCAAATTTTGACCTTGACAAAGAATACGAACCATCAACAAACCCAATTGTGATACATATCACATAATTCCAAACTGATGTATAACACAAAATAAACAATTTGATTAAAATTTTTTTTATTTTAAGCTAACCAAGTTTATTATCCAGTTATCGAGTGAAAATTACGATTTAAAAGAAAAAAAGGCCTTGTAATGCTAAATGGATCCTAAAATTTGGAGTTTCTTTAAAATGGTTTAAGTACATTGAATTAATTTCAATTAGTTGAGATTTTCAATGATTACTAGTTTAAATGTGCTGAACTTTTTGACAGATCACACTTCCCTGTAGCAGTTGTCCCTTGGGGAGTGAAAATGGATGACGAACAGACATAGCCTTTAGAAAAGCTTCAATTTTTTACATTATAAAGGTAGTGTGAAAGCTAAAAATAGTTTCCAATAAAAATAGTATTGCAAATTGTGTCATTTTAAAAATCTCCCATGACATTAGGAAAGGGGGAGTCTAGTAAAAACTCAGGTAGTTCATGGATGTAATTATAATGGTATTTGTAAAGTCAGTCATGGTATTTAGTAAAGTAAAACATATAAATTTTTAAAACTTAAATTAATATTTGTATCTTACTATTTGGATGCCATATCTCTGTAATAAACTTCATCTTTGGTGGTCGAAGTGGATATTCTTTTGGAAAATACAAGTGAGCTTTAAAAAAGCCACCTTCACTGAAAATATAAACAGTTAAATTAAAATTATGTTTGGTTATCAATTTTTAAAAAATTCTTGAATGCAAGTAAAATACATAAAGGTTAAAGGTCATTTTAGATGTCCAGAATTTAGACAGACTAGGTTTAACTGTATTTTGTCACTTTTGTTAATACTTAAAAAATTTAAATAAAAATAATTATTCTTACTATAGAGTATCTGGAGGTCCGATTATAAGGACTTCCCATTTGTAGATATCATTATCATCAATGAGACCAGCAGAGAAGCCTTCAACAGGATTTTTCTTCAATTCTAAAGTTAAAAAATATGAACCATCAGTTTTGTTCCGAAGAATATCTATACTTTTGCATAACTTTCTTTTTTTTAACACCAATAAATATCACATCACTTATCATGCCGTCTTCACTTTTGCTTACATCCTTAAAATAGGAAACTAATTTTTTTTAAATAATTATCTAACCAGTTAAATTACATCAATACTGTTATACCCTAAATTTGTCACTGAATTTCTTGATAATGGAGTGGCAACATCACATAGTGTTTACTGTTTAATATTATACAGTCGAACTCTGTTAACGTGAACTCGAAGGGAGCACCGAAATATTCTGTGTTAACCGAATTTCATGTTAACCCTCAGGATTTTTTTACATTTTATTCTAATTTTCTAATGTAATGCACTAATAATAGATGTATACAAGATTTGTAATTCAATTGATAAAGTTCAATTGGAGTAGTACATACTGTAGAAAAAATAAAATGAGGAAAAGTTTTAGGTAAAAGCAATTAAGAAAAATGCATCTAGTTGCAAAATGCAAAAATAGAACATGTGTTAGATTTCTTCTCGTTTGAAAAAAAGTCTGTTATGGATTTTTGCTTTAAAGTACAGTCGAACCTCGTTAACGCGAACTTGCTTAATACAAAATTTTGCTTAAGGTGAACTGAAAGCATTTCCCCGGTCTATAAAGTTTTGAGCTTATGATAAAAATCTCTTAACTTAACGCAAAATCAATTTCGGCAAAACCCTACGTAACCCGAACCAAAAAAATCAGAATTTCATTTTTTTTCTTAGTAATTCGAAGAACAAATTAAACAAAAAGATTAAAAAAAGCAGCAAACTGACATAAGAAAAATTGTTTTCTACTTCCGAGAAAATGACAAGATCCATCATGATTCGTCAGTTTGAATTCAATTGCTGATCTTTTGGTGTTCCTTATTTCTATAATATCTCCAAATGGCGTTCAATGTAAAAAAATCCATGACAGTTAACATGAAATTCGGTTAACACAAAATGTTTCGGCGCTCCTTTCCAGTTCGCATTAACGGGGTTCGACTGTACTAATGTAACACTTTTTAGATTGCTGCTTGCGATTCATTTGGAATGAAAATCAATAAGATTAAATGCGAACCACTTCTAATTTTTATATGCTCTTTACCTTTGTAGAGAAACACCTACGCTTTTCATGACGTAATGGATCATCCTACACTTGCTGAATCATTTATTGGATTAAAATTGACGAATTATGGAAGATCGTGATTTTCTCAGAAGTAGACTATTTTTATAATGTTCGTTGTTGTTTTTTTAAAAATGTTTTTTTCATTTGTTAATAGAATCTACGAATTACTAAGGAAGAAGAAGTCCAAATGCTGAATTTTTTGTTCAGGTTAAGCAGGATTTTGCCTAAAGCTATTTCGCATTGAGATTTTTTTAAAGCATTAGCTTAAAGCTTCATGGGACGGGGAAATGCTTTTAGTTTATCTTTTAAGCAAAATCTCATGTTAAGCGAGTTTGCATTAACGAGGTTCAACTGTATTTGTCAATACTAAAATTTACTTTTGGCTGTTTTAATATAAAATTCCAACAAGATGCTAATTCAATAAGTTAATTTTTAAAAAAAATCTCTTAACAAGCAACTCTTCTTCCTTTCTTGTGTTACAAACGTAGGGTCATTTGTTTCTTTGAAAGCTGTCTTTGCTTCTGATTTTTTTGGTAACCCTGAAACTGATCTCGATCAGCCTCGATGTGCAAAGTTAGCTTAATACCAATTTTTAATTTGTATACATGGTTTTCAGAAAAAGTTATCACTTATTAAAAACACACATTTTGTAATTTGTCATCGGGACAGAGACAAGGATTTTATCCAAATGTAATGAGGATGCTGAAACTGGAATTTTTAACTATATTAGAACAACCATAGTTAAAAAAAAGATGATAAATGAAACTAATAGACATGGATAGTTAAACACATTAAAGATACATAACGTAGGAAAATACATCAAATTTAAATGTATTCGGTTAAAGATATCAAAGGGAAATTGGCGTTAAGAAACAAATAAGAATGAATATTATAGACCCTGTTTGAACTGAAGTTAAAACAGAAAGTCAACGGACAGAAAAGTGAAGAGCTGGACAAAAACTATAAAATATGAGAGCCTGATGTCATAACTTAACTAACAAAAATAATTTTTTTACCGGACGAATAAAACTAAATTTGGAGGAGGGTACATACCGGGTTTCTGCCAAAATGAAACGTCCCAAATTCATGACTAAAATTAACAATTTTCATGACTCCAGGAATCAGACCAAAAATAAGAAAAATTTCAATTTGAGCCATTTTGAAATTTGATGTGCAATGCCTTATCTTCTAAAATATACTTTTATATTAAGTAAACAGTTATTTCTTTGTATATCTATACCAAGTATAGGAAAATAAATATAACTACTGAACTTTTGTTAGCAGTACTATAGCTTAATTTTTTTTATGAATCACGCCATTTAGGTGTCGGATTTAAAAAAAAAAATTCTTGACTGCCTCTTTGGAATTGAAATCCCCAACTTTTGGTCTTTTAATGCATATCCTTATTAACATGGTTCATACATTTGTTAGGAAAAAAAATTCAAGCATTTTTCCAAAAAAAAAATTCAAGGACTCGAAATTTACTAATATAAAACTAATTATTTAAAGCGTGTATATGCCGAAATGCCATCTTTTTTTTTAAAACTAAAAATTGTCTAAAATCAGAAACCCCAGTATACGCCGAAGTAGAAAAAAATAGGGTTAAACGTTAACAAAAAGTAGTTTTTTAATTCAGGTGTTCATGTGATTCGGACACTTGATCGGAAGAAAATATTCTGGCTGGTCCGAATAGGCCTGAACCGGAGCTACAAAAATAAAACGACACACTCTTCTGATCACGCAGAGCCAGAGAACTGTCAATCATTCTGATGCAATGCGACGTATCTGCAGATTTCGGGAAAATTACTAGGCAGCTAAATGAGTAAATCGGGTATCAAGTATTACTGGACTCCTCCTGTAATGCGAGATTACACTGGCTGGTTGAGTTTTTAAGACATCTTAGTGTAATCTAATCTTAATTCATCTTCACATTTTATTTAAAATTTTTTATTTCATTATTAGAATCTGTTATTTGAACTTATTGTTTATTGAAATTCAAATTTAGTTTCACCAAATTACGGTGCGAAGAAAAAGTAAACAATCATTAAAAAAACCCACATAGCAGCTCTAGCAAATCGGTTGACTATTTTTTTTTTTTGCTCTTTCAGTGAACTTGCATCGCAAATTGCAATACTACCACTTAAATCAAACCCTACTTACGGCTCAATGTAAGGTAAATTTTAATTTCACGGTACTGCTTGGCGCGATTCCAGAAACAACAACAACTTGGCGAAACTCGCGTGTTTCCGCATTGCCAGATTCCTTTCCGCCGATGCAGTAACCCTAGTTACTTTTGAAAAAAAAAACCAGACTCAGGGTTTTGGTTTGCTTTGGGCAACACAAAACAAACTTCACTACACAATGAGCTAGTAGTGGCAATCCAGTTCAGTTTCGTTTGAAATTTCGTAGGACTAGAGCTACACGAGTGGCAATCCAGTTTAGTTTAGTTTGAAATATCGTCGCACTAGAGCTACACGAGTGGCAAACCAGTTTAGTTTAGTTTGAATTATCGTTGCACTAGAGCTACATGAATGGCAATCCAGTTTAGTTTAGTTTGAATTATCGTCGCATAGAGCTACACGAGTGGCAATCCAGTTTAGTTTAGTTTGAATTATTGTCGCACTAGAGCTACACGAATGAGTGGCAATCCAGTACGCACGCGTTTGGGCCCCGGGCAATTTTGTTTTCTCTAAAAAACATCAGTATCCAACATGGGGCAGTATTGTAGGGCCCATTGAAAGCCTAAATACTCATTTGGGGCGCCGGGCAATTTTGTTTTCTCTAAAAAAACATCAGTATCCAACATGGGGCAGTATTGTAGGGCCCATTGAAAGCCTAAATACTCATTTGGGGCCCCGGGCAGTTTTGTTTTCTCTAAAAAAACATCAGTATCCAACATGGGACAGTATTGTAGGGCCCATTGAAAGCCTAAATATTGGTTTGGGGCCCCGGGCAGTTTTGTTTTACGAAGCAAAAAAAAAATTAAACTAAAAAAAATTTAGTTTTATTTGTGAACAAAACCAAAAGTTTTGTTAGTGGGCAAAATTAAAGTAACGGACGTACCTTTTGTAGGAATTATAATAATTGTTTTAAATGTTTTACTGATCAGTTATAAATTTAACTTAACAATTTGGGTATGATTGAAAAGAGAAAAAAATTATCTTTCACATGATGTACAATTCCATTTCAATAGTTAAATTACTTTAACAGTGCAGGAATTTTAAGCCATGGTAACGGACGTACCTTTTTTGGACATGAGTTACGCAAGCATGTTAATTAAAGCTTAAATCCTCTGATTTGGTAAATCTCAATGATTAATGTAATTTTTTTTCAATTATTTAAAGATGTTAAGTTTCTAAAACAATCAAAATTTTTTTGAAAAGGCTATTTAATGTAATTAAAAAAAATATTTTGTATCGGTAACGGACGTACCATCAATGGTAACGGACGTACCTCTTCCGAATTTTCTTATTGAAAACATTTCTATTTGAACAAAAATACTATTTTTTTATAAAACTTTTTTTTAATATAATGTAATTATACCTTAAATTAACTCTTTATTACCTTAAATTAACTCTTATTAAATTTTTCAATTTTTTAATGATTTATTGTCTTATTGACAATGAAATTATTAATGTACATTTGAACAATATTTATATGCTGACTTTCAAGTTTCAAAAAAAAAGGAACATATTTTTTAAAATTAAAAGTATAAATAAAAAAGGATAAAAACGTAAACTTTTAAGAAAATTAGGATACTAGAGTGGAACTTGTAGAGTCGATGTGATGACTGGATATTTATGCGGGCAAATATGCTGATTTTTGTGTGATCTAAACACTCAGAAACTAAAACATAACTCTTACCTTCATTTTTTTTTATCCATGCATACCCAGTAAACAAAGTAAATTAGGAATTAGCCCCATGCACACTTTGTATCTCGGTTAACAGATTTTTTTTTAATCGAAATTATCACAAACAACAGCCTACCGACTTTGCATTGTATTTACTACAGATTTCTGTTTTCTAGGGTATTTTGGCAAATTTTCTTTGCGCTCTCTTAACTTCCTTGCCCAGGGCTTGAGGTGATTTATAAGAAGCAATCTACTACTACTACTTTCTTTGGCTTTGCTTCCATTCCGTTATTCAGATTTTGAACAACTTTTGATTTTGATTTCTAACGCACTAATTTAATTCTGTCATTCTACATTTTTTTGTAGTTTTTGCAATTTTCTTTTGGAGTATTTCATTTTCATATCATTCGTAGCCTTCATTTTCCTATGTCTGTCCTTTTCCTTAATATTGTTCTTGGTGTCAAGTCTGTTTTCTGTGTTAACTATATCTTTATTTCTCCTTTGCTGTCAGAGGCATATTTAAATGTATCTAAATTTTACTGCTAAACCAGCTAATTATCTTTAAAATTTATAAAACCAGACACTTTTAAACAGACAGATTTAATGTTAATACTTGGACACAAGCTAATCACTAGACGGCTAATTTGTTTTTTCGTTTCCACTACACTAATGCTGCTATTGTTTGGTAGCTAAATACGTGAGAAAATAAAAACCAAACTTTTGTCAAAATATGATGTTAAAAAATTTAAAACAAAACAAAGATAATTTAATAAAAATATATTTATTGCACAAGTAAAAAGCTTAAGACATAAAATATTGTCGGGGTACAAATAAAATAATGTTATTTTTAGTTTCTAACCTTTTGTATACATAAATAACATGAAAATCTAATAAATAGTCAAGTTTTCTGAATTAAGGAACCATGAAAATTCTTTTTACTTAGTATTATTAAAGGAAAGTTGAAGTTTTGAAAAATTATGATTTCGGTAACGGACGTACTGGTACGTCCGTTACCAATAAGTTACCAATTAATATTTTTATATATATTTCTTTATGATGCATAATGTTACTCAAGTCAAACAATAAGTAAATCCAAAGCAGGAAGTTTTTATCTCCAAAAATAAAGTTGTGGCATTAATATAAGCTAAAAATAGTAACGGACGTACCACGAAAAGCCAGAAAAATTCACAGGAACATTTTAACAATACCAAACATTTTCAAAAAATCTTTTTATCAAAATTAGATCACCTAACTATAATGCAATAAAACATGTCAAGAGAAAAAAAATCAATGTAATTTTCCCATTTAATTATAGTCTTTTCTATCACTGTTGTGCACTGCCCAATTCTGACTGACAGACACAGGTTTAAACATGTGTCTGACAATTAAAAAAATACTAAACATATAAAAATTTTAAACCAATATTCAAAATCTGCAAGCTTTTACCTTTAAAATGAGGGTATAATATGTGTAATGTACTGAAATTTTTTAAAATTTTTTCAGAAAAAGTTTACTTTGAAAAAATTTTGCCCTAGTCCTTCAAACTGAATGACAGCTAGCTGTCCAGCCATTTTCAAATCGATAAAAAAATTCAGAATTTAAATACGCACCATCCATAATAATCGGATGTTCAAAAGCCAAACGTAACCTCACGTAATGACGATAGAACAAAAAGTAATTTAATAGAACAAAAATATTTCCGTGCACACAACATCCGCGCAACCTAAATTCCACGCAAGTATTATCAGCGCCGACGATTGGTCAAAAACTAATTTAGAACAAATAAATCCCACACGCATAACATCCGCGCAAGTATAACAAGCGCCATCTAGCCACAACAAAGACGCCACAACGCATTTCACCAGAAAATGCCGTATCACCAAAAATAATTGTTTATCGCTCCCTACAAAAGCGCCAAGTCCCTTGGCGACAGAAGTACAGTCAAATTAAAATTAAACCCAATGTAAATACAAACTTAACTGATCGGCGGCACGAGTTGTTCCAAAATTCATACAAATATATGGTTTTTTCATGGTGACTTTTGGTCGTTTTTGACTCAAATTCATGACAAAATTGACCTTATGTAAAAATTCATGACTTTTCATGTGCGCGGAAACCCTGCACATAAAGAGGAATGGAAACCTCCATGATGACGATACTTACTTTCCATATCCTTAAATTTCGAATTCAAAAAAAGGAAAGTAGGCTAATAATTTAAGTTACCTGTGACCTAAATCATTGAACTAATAAAAACAAAAATATAATGGCAAAATAACTTAAGCTTGTCATCATATACTTCAG
This sequence comes from Oedothorax gibbosus, assembly GCA_019343175.1. Lineage (NCBI taxonomy): Eukaryota > Metazoa > Arthropoda > Arachnida > Araneae > Linyphiidae > Oedothorax > Oedothorax gibbosus. The sequence goes on from CM033272.1 coordinate 13,993,920, forward strand.
AAATGCAACCACAATCGGATGTAACCAAAATGTATAACTATTTGTGATGGTAAGGAAGGAAAAGGAACTAAATCTTTTACATAACACTATATGTTTTTTTAATAACTGTAAAGTAATAAATTTTTTGAGGGTTTTCTATGTCCGTGTGCCGATTAATTTTAACTTCTTTTATCAAAGTTTTTGCCATCAAACAATGTATAATATTGCTGTGTATGTAAAACGGAATACAGACCTATTGATAACAATTGTTAAGTTAGCCAGCAGCTTTCTAAAAATGCAATGTTTTTAATGTATTAGGCTTAGCCGAAAGCCTATTTTGACCTCGAAATCAATAATATGGAATAAACAATGTACCGGAATCTATTCCAGTGATATATTTATTCAAAACAGAATTAAACTGCGTAAAAATATTTTTGTTACCACCATACGTACCATTCAATTGCTTACGAAGTAATAAAGATGATTGCTGGGCAGCCATCGGGAGGTTAGTTCAATTTTACGTAACACAATAAAAAAATTAATAAATAATTTGTGATAAAAGGAACAGGCGCATGCGCTTAAAACCGATATTTTATTGTTAAAAGTTTTCCAGTTATTTTTGGATTAATTATACTTTCTCCCATGTATATCAAAATAAATTATTAGCAAGCTTTTCAATTAAATTAAATACACACACAACAACACCACATTTACGAAGAATTATTATAAGTGATGCCAACTTAAAAAAAAAAAGTATGTTTTTTATTGATGGATGATAAAGGGAATTTATACAGCGCCCTGTTTGTATTTCCAAATTTACAAAACAAATTTGTTGTTAAAATTTAAAGGTTGTTTTCAAATAGAACTGAAATATATTATGGATAAAAATTTGTATCTTATTGCAAGTGAACTCATTAGTAAAGAACAATTAGTGACGATTTTGTCTTCGATTAAATGACTAGGAAAACACCAGAGCTAGCACCCAACCACAGAGTTCTCACCCAACTCAACACCAGAAGCATAGAGATCATAGTAAACGCGTAATTTACTATTACTATGATCTCTGTACCTACTCATCAGGACAATGTAAAACGGTTCCGTGAGCTCTTTCTTTGCAACGTTGGACATAGACATTTTAAAAAGCAACAATATGAATCAGGGGCGGAGCCAGAAAAATTTGACAGGGGTCAAGAAAATTTAATATAGAAAGTAATATGTAATAAGTAATAATAAAAATCACCAATAAAATTCTTCAGCAACTAATACAGGGTGTTCCAAAATTGACCGGAAATGGAAAGGATGCAATTCCGAAATATTTACCCGGCCCCCGCCAATTAAAATCGGCTAAATAATTGGCCGCACTTTCGGTCGTGCAGGAAAGCTTGCACTTGTGCTACATAAGAATGTAGTACGTTTAGTTTGGTTTAGTTGAATTTACATCTGATTAAAATTACAGGTTCAACAAGTTTTCAACACATATCTTTTTTAAGGAGGTTGTTCATTTTGATAGGTTGTTGCATTATTGTTACAAAACTTGATGTTGACCATCAGTCGATACATAACAATTACTGTAATTTGCTTATTTATATTAATAAAAGGACAGAAAATTAGTAAACAGCACAGAATGAAAGTTTGTATGGCTGAAAGGTGCATGTATGCGTAGTGGTTCTGCTATTGTTTTTGTATGGACTATGTGTCGATCCTATAATAAGAATCGACCCTTCAAAAGTTTGTACATGTGTTTGCATATAAAATAGCCAACAAACATAAAGGATGGGGGAAATTATGGGTTTACTCATACTCCGATATTTTCCACATGTTCGCCATCAGCAGCAATACAATAAAATTACCAGCCGCCCGTTTGAAAATTTCTGGTGGGATGGCGCCACATGCAGCACAGATGTATTATATATTTGTTATAAATAATAATCGCTTCTTGTAAACTGTAACCTGATGATATGCTTCTAACTGTAACTGTGTATGTACTTTACTTTCTCTGTTCAATTAAAAACTAATCAACATGGTAGCTTTCGCGTTGGTTCCGATCCACTGAAATATCCACCGAAATTATTGAAATAAGTTACTAAAGTTTTTAATAAACAAAAAGCAAACAGCTAATATAGTAATAATCATGGAGAATAACAGTCTGGATAGTTAGTTGGAACCGAAAATTGGACCGCTGGAAGTGGATGGCTGAAGGTCTGCTTATGGAAAAAGAAGCGGCTTTCGAGGTGTGTTCCGGAGAAGTAGTCAAACCGGAGGCCGGTCCCCGATGGTGCTGCTGCAGATATCCGTAAGAAATACAGCAGTGATTTGGCCAAATACGAAAAAGGTAACAGAGCAGCGAGAGGAATATTTTCGCGAATATTGGACTCAAGCATCTGTGATCTAGTTTCGATGTGCCAAAACAGCCAGTGAAAATGGCCAAAAACTGCATGACCTTTTTGAACAGAGCAGTAGACAAGCCCAGTATGCAGTCCAGTTGCAGTTTCTTCATTCGCACGAGAACCAAATGACACAATGGCTGTACATATAGCAAAGTTAGAGCGTTAGTATCACGGATGAGTGATTTAGACATTAAGCCAAATGACTTTGTGGTAATGTGCAAACTCTTGAAACGTTATCGAGTGACTTTGGCCCTAAAAATGGCCTGGGGCACAAGAACTGAAGATAAACAAACGTTAGCTGATCTCAAGCGACTTTTGGTTTCGGAGGAACAACGAAAAAACGTCGAGTGATGTCAAAGAGACTGATCAGGTAGCTATGGTAACCCAAAAACTGGATTTAACAAAAATAGCTTCCCTAATCAAGGTAATCGTAAAAATATGTCAAATAATCGAAATAAGAAGAGCTATAAATGTTTTCATTGCGGTCTGAAAGGACAGGGGGAAAAAGAACTGTAGATTCTTGAATGGTAATGGTCCTCGTCAAAACCAAAGTAGTGATCATCCAGAAAACAACAGATCTAATCAGGGCAGAAACGAAACAGCTGCTATTACTTTTGTTATTGGTGAACTTGACCGAAATTACTTTCTGTTAGATTCTGGTGCCTCTTCACACATGGGGCAGTAGAAAGGAATGGTTTACTGATCTTCAACCATTTTCTGGGACGGTTGGTTGTGCTTCTAAGACAGAAAGACTACAAATCGAAGGTATAGGTACAATAAAGGAACTGTCGATCAAAGAAAAGTCATTTCTGACAGATGTACTATTTATTCCAGAACTAAATGGTGAATTAATTTCGGTGAACAATATACAAAGTGTGGGATACTGTAACTTTGCAGAAAACAAAGCTATTGAGAAAAAGGTGATGAAAGGTTTGTGATTGCAAGTCTCAACAGCAAAGGACAGTATGTAAGTGACTTTATTCCCACGATCAATAACGTCCACGTTACTGAACTTAATGCCAATCTGTGGCATCGACGCATGGGACATTCCTCGAATCAGGTTCTACAGGGACTGGGTCTTCCTATTTCGAAAGATTTTTGTGAAGAATGTATCGTTTCAAAACAACGAGTGAAACCTATGGGAAACGGGCCCACGACCCGCGAGAGGACAGTTGCAATGAAAATGGTGCACACCGAATCTGTGGCCCCCATTGATCCTCCAACTAGTAACGGTGAAAAATATTTCGTAACGATCATTGATGATTATTCAAGATTCTGTGAAGTTCATCTGTTGAAGCATAAAAATGATGTTGCTGAGGTGCTGGATTTCTTCTTAAGCAGAACCCAGGAGTCACAAAAATGAGGTGTGACAACGCTAAAGAATATGTTTGTGGTGAGCTGGTCAAGTGCTGCAAGAAAGCTGGTGTTTTGATCGATCCTGCTCCACCATATACTGCCACCGTTGAATGGAGTTGCGGAAAGAGCCAACAGATACATCTTGGAAAAAGCCCGCGCTTTGATATTTGAAGCTAATCTTAGCAAGAAATTTTGGGGGTATGCAGTGCAAAATGCTGCATATTTGAAGAAACAGAATGCCGAGTCAGAGCATTGAAAACTGTGTTCCTTACGAGTTGAAGTATGAAAAGAAACCTGATCTTGATGTCATCAAAATATTCGGATGTGATGCTTACATGAGAATTCCGATTGCCAGAGAAAGAAACTGGATCCAAAGTCCAAGAAGATGATCTTCGTCGGCTATGCAAGCATGGGGTACCGACTGTTGGATCTACAAAAACCGTGTTGTGGTTTCTCGCAATGTGAAATTCAATGAGAAAAAGAAGCCTAAAAAATACAGTAATGTCTGATGCATCACACAATAATACTGAAGGAAACTGTTGCGATACACCACATGACGACAACTTCGAAGATGGTGCTCCACTATCTGACAAAAACTTGGAAGATGCTGATCAACATTCTGATGACAACTTGGAAGATGGTTTTCATCAGAAGATGACAATGTAGATGTCGGTTCCCCACCAGATACAGATGACAGCAGAAGGCCAAGGAGAGATGTTAAGTTACCTGCAAAGCTACATGACTACCATCTATATCAAGCCTTTACTGTAAATTTAGTTCCTGAATCATTTGAGGACTTTGAAAAACTGTCATTAAAGAGCAAGTGCCTTGGGGAAAGGCTATGAATCAAGAAATGGAATCGCTGAAGAAAAACAAGGTGTGGGAACTTGTCGATTGCCAAATGTGGAAAATGCATTGTCATGCAAGTGGGTGCTGCGTATCAAAAGAGACAAACATCTACAAAGAAAGACTAGTGGTTCGTGGGTACGAGCAGAAGTTCGGTGTAGATTACTTTGAAACCTTTGCTCCAGTTGTAGGGACATCATCACTTCGACTTGTTCTGGCTATCGTTTCTTCAGAAAGAAATGAAAATCTTTGCTCTTGATGTAAAAACTGCCTTTTTAAATGGTGAACTTGAAGAGACCATATTCATGGAGCAACCTCCAGGATATGATGATGGCAGTGGTCGAGTATGCAAGCTGCTTAAAAGTCTTTATGGCTAAAAGCAAGCTCTAGGCAGTGGTTCAAGAAGTTTTCCGATTTTGTGTTTCATTTAAATTTTCATCAAAGTGATTCTGAGCGTGTATATTTGTGAGAAGATATGTAAACAGTGAAATTCTAATTGTGTTATATGTCGACGATATTTTGATTGCAGGCTCTAATGAAAATGAAGTTAAAATTGTAATTCAGCTCCTGAGAAAAGAATTTGAAATGTCAAAATCTGAAGTTGCAATGATTTTCCTTGGAATTAATTTAGAATTTGTTAATGATAAGTTATACTTAAGTCAAAAATCTTATGTGCAAAAAGTTTTGGATAAATTTAAAATGTCAGAGGTAAACATAGTGACACTCCTTGGTTCCAAGGCAACAGCTTCAGATTTTGTCAATGGTGAAAAGTTTCATGGCCCCTACCGTGAGCTAGTTGGTGCATTATTATATTTATCGGTGACAACCAGACCAGACATTCTTTACTCTGTAAATGTTTTAAGCCAATTGCAAGAGCAACCCACTGAGGCTGCTTGGGCTGGTCTGAAGAGAGTTCTACGTTACCTGAAAGGGACTATGGAACTAAAATTGTCATTTGACAAATCAGAGGTTGGAGAAAATGTACTTAATTGTTATGTAGATGCAGATTGGGCATCCAATACACTAGATAGGAAATCTATTTCTGGTTTTATAATATGTTTAACAAATGTCCTATAATTTGGTCAGTTAGAAAACAGACCTCTATAGCACTTCTTCAACTGAAGCAGAAATTCTGGCCTTAGCAAAAGCTACCCAGGATTTTATTGGCTACATGATCTCGCAAAAGAACTTTTAGGACATAACAACATCAAACTTAATGTTTTTGAGGATAATTTAATCAGCAATTAAAGCTATTTTAAATGATAAAGTAAACGGTAGATTAAAACATATTGACGTAAAGTTAAAATACATTCGTGAAAACTGTAAATTCATATGATGTAAAATATGGGATATGTAAGCACAGAAGAACAAATTGGTGATTATTTACGAAAAAGTCTACCTAGACTAAAATTGAACACTTAAGAAAGAAATGTTGTGTAGTAAGCGATTAAGGGAAGGTGTTATAAATAATAATCGCTTCTTTTAACTGTAACCTGATGATAGCTTCTAACTGTAACTGTTTGTATGTACTTTACTTTCTCTGTTCAATAAAAACTAATCAACAATATTGCTTTAGTTTCCCCAATTGTTTCGGGATTGCAACGGTACACTTGATCTTTAAATACTCCACAGAAAAAAAATCACAGGGAGGGGTCAAGTCTGGCGAATAAGGAGGCCAATCATACCACTTCCTGTTTGTATGTGTGGGATGGATAGTCCAACGCAAATCACACGGTCATTGAAATGTTCGCTCAAGAAATTAAAAAAACGTCGGCCGTGCGATGGGGTCGGGCACCGTTTTGCATGAACCACAAGGTGCTTGCAGCGTCATCTAAAGGCCTTATCACACGAGCGGTTTTCCCCAACCCAACCTCCAACGCAACTTTCGCCCCCCCCCCAAAAAAAAAAGGTGTTAAAGGGTTGCCAGGTAGGGAAGATTTCTCTTTTCCGACTGTCATAACAAAAAGATATATTACAGTAGGCGAAAAATTTATTAAAAATCGGACCTTTGGATTGATTTGAGTTTAATTGTATCGCATGCGTAGGGATTTTCTTATAAGTATTATTTTTTTCTTTCACAGTTTTGTTAGTGATGGAAATGTCACGGAGTTATGTTACGAAAAAAATATTTTTAGTCTTGGGGTTTGGTTGTGGAGGTATTTATTTCTTTTACTTAATCCTTGTGGTGACATTAAAAAAAAATTGTGAAGATATAAAAAAACAATGTTACAATTTGATAAAGATTGCTCACTTTTAAAAAAGAATTTTACAAGTCAAAACTGAAATTGTCATTAATATATATCTGAATTCATTGATGATTACATACTAGTAAAATCCTTATTCTGTAATAAAACAAATAAACACTGAGAGATATAAGTTGAAAATTTTAATTTTCCCAACTAGATTGTTAAATTAACACACTTGCGTTGAGAGATATCTTGAAGGCTATACAGTGTTGGAATTTGCTTAAAATTGCAAATATTTTTTTTACAAATTTGAAATTAAATCTGATATACAGTTCAGCTTTCACATTTAGAACAAAAGGGGCAATTTTACCCATCTACTTTACATATTATAGCAAATGATATATAAAATTATTGAATTAACGAAAGAAAATCCATCAAAATAGCTTATTTCTTACACTTAAAGTTGAACTAAAAGCTGTGCTAAATGATTTTTTTTTCTAAGATATATAAATAAATATTGTGTGAAATTGGCTCTAAGTAACAATTTTCGTTAAAAGAACCCCAACTTTTCAAAAAAAATTTATCGAAAAAATAAGAAGAAACGTCAAATCAAAGAGTTCTATTTCCTCTTTTTGTCAAATAGCTTATTATACTTCAGATTGAAAATCAAAATATCGTGCTTGTAAAATAAATAAACAACAGCTTGGCAATTTGGCGCAATATGACCTGAAGATTTGGCTTCAACCAAAACAGAATCGTGACGTCAGTGTAGCGACAGTCACCGATTCACCTGATTGGTTGTTGGGGCCAAGTTGGCCAACTCCGTCGCGAGAGATCGACAGAGTTGGAGAAAATTTCTCCAACGCCTACGTCATAGCACGTGGCAATTTCCGCCAATCATGGTCGGAACAGAGGTTGCGTTGGGAGTTGGGTTGGGGAAAAGTTGCTCGTGTGATATACCCTTAAGGCATTTTGAACCGCCATAAATTCACGAAGAATTTCCAGGTAGCGGAGGGCAGTAATTTCTGGTTCTGAAAAATGGGCCAATGAGTCCTTTGGAAGAAATGGCGGCCCAAACTATTACTTTTGGCGGATGCAGAGACGATGGAACTGCAACACAACATGGAGGTTTTCTGTTCCCCATATGGGTCAGTTCTGTTTTATTAACGTAGCCATCCAGCTGCAAAGTGGGCTTCATCCGAAAACCAAATGTTGTCTACATTTGTATCACCAACATCAGTCATTTGCACCATATCGTTAGCGAATATATCCCGTGAATTAGTTGAAGCAGCTGTGAGAGGTTGCCGAGCATGAATTTTGTATGGAAACGTGTAAGCTCTGGCGCAGGAGACGATACGTCGACGTTGGCTTGATTTGAACCGTAGCTGCAACCAGGCGCGCACCCACGGGGGGGGGGGGGGGGCTAAAGAGGCTGTAGCCCCCCCCCCCCCCCCCTCAAGAAAAAAAACCCTCAAGAAAATTACAATCTGTTTTTAAATCCGCCAATAGTGGACACATCGCATACTGAATACTGGTTTGCTGGAGTCAACTATAAAGTTTCACAGCAGCTACGAAATAAATAGCTGCATTCCTATTCTTAAGAAATGCACTAAAAAATATATATAACGTATTTCATATATTCCAAATTCCACAAAGGAACATTTCTCGCGCTTGCTTGCTTTGTTTGTTTGTGATGGCGGTGGGAGAATTATGTATTTGTGATAAAACAATCTTTCCAAACATCCATATCCTCCTACTTAAGATTTTCATCACTATACCTGTATCGACCAGCACAGCAGAGCGCTCGCCTTTTCCACTCTTCGGAGAATCAAGACATACCTAAGAAACACGATGTCTGAGAGTAGGCTAAATGGCTTAGCCAATCTTAATATCCACAGAGAAATTCCAGTTGACACAGACAGTGTATTATCCATACTGACGAAGACCCAAAGACTGAATTTTGTTTTGTTAAGACAGCTGATATAAAAAGATTTTGTCAAAATAAAACCTAAAGTTTTATATTATCTGCTGGGTTTTATCATTCATTTCTATAGTCCGCCTACTCAAAACTTGCATTCAAAGAGCTAAAATAAACCCAAGGTTAGTTAGGTTAGTTTGAATTATCGTCGCACCAGAGCTACACGAGGGCTATTGGCGACGGGCCATCAAGTGACGAGCCGACACCTGAGTAGGCATCCAACGCAACCGTTTAGGGCGACATCGTACGCAGCGTTAGGACTTTGAAGTATATTTAACGTGCACTCCCGCTACACGTGGTATTATTTGTCGGACATTTTTGGCTGTACGGGCCGTTTATAGGTCGGCAGTTATTTTTGCAATGCCCGGACCCGAAACTGGGACCTTCCGCATGCTAGGCGAATGCCTAACCGACTGGGCTCCCCAGCCCCCTAAAATAAACTTAAAGTAATGACTTAAAATATCGGTTATTCTTAGGAGTTTTAAAAAGTTTTCCTTTGGTTGGCCCAAGGACCAACGGTCAGCCCCCCCTATAATTATTTTCTGAGTGCGCCACTGGCTGCAACACGGCGAACGGATACACAAGGCTGCTTTTGTATTACAATTACACTTTCTACCAACTGAGTATTGGCAGCGGTTGTTGTCGAACGCGGTCTCCCGACATTTCCAGCTTTCTCATCATTCACGTTCCCAGTGCGTTGAAATTTCGCAAACAGTTTCGTTATTGTATCGGTTTTTGGTCCTTTGGTATAACATTAAACTTCTGTTGGAAACTTCGTGTTGCAGGAACGTTGTGTTCTAGGCGGTGAAATTCCAATACCAGAAAAATCCTCTTTTCTAAAGAATTCAATTTTGTTTCAATTAAAACTATTTTTGATAAAAATTGTTTGAATTACAGTTATTTTCAGTAAAAAAAATTTAAATAAAATTATTAAATTTTTTTTTGTAATAATGGTAAATTCAGTTTTTTTACAATGAGGTTGTTTCAACATTTGTCAAAGATAACAAACAACCAATGAAATCGCACTATGGAGAGCGTGACATCATCAGAAATATTCCCATTAATTTGAATTTTGAACCTTGATTACTTTTTATTTTACACAACTAATGTGCGTATTATTTAATTGATATTTAATGTTTTTTTTTAAATAAAAGGAAGTGCAATAAATAGGAAATATTTAAATTTATTATAGAATGTTTTCAGTAAACATTTTACTACACTTGGATAATTTAATCACCTGATTTGCTGTACAGAAATTAAACAATATGTAAGCTTATCTAATTTTAAATTTAATTATAAAAAAAATACATTAAATACGATTACGTAATAAATATACGATTCATAATTTAGTAATCAATTTTATTTTTTTATCTCATCAACCGAAATGCCGCCCTTGGAGCTGAGCCTGTAACTGTGGAAATTAAACTTATCAATATTTTGTTTCATCAGGCAATATGCCGCCCTTCAGATTTACCGAACTCTAAGTTTATGTGTTATTTTTTTCACACGACACAAAGACGTCTTTAAAATACCACCTTAACCTTTACAAATGTTTCAAGTCCAGCAATTTCAAAATTTTTACCTATTATAAATGCTGAATAATACATCTACAAATGAAATAAATGTTAATCATTCAACAAATTGCAGTTATTACGTAATAAATAATTTTTTAATATCATTGAGGCAATGTCAGAAAGTTTTATAAATTGGAACTTGCGTATGAAGAAACTAATAATCTTACTCTTAATCCAATCTTGCTCTTTTGGAATATAAACGAGAGAAAAGACATGAAAAAATCGGAGTGAACCAAGTACCCTATTTTATTTGGATATAATAAGCCAAATAAAACCTTAAAAATTAAAAGATAAAAATATACATAAATTCATCTTTAAATAGCACATTGTTTGTGGAATTTCATTGGTATATTACGTATACTTAAAAGCGATTTCAAATAAATCTGTCTATATTTCATTTTTTATTTTCTTGACACTTTCTTTTTGAGTGCATATGCGTTGGCACTCCGCTTATTGGCGCCTCCATGACAGGCTCCTCCTATGGCGTCCCTTTTATTCCACAAATAAGGACAACCTATAATGTACGTCTGTTTGGTTATCACTTAAAATAAAAATATCCGAAATCTTGATCCGATTGTGAATACACAAAATATTATAGTGACGTGATTCACAAAAAAAAACAGAACAAATGAGAAGTATCGTCGGCGTCACATAATATTTTATAAAAATTGCCGCTTTCCTATCAATGAAATTCCGAATACTGGTCATGTTGGCGACATCTCTCATCGACGGTGGTCTACTTTTTCTATAGTGTAACTTTAAGACTTTGGTTTGCCGTTTTTATGCCTCTTTTCATCACCACATATTTTTTGGGGCTTTTGGTACTAATCTATGGTTTACAAAATAAAAATAATAAAATGTAACTTTAATGCGGGTTTTTAGAGGGGGGGGGGGGGGGGGGAGAGGTATGACACTAAACCATCTTTGAGTTGAAAGGGAGAAAATGAATTTATTTTGTGAAAGAAATACGACAGGGGGTTCACCTGACCCCTTGACCCCACTCTGGATCCGCGCCTGATATGAATAAAATAATATATGTTTTTTTTTATTCTATGAGAACGCGAAAGATTTTTACTATATATAAAACAATATGAATTATTGAATTATTAAAAAAAAGCTAATATGCCATTTCTGCTTTATTTGTCCTCTTGTATGTTCGTAATGTTAATTAAGGCAAATTTTTTATTGCATTTTTGTTCAATAAACAATTCCCTGCATGCATTTTTTTTGCATTTTAAGTAATTAATCACTGGAAAAGTATTTTTTATTAAACAATAAACATATAACTAGTTATGTGTCATCTGTTACCTAACTAGATTTTTATTAAAATAATTTACATTCTATACATTTGTTTTGAAGCGAGACGGTTTCACCAGGTGAACAGACAAAAATCAAATTATGTATATATATTTTTAAAAATTGATTGCGTTAAAATAAATTAAAGTTCCAGTATTCACCTCAAAACAAACTTTTTCAATGAAAACTTATTAAATACAATATACTTCCTTTTTTTAGTTCAAAATAAGTAAAACTCGGATATTGACATTGTAGAGATATCCGTCCATCTGTACCCCTTTTCAACTTCCGTTCTAATCGAATTTAAAAAATTGGTTAATAATTTGTAGGCATTTTATAGAAGAAATTACCATAACTACATATTGAAGAATTTATCAAAGACGATCTATAACATGACATACACGATATTATATTCAAGAATACATTATATTATCATTATACCATGTCATTACATAATTAAAAAAAATATTTATCTAAATACTTTAATTTGAATTCTTTTCTACTTTTCGTTGAATCTATAATTTTCCCTTCGCCCTTGTACTTAAAAACAACTTAACTAATATTAGTAATGATAGTGAATAAAAACGAAAGAAAACCTCATCTTTATCTATCATTGCCAGTGAAAGTGGGCCCTTAAACTGGTTTCCCGAGGCATTCAACGTGACAATCATTGCATCAGAGCAGAAGATGCATCTTTTTCATTTCCCAACTGAGATTGTTAGTCAGCACCGGTTAAGAAAATCGGTGATGATTCTTCTTCTAGCATTCAGGGACGCAAGAGGTCAGGAGCAATCACCTGCCTGATTCGTCTTTAATAATAGTCGCTGACGCCATTATTTTCAATGGGGGAGTGCAACTAAATGATGGGGATTTTTTTTCTTTTCCTTGCTCAAACTCAAAGTAAATGAAGACCAGAGGCTCTGAAAATCCGTCCTTGATCTTCTCTGTGGGGATAGGAGGGTTAAATAAGAATAGGATGTTGTTTTTTCATCTTGTCTTTCAAAAACGTTGGAACACTCTGTTTTTTGATTATAAGAAATCTTGCTCAAAGTCAATTTTGTCTTAACTTATAAAAATTTCCTGTTTAAAAGGGTTACACGGTACGGGGTAAGTTTCTGTTTTAATACTTTGTACATTTTTAATGTATTTGTGTAATTATAAGCATAGAGTTAGTTTTTAATGAGGTGAATTACTACGAGGGTTGTTTTCAAAGTAAGTTCTTTTTTAAAATTCCGTCACTGTTCTTTTGGCTACAGAATGTTTGGAATATGCAATGTGTTCTTTCAACCATCAAGATTATTCCAGATGCTGTTCACGTTGTTTACGTTTGTTTAACACTATAACTCAATCCAATTGTTGTAATTTTATAAGCATTTTAATTGCCGCCGCTAAATAAATTTGCCACCAACTAGTACATTAAAATGTATGAAATAGCGCGTGAGATTATTCATAAGATTGTCGAGAATAAACGTTTTGACAAGTATATTGTGATAATTACTAAGGTAAGGCGTTGGCTTTCATGGCTTCGCATCGGATACGGTCGTACATGCAAAAGAATTTTGAATTTCAATAAGTCCTTAGTAAAAAGAATCTCCTTGAAAAGGAGGGGGGGAGGGGTCACATATTAAATCCGTCGAAGTACAATGTCTCTACTCTGTGCCCGATGTTACCAGCTCTTAAGTTACTACTCTAAATGTCGGCCTCGTCATTTGACAGATGTTGAATTACGAGATCCATGAGTCGAGATCCATTCATGAATTCGAGAGTCCATGTATAGCTCTCGAGAGACGTTATAAAAACCACATAATATTTTCGGTTCATCAACTATTCTCCCAAAAGAGCATGCAACATCTCGACCCGTTCCTGACGGGATGGTAAAAGGGTGGCGCAGATGCATGATCCTTGCAAAAGAATGAAAGTGAAACCCCGTCATTGTGGTCGCAGCTTACTCATTTGAGAATTCCCTGGGTCTCGACTTCTGGGCAAGGTTGAGTTCTGATGGTTCTTTGAATGCTTTGGGCTGAAATTTAATGGTCATTCATTTTTTTGTTTGTTTGGAATGCGAATTATTACCTAGACTGCTGGGAAAAGATTATGGTTGAATGTTTTTTGGTTCTAGATATGGAGGGGAAATCTTTTGAAATGTCTCCGTATGATATCCTGTACAGAATTAAGTTGAACAAACGGATTTTTCTTGGTAGTTGGTATTATGAAGCTGGAGGAATTGTTGGAGTGTCAAATATTTTTTTTTCTATGATAAATTACTATGCATTAAATTTTGTTTGGGGCAATTTATGTAAAAAGAAAAAGCGAGAGAGGAAGAAAGACAAAGAGAGGGAACTAAATAAAAATAAAAATAAAATAGTAAAAAATTAGCTTAAATCATAAAAAAAATTGTATCACTTGCATCATACGAAAATTATTATTATGCTTGTGCGTATTATCATATTTAATTTTTAGCCTACTTTTCTTTTTTTTAATTCGAAAGAATTAAAAAAAATGAAAAAGTAGGTATTGACATGCGGTCGATGTCCGTCTGTCCGTCCGTACCCCCCTTCCAAAATCGGTTCTAACAATCGGATCTTAAAAATTCTTTTTTTGTTAGAAAGCTATAACCTCAGAGACCCAACTTTCATACTTTTTGTCCGCCTGTCTGTACGTCCGGACGGACATAAATCTACTATCTGTCGGCGAATTTCCCATTGAATTAGCATTGAAATTCAATTTTCAGTCATTCAAATCACTGTTGCCAAATTAACAATGGCATGAGAAACTTTATTTATTTAAAAATATTTGAAGCAAAATCATTTTTTCATTAATCAGTTTCGAATGACGTCATAAAATGTAGCACATGTGATTCTTTGATTGTTCATTAATTGTTTACCAAGATAGCGGCAAGGCATATTTTTTGCTTACAATTATGCTTAGTTTTAATTTACATTTCTTTTTTTTAAATATAGTTTGGAGTAGTTACATTACTTTTGTTATTAATAAATATTGAATTATTTTTTGATCTATACAAATAAATCGTGCAGACGATAAATTATATTAAGTTAATTTGAGAAAGAATATTAAGGAAAATAGTTGATTTTGGCTTTTAGAAGTTTAAATTATAGGTGGATGTTGTGTTTAGCGGTTTTTTTAATGTGTATAAATCTAGTGTAGAAATGGTTGTTGATGATATTTACTGTTAGGAACCTAGTTGTTTTCCTATTAGAATTTCAGAAAGTATTTAAGTAACAGGAAAGTAGGCTATTTAGTTCTTTAAGAACTTCTTGTTTTTTTTTTTTTATCTTGTATACAACTATAACGAAAAAACTTGTTAACTATTACGAAATCAAGTAATAAAGGAATGATTAAATTGAATTCAGTAAGCAACTCATCAAAATTTAGAAATAGATAATAAATATAAAATATATCAGTTGTATCATATAAACACTATTCATGTTTATATCTTTTATTCAATTTCAAACAAAATTGTATTTTATTTCATTTTTATATTTCTTTGGTAATCTTGGCATCCGAAACCTTTCCCCGGTCGCCAAATTTTGACACTCCCAAACATCATTCACAGAGCGTCCATCGATCACTGGAGCATCGCTTCAATGGATTTTTCATCGAACTCGGATTTCGCAATCAGAGGCACGATTCGGCGATATCGAGAAAACTGGCCTAATTTCACAAAGAGCAGTTTTATGGACAAGTACCGTTTGGAATAATTCATTTGGTTGCCGACAATAGCTTCGCAGGCAGAGGTGCCATGGTGCTACGTTGAGTTGGAAAAGTAGTATATGACATTTTGAAGGATCTAGTTGCAAAAATAGCATTCGCCAAAGTATAATTGAGATAAAGAGTCCAGTCCGTCCATTAGCGAGTTCTGACTGTCGTAAATTCAATTGGACGAAGTCGTTAATGAATGCGCCGGATCCTATATATTTTGGAGAATGGGAGTTCACTTAGTATAAGCAAAATAGATTTGTAACAAGATAATAATACTAATAAAGGCTGTGGAGATCAAGGAATTTAATTTTTATGGCTCACGTTTTTTACTAAAAATAATCACGGAAGTTAGTTGGATTAGGACCTTCACCGGCAACCTGAGGCTCTTTGACGCTTTTTTTCGGCCATTCGCTCGTTTTAAAAACCCAAAATTAATAAAATATCTAAAAATCAAAAACATAACATTTTCAAAAGCCAAAGAGTTTTTTTTAAACAAAGCTTAATGTTTTACCTATATCATCACCACCTTTTAACATCTTTCGAACGATGAATTCAATTCTGAATCTAATTATTGCCTCTAAATATGTGATTATCAAATTTGGATCTTATCCTAGAAATGTTTGTGGCCTAATCGATAATTTTTTTTATTAAAAAACCAAAGGTACGCTTCGTGATTTTTTTTTTGTTGCAAACAAACATGGGAAATCTATTTTTTTTTTTTTGTAATCCATACATTTCACACTCGAATAAAAAAATAAGATTTTATATATGATCACAACTACACTTTTATACTACCCCCCCCCCCCCCCTGCCCCCACAGAAAAAAGAGAACAAATCGTATTTTTCCTTTTTAAGAAATCGTATATAAGTACAAAAAAACAGCAACTTTATAATAAAACTTACTATTTATAAAACAATTTTTGAATGGTGTCTTTTGCTTAAAAAATTGAAGAGAGGATGTTGCAATTTTGAATTAATTTTGAGAAGGTTATAAGAATAAGAAATCATCTTTCAAAGTGCCGATTCAAATCAAAAAGCTTTCACACGGACTATGTCCGACTAGTTAAAGCGCTATCTCTCGGTACCAAAATCTGTGTGTTCGAATGTCACTTTGGCATGAATGTTCGAAGTCGTTATTAATCAACTCTCCGTAGGTCCCAGTCTAATTAGCCACATTTTAGCAGAAAAATATTGTAGAGCCTGCAAAGAAACTAATTGCAAAATTTAATCATGACAAAATATCTTACAGTTCTGTCAATCCAACAACTCAGCAATGGGCAGATTGTATGGGTTTTACGCTTGGTTGGAGTTAAGCTGGAAATAGCAGACACTTCTATTTGTGAAATCATTTTAATGATATTTAGAAGTAACCGTGTTCCATTAAGATATGGGGCTGGTATAGCCTGGTTGGTAAGGTCTTGGACTGGCATCCCAAGGTTGCAGGTTCGAGCCCTGCCAGCCGAAGAACTCCGTGTATCTGTACGCTAATGGTGACTGGTGCACATTAAATTCCGTCGCGGTCACAAAGTCCTCCAAGTTCCCATACCAAATCAAAAACTCTGGGAGTGACAAGCCAATTCTGGGGATCCTCTAGTTGGCCTCTGTCTCTAAAATTAGATGGATCCACTTAAAAACAGTAGTGCCGCCCTCTATTGAGAGAAATACTACAATGGATTATGACTAGTATAAGCAAGCCTCGAGCGAAGCAATAAACCAGCTTACGCAACCAACCAACCATTAAGATATGGGCTGTATAGCCTAGTGGTTAGGTCTTGGTCTGGGATCAAGTGCCGCGATCGAGCCTACCGCTGAAGACTACCGAGTATTGTCGCTAATGTACTGTGCACATTAAATCGTTGGGTCCAAAGTCCTCAAGTTCCCATACCAAATCATAAAACTCTGGGGTGACAAGCCAATTCTGGGGATCCTCTAGTTGCCTCTGTCTCTAAAATTAGATGGATCCACTTAAAATGTTGTGTTTTGTGTGTCTACTTTGACAAGTTTAAGCAGGTCCTGCAAGCGAAACCAATATAATTACCACCAACCACCAACCATTAAGATATAAATTCAGTTTCTTTAAAAACATATGTTTTTTTTTATCCAATGGGCAATAGTGATGAAATACCATAGTTTGTTCCGCATTAATCTAATAGTTCAAATTAATCAGTAATAGCCAAAAATATATTTTAAAACTGTGTCGTTTTTACAACCGATTTCCTCCTGGTTTTCAACGTTTTTTTAAAAAAAGTATTCGGTCAGTATGCATTTAATCATTTCTATTGTAACCTTCAAACGGTTTAGATTCATTAAAAAGTAAAGTATCAAAACTAAATAAGAAATTATTGAAGTACGATTCGCAAAAAACGTCAACTCAAGTGTTTTGCTGGCATTGATCTCTAAGTCTTAAATAATTGAATTTCCAAAAGAATAAATGGAATTCTTTAAATTAGTAGGAAATAGTTGGTTAACAAAAGAAAATACTGGAGAAAACTTCTTGAGAAGGTCAAGGACCCCAGTGCAAATGAATAAGATGAAAAAGAATCAGGAATTGATTATAATATGACCTTTTTGTGGTCCGATTTCAATACTCTTGTGAAAAGGATACATATTTGATTTACATATATTTTTAAGAGGGTTCATCATTCGTCAGTCCCATAGACTTAATACTTTATTTTCAAAATTAGAATACCTGTCATAGTCTAGTCAAACTAAGGGAAAAAACCATCAACCTCGACAAAATTGCTTCACAAGCATTTTAAATGGCATTCTTATCAGAAAATGGTGTATATTAACATATCCAAAATCGGACAAAATCCGATCCATGGGAAACCCCCCAAAAATGCAATTCAAAATGGTGGCAATTTTTCCATGTTATCGTATTTTTTGTATCAGATTACATGTTTTCTAATGGCTAATAATAATATTAAAATAAATGTTTTTTTATGTATTCGGCTTATAAGCCCAAGTTTGCGGGCTGGAGCACCGGCTGAGTCGTCAGATTTTCTGGATGGGAAAATCGTACGCATGTCGTATGATTTTGAAGCATTTAAAAGATCCCTTAAGTACCCATTTGGCTTGCGTTTTCTCGGCAAAATTAAATCTCGGCATGCTTTAACAATGGGCGGGCTTAGGGGGTGATCTGGTGATAGAACAAGTGATCATGCGGTCTATTAAAAGCAGGGGTGGGTCGACACGAAGAAGTGGATTTACAGAAATGCAACAAGCAACTTGGCTTAAATCAATGCTTGTGTGTTCCCTTTACAACCTCGCAATGCAAGAATACACCAGGACTTCGTTTGAAACTAGCGAATAGCATAAAGAAGTAGGAGTGAGCAGGCGATCCAGAGATATAAAGTGACTTCCAGAAAGTTATGGTATGCATGAAACCAATTTCCCCATTTCGTTGGTTGGTTGGTTGGTAGACATATATATTCAGGTTTGTGTGCTTGGTCAGCGACCCGCTTATAAACCTTCGTCAAGTAAGACAGACACAACAGACAACACACACACATAAGTGGATCCATCTAATTTTTAGAGACAGAGGCCAACTAGAGGATCCCCAGAATTGGCTTGTCACCCCCAGAGGTATTGATTTGGTATTAGCCCCATTTCATTGTGACACATCTCTCCGAAATATTGTTACAGGAGTTACTGCTGATCCAAATTTAAATGTACAAGAACTACATTCCATTGGCACAGAAATTATAAACAAAATGGTTGGAAAACCGGTATACACATATGCTACCACTGCCTTCTTAAACTAGCTGCCTGTCGCGTCGGAGGGCGGTACTTTGATCTCCGGTTTCAAGAAAAATTCCCCTTTTCCCCAGTAGAGGCGCTACATACAGATACTGGGATTCGCTTTGATTTCAATTAGGATGTGCTGTTCTTTGCGTTGTTTTAAGCTTAAACATGGCGCAGTTTAATATTAAAAATATCCGGGGAGGTTTATACTTAAGCTGGTATATACTAGAAGTATTTATAAACAAAAATTTAAATAAAACTGGTTTGGTTTATTTTTATAATTAATATTATATTTCATTATTTAAGAATTAAGTTGCTTAAAAAACTGTTTCACAAACATAATGATTTTATATATTAAAAAAAATACTCCACTGTTGGATAAAAAAAATTGTCTAACTTTTTTTACTTTTAAAGTTAGCTGAAGCATGTTTGTTTTTTGTTGTATTATAAATATAGAATTTTTGCCAATGGTAATGATTTAACTAGAGTTTAATTAAACCCAGAATTTTTGAAATATTACATACTTTACGTATCCAAAATATTTTTCTACGTTTAAGAATAAAATATACAATTTACACATTATACACTAAATATTGATTACAAAAACCGATAGATTAAAATATTTAATGTTCATTAACACTTTCAAAAGTGTTATGTGTTAATTTTTGAGAATATATTGCATAAAAAAAATTCTAACTATTTAAAAACTAAATAAATTAGTTTTATTATGAAGTAATACTACGAAGCAATTATCTTAAAGACAATTAATTTCAAAATGTTGAGACATATTTGTCTAGTTATTGACATATTGTCTAGTTATTGACATATTTGTCAATAACCCACCATCTAAATATAGATTAAAATCAACTAAGTTTATAACTTCACTACTAATTTTCTCCTTATTCACGTCGCGATATTCTCACTTGGATTTGAATAAAACACATATTATGGACTTTTTTTTAAACCCTTGCGCCTATTGACGAAACATTTTACGATGATTATTTTTATAGGGTTATTAACAACCTAAACAAATTTACAAAATTAACAATATCAAAGCCTCCAAGCCTGCCTTAACTTTAGTATTATTACTAGCTGTTATACCCGACGTTGCACGGGTAGAGGTGGAAAAATAATTTAACAGTCAATTTAACTATTTTTTTCTTTCATTTTAGTTACATAAAATATGAAGATTACCCAGTAATTTTCCATTTAATTACCCAACTTGGATATAGTAACGATTAATATTAATTTCAAAAATACCTTTGATAAGAAGCTCAAATTAAAAAGAATACATATTTAAGTAAAAAATAATCAGTAAGAATTAAAAATGGAAAAACGGCTAAATCTTAAAAGGGTCTCAAACATTTATTTTAACGCAATTCAAGGGAGTTCTATAATAAATTAAGTAACTTTTTTTTGACACTTTGTAGATATAAATACAATATAAGCAGTACAAATTTCTACCATAATTCAATACAAATGCTGAAAAATTAAGAATTCAATGCAAATGTATACAGTACTAAATCAATGCAGATATGTACAATGATCGTTCCAAATATGTGTACCATATAACCTGTTATATGATCATAAACTTATGTTATTGTTCCCGCTCGTTATAAAGTATAAAATCCCGTTTCATTGCCTTAAAATTCCAAAATGAAAAATACGCTATAAAATACACTCATAAATGTCATCACAATTCCCTCATAAATACATAAAAGCTTTTAGCTCATTTGGCGCGTTTTGGGAAATAATTTGGCGAGAAAATAGATATAGCTACAAACACACCCATTTTACAGCTCTAACACAATGACCTTCGAACAACCGACCAGATTATAAATATTTATAAAAGAAATTGCCCATTTGGCGAGATTTAGTTAATAATTTGGCGAGTTTGGCAACATATTTGGCGAAAAAATAAATACATAAAACACTAATATGCGGCTCTAGTGCGATGGCCTTTATTAACCATCATAGTTCAGTAATAGCTTAACTATACATTTATTGCTTAAATATACATACATGCAGTCAACAGAAAATCAATGAAAAAATCATCAAATAAGCCCACAATAAAATCCGGGAATGGAGACTGGCGGAATTACGTCACTTGAAACATGTCAATTATTTTTCAAATAATGAATTTAGTTTCTGAAGGTAATGGCAACAGAATAAAATAAACATTTTCAATTTTAAATGTTTTCGTTAAAAGTTTTATTTAATTTTTTCAGCCGATGGCATCAGGAAAGTAAAAAAAGATCGGATTTGAGCCAAAGTGGTGTAGTTTTTTCACAAAATTCGAATAAAAACGTTCGAAAACTATAGAAGGAATGGCCCGATTCTAAAAATTCTTAGCCTATGTTTGTTCCAGAGATGAGATGAATTTTTGTGCCAAATTTCGTGACGATCTGTTGCGTGGTTCTTTAGATCTTGTGTCTTATACAAACAAACGGAAGTTGCCTTTTATGTATATAGATAAAATAAAAATCTACAAATAAATGCAAGCCGGAAGATGGCCAAGAAATTAGAGCGCTGGCCCTCGGTATCATAGCTTGTGGGTTAGAATTCATACTCTGGCATGGATGTTTCTAGCCGTTTGGAATAGGCTTTAAGCAATAGGTCGCTGTCGAATTAGCCCTCGTTTATAAAAATATAATAACAATGACAGATCGTAGCGCTCACAAAATACCAAACTAATTAAATACAAATTTTAAAATATTTAATAACCACATCATTTTGTTGAAAAGATTAACGGGATAAACGTAACGAAATAAAAATAATAGCCTCTGTAGCCAGAAAGGGTCCTCACCGTTTCGGCCAGGGACCAATTTCCCCTCCATTAACTTATTCCCACTAACTTTCGTTTAGCAACTATTATAACAGACTTTCTTTTGATTAAACAATCAAATTAAAATATAAAAGTTAGATAATAAACAAAAAGGAAAACATTATACATTTGGTCGTTGACTTATGTACTCCTTCGATTAGTATCTATAAATGGACGAAATTCCAGAAATAATTAAAACGAAATGCTAACCGCGCGATATCCTATACAAAAAAAAACTCAAATCAGTAATACGTAGTTACCGCCCTCTGGCGAACGGAAAGGTCCCTACACAAAGCATCTCCCGCGCGGATCTGACAGGCAGCTAGTTTAAGAAGGCAGTGATGCTACTAAAAGAAGAGACAGAGTGAAGACACTGGGGACAGCATCTGTTGTTACAAGTGCTAGCAAAGACATTGACATCGATCCAGCATTGTTGTTCCAGAGAATGATGACTGTTGCTACAGTTGGTTACATGAATCTTGTAGATTACTTAAATTATGAATTCTGTGCTTACCCGCCAGCGTTATTCGAATCAAGAACTCTATTAAGAAAAGCTGACAAGCCTCAATTAGCCCATGCGATAATAGAAAAGTGTGATAACTTGTGTGCAGAAGATGTTCCAGAAACTGAAGCAATTTTCCAGTACGTTTTAGATGGTGGATGCCTACTTCATCGTGTTCCGTGGAAGACTGGGGATACCAACCAGAACATTGCAAATTCCTAAGCCAACTATTTCATAATTATGGCCGAGCTATTGTTGTCTTCGATGGCTACGATAGTGCCCCTTCAATTAAGGACATGACTCACAGATGGCAACAATTCCAAAATTAGCAAGACTGAACTTTTTTTCTAGTATGAAGTTTGTTGGACACAAAGAGAATTTCTTAGTTAATGATACAAATAAGCAACGTATTATTACACTTGTATCAGAGGCCTTGACGAAAATTGGGTGCACTGTTCAACATGCTGGTGGATATGCAGACTTCGATATTGTTCATTCTACAGTATCATGATCCCAAATTAGAACTACCATCACTATTCAGATTCACACATCACTATTCAGATTCACACATCACTATTCAGATTCACACATCAGATTACCGAAGATACAGACTTGTTGATTCTTTTGTTACACCATGCTGAAAGCAATCGTTTTAAACTGTACTTCCGGAGCGATATTAGACGTAGTTAATCTACCAACGCGTGTACGATATTCTTGGAATTAAAGTCTTGCTGGGTAGTTGATATTTGTAACAACATTTGTTTTTACATGATTTTACTGGTTCTGATACTACGTCAAGAATCTTTGGAATTGGAAAAGCTACAGCACTGGAAAAACTGATGAAGGATATACCGCTACAGGTGGCTGCAAACGTATTTTCCTCAGATAAAAGACAACAGATTGACATTGAATCTGCAGGACATAAGGCTATTTTACTACTGTATAGCTGCAAGATAGGGGATTCTCCATAAACACTTCGTCATCGAATGTTAGTTGAAAAATTTGCAACAGCTAAATGTCACACCTGCACGTTTGCCACCAACAGAGACAGCAGCAAAGTACCACAATTATCGTACGTACTACCAAATCAGAGTTTGGAAATCAAGAGAAACATTGGTTTCATAGAGAAAAAGGAAATTGGTTTCATGCATTCCATAACTTTCTGGAAGTCACTTATATCTCTGGATTGCCTGCTCACTCCAACTTCTTTATGCTGTTCGCTAGTTTCAAACAAAGTCCTGGTGCATTCTTGCATTGCGAGGTTGTAAAGAGAACACACAAGCATTGATTTAAGCCAAGTTGCCTGTTGCATTTCTGTAAATCCACTTCTTCGTGTCAACCCCACCCCTCCTTTTAATAGACCGCATGATCACTTGTTCTTTCCCCAGATCACTCCCTAATCCTGCCCATTGTTAAAGCATGTCGAGATTAAATTTTGCCGAGAAAATGCAAGCCAAATGGGTACTTAAGATTTACATTCTCAAACATGACATGGTGTCTACTGTGCAGATTTATCGTCCAACAATTTACAATTTTAGCAAAACCTCTGATTGAAGGTCACGGCATGCAATCGATCGGTGTTCAATTCTTGGACCATAATTTGAATTTGACACTAATTTCAAGTAATTAATACTGCCAACCTACGATTCCATCAGAAAATCTGACGACTCAGCCGGTGCTCCAACCCGCAAACTTGGGCTTATAAGCCGAACACATAAAAAACATTTATTTTAATATTATAGTTATTGTCATATTAAAATTAGCCATTAGAAAACATGTAATCTGATACTAAGAAATGCGATAACATGGAAAAATGGCCGCCATTTTGAATTGCATTTTTGGGGGGTTTCCCATGGGGTCGGATTTTGTCCGATTTTGGATATGTTAAAATACACCATTTTCTGATTCGAATGCCATTTAAAATGCTTGTGAAGCAATTTTGTCGAGGTCAAATCATAATTTGACTAGACGAGCATTGCTTTGAAATTTAGGCATTTTTTCACAAGGTTAGAAAATCAGGTACTTTTCCGTTTTGCGGGAGCAAATCTCACCAAAAGGAATCTTTGGCGACAAAACACAGCATACACAGTTAAAGGTTACCATTGGAAGTATTCCATTTTACATTGGTTGCACATTTTGGTGACTATCGAAATGGAAAAGTATCGAATAACAACAAAACGCAATTGAAGGGAATGTTTAATTATTGATTTTTTGAAGCTTTTTTAATCCCACGTTGACATCCCTTGACAAACTAAATAAGCTATGATTTCTGTTATTTATAATTAAATAATCAGTATAGTATTTTTCTTTTCAGTTCGTTTTATTATTTTTACTATTGCCATATCTAGAGAAAAATCGCCTCTTCTTAAGCAATGCTTTCGCAAATGTTGTGATTTCAGAAATAATGCAGTACGTCTAAGGGACCGACATAATTCTCAAGACTTCTAAGCGAATCACAATTGTCAATAAATTTAATGTGAAAATTATTTAATCTAAAAACTAAATTTTTAGTACTTTGCCAAGATAAAGTCTCTCTGGCAGTCGGATATAATACAGATGAAGTCGCCAAATGCGGAATATTTCCCATGGTAAGCTTTGACTGTGTATACTGTGGTCCTTTCATTGTGAAACTGTGTTTTGTCTTCAAAGATTCTGTTTGGCGAGATTGTCTTCCGAATAGAAAATTAACGAATTTTGTAACCTTTTTTTTATTTGAGTTAAGTGTGTAAGGTCTGGAAGTCACAGGAATTTCTCCGAAGGGCAATTACTCTTTTTAATATTTTTTTTCGTTGGCGACAATGGCCTTTCACAGTTTGTAGACACGCATATAATGATATGTATTATAAATGCACCAGGAGAAAATAACTAACTAAAGGTTAAATAACAAACAACAGTGTAGAATGAGTTTTTTTAGGGGTGTGTCAACACAATTTCTACAAACATCGAAGGCGAAAAAACGTCCGTTTGCATGGATCGTTGGATTCCTACTAACGCCCCAAGAAAATAAAATGTAATTCAAACTGAAAATGGAAGGGTCAGCGTTCTAGTAAAATCGATTTTTTTTTCGTAGCAAACGTATATTTTAATCTTATTTGAGAAGGGATTTAAAATACATTTTTTGCAATTCACCTTTGAAAAACAATAATTGTTTGTAATGCTAAATATACACTGAAATGCCAAACAATAGGCGGAATTACAAGGTTCTCTTAAAAATACAATTATGATATGTTTTGTAGTTTGCTTTTTTAGAATTCTTACCATGTTTTCTGTTTATCATTCTGAGATTTTACATCTATTAGAGTTGATGTTTTCTTCCTCCTCTTGCAACAATAGATTTCATTTTTAAATTTAGGAGATAAGTGACTTATTATCATTAAGTTTTTTATTATTATATTTTTAAGTAGATAAACAGAAAATCACTTCTAAGCCTTAGATATCTCGTACCAGTCGTTTAATTTTAAAAAAAGGTCAAAGACTGATAACTGAATTTAACAGTAATAAATTTGTGCCATCCAATATATTTATTTTTATATTTGTACGAAAAAAGTTGAAAAAAACCCCGAAAAGTCGAAAGGCATTTTCAACCAATTTCCTAAGAAACACTCTCAACAACATTTTTATGGTCTTGCAAAACTTTGATTCAATGTCTATTTGTTTAAAGTTTGTGTTTATATATAGGTATATATGACATATATTATGTAACATAATGTGTCCATCCATCGATTCATATTAATTATCCATTGAGTAAAAAAATTCCCAAAATTTATTACAAATAGAAAAAATTGGTAGAAAAAAGTTTACACCTGTTGAGCATTAGCGACTCGCATACCTCTTTTATAAAAATAACGACTTTTTAACGGTAATTTCACAGGCGCAAATCTAGCCAAACGGAATAATTGGCGATAAGTAAATTTTTTGGCGTCAAAACACAGTATACACAGTTAGGTTACCATTGGTTTGGAAGTATTCCGTTTGGCGGTGATTGTACATTTTATAGGTGACTTTATCACTTACGCCCGCGAAATAGAAAAGTATTAAAATAACACATACCTTATACATATACCAAATTGATGTTATAAAAGTTAATATGCATCTACATCTATAAAGGAAGAAGTCCTGACTCACTGATGACTGACTCACTTATCAACACCCATCCAAAACTATTGTGGGTACAGATTCCAAATTTTCGGAGCTTATTCCTCATGTAGTGAAGGTGTCATTTAAGAATCAATTTTTCGAAATTCTGACCCATAGGAAGGGATCTTTAGCAGATTTATTTTCAATTTGAAAGAAATTTGAGCCCTAGCGACAGTTTAATAGAGGAGACCGGGGCTTTTTTTTAAGATTTATCTTTTCTGATAAGATTTTTCTTTTAGATTGTATGTTTTTTATTTATTGAAAAAAAAACAAGATACCATTGCCTTACTCGCATGTATATCTACGAACTATCAATATTACTTTTCGAAAAAGGGGAAAAAAGCCCAGTGTACGAGGTACATTTTTCCAGATTATCAAAAATGGATAAAGCAAGTATTCCAACTGTTCTAAAAATGCATTAAGAAATAAAAATATACTTCAGTTTCATTCTCGCTGTTGCTTCTGAAATGACGCCTTAGTGCAAAAGGAATAAGCTTTTAAAGTATGGTATCTGTACTTCCAATAGTTTTGGCTGGGCGTTGATATACGTAAGCCAGTCAGGACTTCTTCCTTTCCGTGGAGATAAAATAATATATGTATACCTATAAAATCAACACATGAAAACATGTTTGAATAATAAACATAAACAGTGAAAGTGATTGTGTCAAAGAAAGTAATAGAATTTTGGCCCTGAAAATGGACCATCAAGTAGTTATTTATGAATTTCATTTCCATTCTCTTTCCCCAAAGATTAATTCATTCGTGAATGCTTCTTATTAGCATCAAATCATAGCAAATGTGCTGTTATCAAGGATAAACATGAGCTTTCTTTATGCATGGCAACTACCACGAAATATGTTTAAAATTCACTTGAAATATAAGCATTAATTTGGAATTAGTTTTCTTGTTTAAATAAAGGTAATTAAACTGTATTTATATTGAAATTGCTTATACCAAAATGATAATCGATGCATTTGAATGTAATCTAATTTGAATATTTTGGTTCAAGATGCGTAGCATTTGTTTTTCGTTTGAGATTTCATAAGCAAGTACTTTCTAAAAAAATGCCGGAAAAAATATAATTTTGTGTATTTAAACGTCGATATTTTACACACAAAACAAATTAGTGAATGGAGATTTTTTTTTCAGTAAATCTATTTTAATTATTTGCATTTGGTTTTGTATTTAATAGTGCAAGTAATTTTTGGAATAGTATTCAACATTATATTGCCAAAGAAAACATTAGTTTTAAAGTTTTATATTATTATGAATGTTAAAGCATTTAATATTTTATTTCTTTTGTCTTCATAAAACAAAGTTTGGAGAGTCTATTTGAAAGTAGGATTGATGCATCCAATAGTTATTTATGCAACAAGTGTGAAAAGTAACACTTTTTAAAACTAGTGGATTTTATTTCACGAGCGAGTTAAATAATGACACGTGTTTTAAAAAGTTTACTTTTCGAACGTGTTTCATAGACTATTTTTTATAATTACGTGAAAAAAATCAAATCTCATTGGTTCAAAAATAATTCACGTGCTAATTTTTTTACGTAAAGAAGATCGGCATCGATAAATCTCTGGAACTACAAAAGGTAAACTAATTTTTTAGTTTAAAGTCAAACATTTGAACATGGATACTGATTCAAAAATTAAAAAAATAATAAAATTCACGCGCATAATATTTATAAATAAAGCAGATCAATAAATTTCTGGATTTTATGAAGATTATGAAATAGAAATTTTACTTGAAATGTTGGCATCTTATGAAAAGAGTGAAAAAAAGGTACTTTTTTTCACTGCTTTTGGGTGAAAAAAAGTAATTTTGTATCACTGTTTCTAAAAAGTATAACTTTTCGCACGCGTCTGATATTAAAATTATAATGTAAAAATCGGATTTTTTTTCACGCAATTATAAAAAAATAATTATTTACATCTTAAAATACCTAATAAACCATTTAAATTATAATTTAAAGAATATTGCATTTAAATACCATATCAATGTAATATTAACTGAATAAAGAAATTTTATTTCCATGAATTTTAATTTAATTAACACAAGGAAATAAATAATAAAAGGAAAACTTAAATTGTTTTATTTTAGAGTAATGGAAAAAAACAACAACTTTAGAACAATAAAATTGCCTATACTTGAAAAAGAAATGCTTATAATGCTTATCGAATAGATAAATATAAATTGTTTTCCAACTCTTGGTCGGAACATTAAAAATAACAGCACAATTATAAAATTTTTCGCAATTACAAAAAAAAAAAGGTTCACAAAAATGTAGAACAAGTTTAGATCTAAAAACTGAATTATACTTAGAAAGCATACTTTCGAAAAAAATATATTTCGGAATTTATTTTCACTTGGAGTTTTTATATGTTACCAAGAAATGTATATATTTAAAATAGCTCATTGACATTAAAAAAAAATATTTTACAAGCATTCTAGGGTACTAGACATAGAGTGTTATTAAACTCCACAAAATAAACATTTCCTTTTCGAAATTTTTCGAGTAGATATTTGTAAAATTAAATAAATAACATCCTTCACTTATTAGATTTCAAGTATAGGTATTTGAAAAAAATTTAAGAAATATTTGTAATGTTACTCTTATGTGCAGCAAACGTTCATTGCTTTCGTTAGTCTGAACAGGTTACTGGGTATAACAGGATTTCCTCAGAACCTCTCCTTCCTTTAGGCTCTCGCGTGCCTCAAATAAATTTGTATAAGTAAGGTACGGAATACGCAATTTTAGACAAAATGTAGTACATTAAGATAGAATCGGTTTAAAAAAAGAGATATTAATTTTACAACAATATTAAGATGAAAACAAAGGAATTTATTTTTACAATTAAAACAAAATCTTTTTAAGTGGTATCTAAAAAATCCATTTATTTGAAGGCCAGTCAAAGAGTTTCCACTGATAATTCTAATCTAACATACAAGTAATATCTACCCTACTAATACCTTAATCATCCACCACAAGACATTCTCTATAGTCACCAGGCTCAAAAGATCTAGCAACTCTCTTTGTATTAAGGCTAAATATGATTCAACCATGGATACGATAACAGCAAGCTATTCCAATCTATATGTAATACAGGCCCCAAGCAATTAAAAAGGCAACTACAAAGCAAGATATTGATGTGATTATTTTTTTACTGACATAAATTTATGATTTATTTTATGATATTTGTTATAAAATTAATCTGAATATCCAATTTTATTACTGTTAAAAACAATTTTATTTTTTATCAGAAATAAAAAAATTATTCGTATTTTTAATATTTTTATTTTCAATGGGGCGGCACTTTATCTTTTGTACAGTTTCACGTAAAGGCTAGAGAGAGCTCTACTCACCCAACTTATATATATACCCGTCCAAATGTCCAATTCGTTTCTCACTATTCCTTTCAAACTCGCCAACCAGAGCGATGTCCCTCCAAATGTGGCAGCCCTGTGCCGGCCAAACCAATGGAGAGCAAACGAGTGCGGACTCTCAATGCGGTAGAAGGCGAAAGCAACATAACGGGGGTGGAACGCATTTCGGAGGGAACGCGGCATCCTTGCAAAGGTGGAAGAAGAACACATCACTTCTCTCTCCATACACGGTAAGAGCAAACGATTTCTCCATGTTATCTTTTGCAAATTCCGATTCTTGTATTCTACTATTGTCATGTTTCTGGGAGTTTCGGAGTTGGGTGGGGTTGCATTGAAAATAGAGGTTTGTTTTGGTGCGGGTGGTTGATGTTGTGTGAGGAGTTGCTAAAAAAATAGAATGGTTACGGATGAGGATTGTGCTGTTACGCCAAACCATACAACCAATAATTTTTTTCTTGTAATTTCAATTGATTTATTAAAGATTTTGAATGATTATTATGTTTGAGGCTGATTTAGTTAGGTTTGAGGCTGGTCATAACATGTGCACTAAGAATAAGGTAATCCAAAGCTAACGTCTTAAAATTATTGAAAAGTAGTTGTTTTATTATTGAATAGTATTTTTATTCAAATGATTACTTTTGATAATTGATAATTAAACGGATGAATTGAAATTTAAACCAATGAATAAAAAAAACAATTTCGGTAACAAGTGAAACCAAGACTATTCGAATAACATCAAAGCTGAAGCTAGTTTCGACAGTTTTTTAAAAAAGATTCTAGAAAGTATCGTTTTGTCACAAAATATTACTCACGCCATAAACTGAATTAATGATTTACCCCCTCCCCCCCCAAAGGTGCACTTATAATGATGAATGGTTTTAACGAAGCAATTTTTTTTACAAAAAAATGAATTGTAATAAAACCAAAGAAATATAATTGTAAAACAACAGTTTTTATAAAGATTCTCTCAATTGATTCACGTCAAAAATGTAGATAGATTTTAAAGACGTAGGACTTTGTAAAAGGTAAAAATGATTAATTTTGAATAAGTTTTTTATTGATTTTATTTATTTGTAGTAAAAGATTTTTTTAGAAGACGAAAGAAAATTAACTTTACTTTATTATTTTTGAATTAACTACTAAGTGTATTTTAAATAATTTCAAAAATTGCTTACTTTTTTTATAAAACACTGGAAACTTCTTGAAGGAACTTAATAATTAAATTTCAACTATTATATGTTATCTGAGTATTTCAAGACTATCATTTGAAATAAATAAAAGGTTTATTGTAAAATTTATATATTTACATACTTTGGGTGTATTTAAAAATTTTGAAATGAGAAACTAAGTATTTGAAATATGAACCCGAGTAAACTTTCTATATTATTATATTAAGTTCATATTCTTATCAATTTTTATGAATTGTGCTTTATGGTTTAATTCCTTATAAGTAATTAATCACAACTATAAACTTTTTTTTACATTGTCTCAAAATATCTTAACCAAAAAGGTTTATTAAATTACGATATTCAGTAATAAGACCAAACATCTATTTTTAATCTATTATAATGCCTATCTCTTTTAGTAAATGTACAGTATCTGAACAAATTACATTTATATTTTAACTCCTTGTGTTGTACAGATAAATTATATTCGTATAATATTTTATGCTGGTTTACGCTTTTGCGAATTATGGGAAAACGTACTTGACCTGTTTTAATGGCTCATATGTTTGCACAACGAATTTGTCTTAATTATTTCTTTAAACAAACAAATGTCACTATCAGAACTTTCTATTCTTGATTCGTCAATCAATGTTAAAACTAAAAATATGACTAAAGATATCCTTTTATGATAAATAAATATTATTAGTATTTAAGTATGTAATAAGCTCAAAATGTTTATTTTTGTTGTATTTAAAATAGAGTTTAAAAACTTTTAAGCTTTCACAATAGTAAATATTCTAAAATATTAGTATTAGTTCTAATTCACAACTATAAACTTAGTTAATACTTGGAATAACATACTCAATATTAAGCAAACACAAATTTTATTAGCTTCTTCAAAATAACTATTATTACTACATATAAAATAACGACACAATTACTTTGTGTTTCACTGTAACGGGTTTACTAATTGACAAACAACCATAGATATCATAGTTAAAGTATTAGATTGACAGATCACGTGACCTCTAATGCTAACGACTGGACGCGCATGGAGGCCAAATAAGAGGGCAAAATGGCCAGTGTTGCTGCCACTTTAAGGAGAAAATTACTACGAAAAAATACCATCTAATTCTAAAATTACACACACAAAAAAATACTAGAAAAGGATTTAAAGTCACTAAAAAGATTCCAAAATGCAGCTAGTATTTTTAAGACATTTTTTTTTAATTTTAGAATTAGATATTTTTTCGTAGTATTTTTCTCCTTAAAGTGGCGGCAACACTGGCGATTTTGCCCTCTTATTTTGGCCTCCATGCGCGTCCCGTCGTTAGCATTGGAGGTCACGTGATCTGCCAATCTAATACTTTAACTATGATATCTATGCAAACAACTCAACGAAAGTAATAATTAGTAAGTATACAAAATAATGGAATAAATAATTATCGTGTTACAAAATAAAAGTTAACCGTATTAAAAGAAGCATATGAGAGTTAAATTAGAGAATTGTGCCATCGCTTCTTGTTTCTGTAAAAGTATTTATTTTACAAGCTCAGTCAGTAAGGTTGGAAGCCGAAATTACAGCTGTAAAGTAGGTGGACATTATTTATATTATCATTTTTTTTAAAACTAATATTCTACCTTTTTTTGTCAAGTATTATTTCAAACTATTTATGCATTATCATTTCTATAACTTATAGAATATAGATAGCATAATGATCATTCTAAAATTTTCTTCACACGTAATAACTAATTGCTAACAATAATTGGCGGAGCTCAAAAGAAAAGATTTAATATTAGTTAAAAAAAATTCCAATGTCATTAAAATTGAAGCAACTGTACTTTAATAAAAAAAACTAAACAAATATAAATTAATTAACAAAGTATGGAATTTCATTCTTCAAGTTATAATCTTGTTTATAAGTAAAAAATATAAGTTTTTCAAAGACTATCACTTAAGACTTATTTTTTTTCTCTTAACATAAAATATAATTCTTTTACTTTTTAAAAATTTATTTATACATTAAAAAAAACTGTTTAAGATATTATTTTTTTTATGCCTGCATTCAGTTTCAGAGAAAAATAGGATTTTTATATTTTTAAATACGTTTCCTTTCCGTGATATTAATGTTATAGTTATGCATTAATTGAGAAAATTTTTTTTATTTTTCAAAATTTATACAATTGAAATATAATGGCACTAAGAAACAGCATAACTAACATTGCTGAAATGTCTTAAATATTTACGCAACACCAAATATGAATTTCAGTGAGTATTAAAATAGCAGAAAAAAAGGTATTCTATTTCTTTCAGAACTTGTTGTTTAATTTGTTCTTAAGCCGTCCAAATAATTTTTTGAATTGATGCGATAGTATTTAATAGTATATACATAGCTTAACTACAACATAATCTTTTTGCATTTTAAAAGCATACATAGCTTAATCTTCTTCTTGGTTAACAAGGAATATAGAAGATCAAAATTCAAATTTGATGGAAAGGAATTTTGTGATAACGACAGAAAAAAAAAATCTACAAGTTCTCAGTTGCATATTAAATAAATGCGGGTATTTTTTGATGTTGACAAATTGATGTTAATAACTAAGATGGATTAGCCATTTATTAATAAAATTGACCTGTTCTCTCTTGTTTATATTGTTGTATATGTAAATATAGTATAGATAAAATGGCTATAGAGAGATTTTATGGTTGTTTTTTCTTTTGCTTGTTAAAGGTAATCGGCAATTATGTAGTATGAACTATGCATAATTTTTATGGTCTATTGACTTGAAAATCTGTTTAAGTAGTATTTCAAAGACCCAAGAATTTAGTGTGTGTTTTTTAATATCTTTCGTTTGGTTGAAAGTTGCACAGATGATAAGCATAAATTTTAATAATTATAGAATCAAAAATTTCTTCTATGATTATTTTTCTCTAAATCTGGAATTTGTGTTTCTAAGCATTCGTAAAGAATTACACAATTGAACTGAAAAGATTTTGTTTTAAAGATTTTCCAATGTCTAAAATTAGTTAACTGTGAAAATTGAAAGAATTTTATCAGTGAATATACTCATATACATTAAAAAACATTTAGAAAATTCAATATTTACAAATTAATAGGAAAATTGGACAATCTTTATTTTGCTTAAACTTTTAAAATTTATTCAAATTTATTTTAAAATCTGAAAAAATATTTCTGGCTAAGTTAAATAAAGCTACTTCAAAGCTAATGAATCAGGAAACATGATTTTTTTGGTGAGCTTTTGAATGCGAAGTGGTGCGTTACAGCAATTTCCGCCAATAAAACTTTTATTACCCTTTTTGTAAATCAAAGACAACATATAAATGGACTGTCCGAATAATCCAAATCCGGATGTGGTTGTCAAATGTTGTGTGTGTGCTTAACAGCGAATTTATTTACGTATTTTGAGAGACGAGGTTACATCAAATATATGCGAGGCAATCGCCACACAGCCGGATATTGATGAAATCAATGATGTCAAGGACTTCGAAGAAATTCGATTAAAAATTCATTACCAATTTCTACATTTAAAATGAATTCCGTGCTTGTGGTAACTGGCGAGGCGGATTGAGAAATGAATTCACAAAATAAAAATGTATATAAGTATGCTTGGTATTAATTTCGTTTCTACCAAAGATATGTCTCTAGAGTCATGAAAGAATATGATAAAAAATGAAAAATCACACAATCGGATTATTTCCGATGAAAAATCAAGCAATCCAAACTTTCGTCATCTTAATTGAGATTAAAAGTTATTCAGTATTTAAAGGCTTCAAGTTAGTCTCGTATACCGCTGGTGAAAAATAAGTAAAGGATTTGCCATACATCGGCATTTATCCCCAGGTCTACCCAGACTATTACATGGTCATTCTATATTTACCCAGGTTTGTGGTTTAAAGAGGGGGGGGGGGGAGGAAGGTTTGTATTTCTGGAAAAACTAATATCATAGGTTGATTTAACTAGTATGAATTTTGGCGGTTTTTTTTAATTTTTAATTTGTATTTTAATTATTCGCTTCATTCGAATTGTAAAAGATTGCCAATAAAAAGATTTTAAAGTGATATTGACCTCGGATAATAATTTCAGATGTCGCCCAGTCAGTATGGTGCTTTCGGCCCTCATTTTGTCAAGTGAGTGGGTCCGGGTTCGAAGGCATTGATACAATAATAATTTCAGTCCCAGTCGCGCGCGCTTTATTCCGTACCTGTAGGCATCCAATACAAATTTATTTACCGAGTAGTAACTATTCGTAAATTAACCATTAAAAAAGAAATATTTATGACTATTTTTTTAAAAACCTGTTTAGACTAGAATAACTTCGCTGTCACTGCCGTAGACTAAAGTGTGAAGTCTATCTCTAAGAAAATACTATGGAAAAGTATTTCGTATTTTAAAACATTTGTCTGACGAAGAAGACAACGCACGGATTATTTTTCAACGACACGATTCAGTAAATTATAAATGACAAAAAATAAATCTATGTGATTTTTGAATATCTTTTGTATTTGAAAATAGATACGATACAAGTATGTTACTTGTGCAACCGCTCATCCATAGAATATTAAAATATTTCACAATGGTTCAAAATTACATTACGAGACAATTTGGAATTTCAATCTTTTAAAAAGCAATTTGTGATAGAGTTAAACATTAACAGTTTTAGTTTGACATAAATTTAAATAATTGTTCTACCAGACAGAACCTTAAATGAACTGAAATGTACTGAAGAAATTTCTTGTCTTAAATTAAAATGTGTTACTAAATATTATTTTATCATCTGCAGGAAAGTAAAGTTTTTGCCAAAAGCCATCTGAACCATGAAGTTCAAACTACTATGAAAGTATCCCTTCAATCTTCCACCATGATGTGATAAACCAACAGAAACTGCTAAATAACAATCATTTTAGGCGTAAGAGGTAAGGCAATTTTAATTAAAGATTTGTATTTTATATACAGTAGTAGAAGAGCTATTTTTTAAAGCTATTCCGTAAGTTTCTGAAGGTATTTGTGATCTAACACCAAAATGAATGTATGTTAAATTATAAGTTATCTGCTACAAATCCATTTGGGATTTTCACAATATCGATATATTTGAATAGCAGAAACTCAATACCAGTCTGCCAGCGGGTCAGAAGTGTATTGATCTGTTTATGCTGTACTGACTAGAAATCGCAAAAGGCATAGGTTAAATATTGGGTTTCTATATTTAACCCTAGACTTTTACAAACCGGGGTCGATATTTACAACAGGTAGGTTTGTATTTTTAGGAATAAGATGGTCAGAGATATTATCGATTGCTATTTAAATAAATTTTTCACAAACTAAATTTTAATAAAATTGAGTTTGCTTCTTGAAATTTTCTTTGGCATGAAAAAACAAAAATATCATGTACTTGATGAGTCAAATTTCTGCTCTCTCTCTCTCTCTCTTTCAGAACGATTAAAAATCAAAAATCCTATGAGTTAATATTTACCCTGGTTTGTAGTTTAAAGGTGAAAAAATAGGTTTGTGTTTGTACGGTTAAACTAATATTATAATATTTCTTTCGTGATTAAAGATGAAGCAACTGCAATGATTTTTTTGGAATTGTTGTTTTTCAGCTTAAACCAGTGGGAAAATTTCTTTTGCAATCGAATGTTCATATGTTATTGATGAAAGTAGTCGAAACCAAATTTCTGTACATTTTTTGACCACACATTAATGTCTTGTTGACAGTATCTGTTGCTAATATTTTTTACGTCTTGGCTAAATGTCGCCTACACTAATGGCAGTCGCCAATTCATAATAAAAATTAAAATGTAATTGTGTAAATCTTGGTGAAATCATATTGTACCAAGCACATTGAAAGTAAATCATTCATCTAACTTAAACTGTTTCTAATATATTCAAGATTAAAATAACTATTTGTTGATGTTTGGGTGCTTTAGTTACAGGTTGCCATGCAAAACGATAGCAAGCTTACGAAAACAAACAAATGGGTTTGTGATAGTAGCTTTACACAAATTTAGTATTTTTAAATATTAAAAGGGACATTTAAAATAGTTTAATAAATTCTTTTGGCGATAAGCACTCTAAGGAATATAACATTATTTTTTAGTTATAAATTCAATTTGCACATGATTCTAACATTTTTTTTAAAATCCAAATAACTATTTTAGTTTCAACTTTGATTTGCAAAACTGATCATTTGCAAATTTTAACTTGATTTACAGTGCTGCGTCTCTTCGTGTAGTGGATTTTGGGTGTAGAATAATAGTTTCTAAGGGAATTGGGTGGAATGAACCCTTATTTGAATCCTGGAAGTTAGGGTTTAGACTAAAATTTTGAGATGTTTAAGAGGTTGGAGGGTAAACTCCCCAACAGAAAATTGCATACAATACAAATTGGAATTTTGCATGCTGTGCTTAATAGACAACAGGATGGTCAATGGAACAATGACGTCAACTGTTGTCTTAACCCCCACAAACAAACTACCCGGCAGCCAGTTTGACTAAGGTAGAACGGTCACGCCTATACTGCAGCTGCAAGAAAGATTAGAAATTTAGGTGTTGTGAGTTACTAGCATTAATACACATAAAGAGAGACAATCTATCTTATTTAGAAAGTCAGTAAGAGTAACTTCATTAGAATTATGTCAGTATTTACATTTTATTTTTCTTGGCGTTTACTGAAACGAGTTTTGTTAATTTTCTCAAAACTCAGTTTTTGCAGACACGGTCTTTTCTCCTACAGCAGCAGTATAGTGTTACCATAATTACGTCAAGCATTGTCTTCTTTCCTAACTCCATCAACAATGGCTCTGCTCTTCCAGCAATAATGTAGGCGGATCGTACCTAAGGAAGAACAAATCTCACTAATAAATAACGCCTAATTTTATGACTGAGAATAATGGTGCACGTTAAGTTTGTCGTGGTACAAAGTCCTAAAGCCGTGTAAGTTGTCGCTATAAGGTTGCGTTGTATGTTAACTTGGGTGCCGGCCTCCTCACCGTGGTTCAAAATTACGGTTGAGTGAATAATAGTCCTCGTGTATCTGTAGTGCGTCTTTATTTAACCAAGTCAAAACTTTCGATTTGTAAGTAATTTGAAGTCCTTGACTTTGAGTATTTCCATGATGTGCACCGAACTGCCATTAATGAAATTCACTGCATACTTTGTTGTGCGAATTAAAAAATCTTTTTTTAAACTTTGAAATTGATATTGAGTTCTAGTAATCAATATTAGAAAAAAACATGCTTTGCAATACAATTCCTTTAATTTGTCCATGTTATACCAAAAAGCATAAACTAAGGATATTTTATTTGCTATCTCTTGAGTAAACGGAAATCCCAAGGCGCAGTTAACTTTCTGGCACTCCAAAATTTACAATCCATTGTATAGTTATAAAGATCAGTAAAGAGTGGTTGAATTGTTTCAGAAAGTGGGTATCTTCGCTGTTGTGTTTCTTCAATGCATACTGCATACAAATGGTCCGTAGAAGATAATTTTTCATACACATACGTTTCTAAACTCAGCGATATTTTTACTTCTTAAATTGTCTTGTTTCAGGTGACGTATAATTTCTTCGCACTTCCATTCCTGCCTTTCCTTCGATCGGTGCTCCGATTGGTTCTCTGTTCCCACGTGACATTGATGCGCCAATCAAGGCTGGGTAAAGAACTTGTTTCATTCAGCATTTTTGTTGCCACTCTAGACCTGAAACATGCCACTATGCTTCTTTTTCGCTGAAACGCGTTGAGGTCACTGTTGCTAATAGTCTACCAGGTAACGAGAAAGTTGACTCATTATCTGTTGTACCGTCTACTTCACATCTCACCTGGCTTTTGTGGTTCTAAATACGACGTCCGTCGCCAATAGCCTTCGTGTAGCTCTAGTGCGACGATATTTCAAACTAAACCTAAACCTCACCTGGCTTTACTAGACTAGGTCAATGCATGAAATAACGAGGTCTGTTGGCATTGGCACTCAAGTAGCTGTAGCAAGACGTTAATCTAACTAACCAAACTCAACTAATGAGCCTCCAACTTTCTTATTATCTAATAGAAACACTAACGTCATGGAACGGACCGTCAAAATTCCGCGTTTCTCGGAAAAGTGGCCTGTCCTAATTAAAAGAAGATGCAATGTTTATTAATTTTTTTGAATAAGAATAAATTAAAGAAGTATTTAGAAGCATTAAACTTTTAATATAAAGAATATAAATAAAGTAAGTAGAAATGAGTTGCGTTGTTTGTAATTTGCAGATTCTTAAGAAATTATAAATATACTTAAAAAGAGTAATGGATAAGTTACTTAATATATTGGTTAAGGATTTAATGATATAAAGATTCTTTTGGCCATTGAGAAAGAAAAGAATCTTATTTATACTGAATGAAATTGCATTGCCGTAAGTGACATACACGTGTCGAAATTTCAATTAGAATAAAAGCATCAGAGTATTTTCAATTGAACGTA
Organism: Oedothorax gibbosus; assembly: GCA_019343175.1. NCBI lineage: Eukaryota > Metazoa > Arthropoda > Arachnida > Araneae > Linyphiidae > Oedothorax > Oedothorax gibbosus. The sequence continues at coordinate 14,033,475 of CM033272.1, forward strand.
ATTTATTTTGCCATAGAAAATAGATTTCCAATACATTATAGTTACTTGAACGAACGTAATACAAAAGATACATTGAAGGAAGTAGAAAAGTAATCTACTGGAGTTCTATTTAAAGTACACAATTGATTTGATAAAATCGCTAAAAAGAAAAAGAATTGTCGTTTTTTCCCT